>LPNX010517836.1:98294-165425 GCA_001517045.1 Pseudotsuga menziesii
CTTACACAATATTCTTCTATCGCAAGTGCCATAGATAAGTCACTCACTAGCAAGCATTTAAACAAGAACATGTCAACTACTTCTAAACATCGATTTCAAACCCTAAAATTACTTGATGGATTTATCCAAATGTTACAATATAACAAATATTACGCTGATTGCACCTCTAGAAAAGTGTTGAAATTTGTGATTAAGCACAATTTTTTTATGTAAGCTAGAGACTCAACTATGTTGTATTTGGGTTGCTCCACTCAGTGGCGAGACAATCAACTAGGCAAGTGAGAGTCGATTAACCAACCGACTGGTTCAAAAAGTGACTATTCGACTGGTTCATAAAGGGCCTAAAATTCATAGGATTGTCTATGATTTGCAACTGACTTGGATATTCAAATTTGACATAATCAACCATGTTTAAGGGGATTAATTAAGCACTCAAGTATAATTAAGTGAGCTCATGTTTTAGTGCAACTTGGGTGTGACTATGATGACATGCAATATTGAACTCTATGCCATAATACAATCTCTAGACACCAATGAGTTCCCTTGGATATGTTGTTTACGTTTTATGGTTTATACTAATAAAAATGCTTGAAATAAGATTAAAATATCGCATGCATATCATATGCAGAACTAGCTAAATGACACACCATCATAATTCTATCCACGACATAAAGATAGGGATATGAGTGTACTAGCAATGCAGTAAATAAGGCCATAGGTCAAGGGTTCATACTAATTCAAAAAGGAAAAGAAGAAAAGTTAAAACTGAAGCTTGTTGGAAGATTATTGGAAATATGTGTTAGTTTATGTAACCCTTCATAAATGTAGTACATTATTTTGTATGGCTAAAGATGCCATTGTATCAATTTTGATATGCAAGTTGTTTTATCACATATGCAAGTCATTGGGGTTTATTTGAAACAAAGTAGTTTAGGAATTGGCAAAAAAACTGGATTAAAAAAAAAATCAGTGTACTTCTACACTAGGCTATGAAACTAACACTATAGTAGACAAGCACTTGATACAATAAAATGTCCACAGATCAATGATTTTTTGAACCGATGGTAAGCCTCTATCAATTTTGGGAAATTACAATGAAACAAAATCCATGAGACATAAAATGTCAGATTACCATTCACCAATTCAGGATTAAGGTTTTGCTCTTGATTTAAAAGCTTTCAGGATTTATATCTAAGTTTTGAGGTTCAATTTAGGGTTAGAGTTTTATAGTTTGCCTTTGGGGTTATTTATTTGTTTATTTTCATGTCAAAAAATCACTATTTCTAGTAAAAAACTTGCCCTGTAGCAACTGAAACGTTTCAAAAAACCAAGAAACTGCTGGAAACGTTTCAGGAAATGGTTAGAAACTATGGAAACATTTCAGGAAACGGCTGGAAACAGCCTATAAATGTTTCTGATTTTTGGATACGGCTTGGAAACGTTTCAGTGGCGTTTCCAAGATGTAACCCCACAGTTTCAATTTCCGAAACGGGGAACGGAGTTTCCCCTCCCCTTCCTAGAAGTTTCCGGTAACTTAGCAGTAAACATAATTGCAGGCAAGAAATAGACAAGGATACTTATCTCATAAAGAACTTGTCCCGCAACCAGCTACGTCGCTGCAACGTTCCACCCAACCATAGGTCAGCATGCTCATCAATCTCTCAGCAACACTGCCACCCCCGAGTTGGGCATGATTCCCCAAAGAACAAGGGACTAAGCAGGCTTACACATAGCCAAGGTACACAAATCAGCCAAGCCCACACAGTAGGGTTTCTCAGGCTATCAAGGAGCTGGGAGAAGCTAATTACTAAGCTGGTGAGCTCATGGAAGAGCTAAGGGCGCCTACACCAGAGCTAGCCTGACCTCTAAGACACCCACACACACCCGACACCAGGAATCAGTCCCTTCTCTGCTTCACAGTCCCTCAGGCCCCGACTTCCCTTGCCAGTGCTCTTTCGGGGTTGTGGAGAAGAAAGCCAGCCATCTAACTCTGTCTGTGTGGCTCCCAAACACCCCCAGGTTTATCAAGCAAACCAAGCCTTCATCCCACTCCAGCACAGTCCGAAGACCAGCCACTGCATGCATGCCGCAAAACAAGCACTTCACAGCTTGGACAGGGGAAGACAAATCCCTAAATCGTTCTTGGCCCTATCGTGGCCAAAACGATTCCCCAGCAACCTACAGCAGCCCAGATCGCAAAGGCAATTCAACCAACATGTGTGCATGAGACCACAGCCCACACAATAGAGGTACTCACAGCAGCCACCGATCAGGGAGAACAACAGCGATGGTTCAAAGATGAAATCCCCGGGACATTACACAGTCCAGACATAGCCAGCAATATTGGAAAACAATGGTCCTCCCTCAACAATGGAGCCACGGTACATTTTCACAGTCGGCCCGGGACATTACATAGTTCGATATTGGAAAGAGGGTCAAACTCTCTGCGTGAATCGGAAGGGAAAACGCATCCACAGACTAGCAATCGGTGAGAGAAGGGAGAACGAACCCCCACCCAATGGATCGTAATTCGTTTTATCTCCCTCTGCATGAGGAAAACAAACAGCCCACAATCCCAGAGAGTGGACAGAACAGCCAGCATCCTAAACGGCGCGTGAGGAGACCACTCCTAGCCCGTGCATGACTGAACCAGCTGGCGGAGGCGCGTGGGGGCAAGCCTGCCACCCACCCTTACCCAGCATTAACTGCCTCAACTAAACAGGGGTTTAAGGTTTGACACATGGCTTTTCTCCCCAATGGCTCCCACGGGTTAGACAATCCCCCCCTTAACCTTAGGAAATCATGCCCTTTTCATTTAACGTTGCACCATCGTAGCTGGCTGTAGGTTTATCTTAATGAATGTGCATATTTACATGATGCAAAACTATTATGTGCCAAATAGCACGATATACCATTGGCAACGATCCCAATTGCCGAAACATAACGCAACCAAATAGATGGTGGGGCTTTTGCCTTTAGCTCCACACCACGATTAATTACAACATATACATCATGTACCTTTAATGCAAACCGGGTCAAACCGGGGTGTTACAAATGAGAGGTTAATTTGTAGGTAGGTTTAGAAATGATTCAGAGGTTAATTTGTTTTCATTTTCAATAAACTAGTGTTTTTTAGATTTCCTATGGGTCGTACCTTTAATGCAAACGAGGTCAAACCGGGGTGTTACAAATGAGAGGTTAATTTGTAGGTAGGTTTAGAAATGATTCAGAGGTTAATTTGTTTTCATTTTCAATAAACTAGGGCTTTTTAGATTTCCTATGGGTCCCAAGCCTCATAGACCCATGGAGGTTTCCCAAACGTTTCGGAGAAGTTTTCAAGTTTCCACAAGTTTCCAATACCGGTGTGGGGCATTTTAGGAGTTTCATGCAACATAACTTCAAAGTTTGATCCTAAACCATCTTTTTCTAAAGCTCGACCTACCAGGGCTGCAAGCTTGATCAAATCAAAGAACAAGCTTTCAAGAAATACAAGTTGATCAATGGGTACAAGTGGTTATCATCTAGGTCTAGGTTGTATGCTAATCTTAACAAAGTTTAAAGGATTAAGACAAAGGAGAAGGCAAGGCTATATTGATTGAAATCCATCTAGAAGAATTTGTGCCTAGAACCTAGAAAAGTTTTATTTTCCTATACCTTAATTCACAAAAGCCTCACTCTCAACCAGTACTAAAATACGTAGGAGTCCGCCAACCCAAGAGTACTCTATGTGGCAAAAATTAAACCCTAAAACATATTTTCTAATATTGTAAATAGTAAATACACCCATCCTGCCAATGATCAAGCTTATAAACTCCATCAACAAATGTTCTCGTCAAGAGTCACCAAAAGCCATGGTCCAAGGAATTTTACACAGTATAGCTAAGTAGCATGGGTACCTGTACTCAGGGATAAGGTATGTGTACTTGTACTAGATACTCCTACCCACGTACCGCATTTCCCATATTGTACCCTGCCATACCCAAAACTTGGCCAAAGTACCCTAGACATTTGTCACTGATTCAAAAGACGTTGCTTGCAAAGGGGATGGGGTACCCTTGTTTTAGGGACGTCTAGAGACGCCCAGGGACCTGTTTTGTACGGGCTACCCCTAGTTTGGGGATGCCTAAGGACCAATTTGGTACGACCCCAGCCAGTTTTGTACAAGTGGCATTACAGTCATTAATATTCTCCTTAGCTTTCATTTTTCTTTCCTTTTACTTAAATTTTAAACATTACCATTAATTGTTTCAGGATGTTTGAGAGTGGTTCCAACCTCATTGGACTTCATATGCAAAAAGTAGAAGTTTAGATCCCATTCAGAATTCAACAAAATTAACAGTTTTTAGGATTTCAGGATTACATTTCCACTGGATTGTATCATGTATGAGGGTATGGGATTGACATTTAATCAAGCACATCAATCTCTCTGTACCTTGAGGTTGGTGGTGCTTATTTTTTAACTCATTTGTCATGACCTTAAAAAAAATATACCCTTCACTAAAGCAAAATCACTTATTAAGCATGGGAAGGTTTTTCTAGCTTATTTTAACACTCAGATTAGGAAGTTTCATCAACACTGTAGGGTGTTAAGTTTTAACTAATGTCCTTGGAGGACCAACTTCGAGATTCAACGTAGAGGCAAGGGCCTAGAGGAGGGGGCACAGGGTACTATTGATGAATAGAATCCCAATATAGGCAAGGATTTTGATATGTAATTATTTGTTGTAGCATGGAGTTTTTTGGACTCTCTAGGCCATTTAGCCTCTTTGTTTATGTATTTTGGGTCAAATATGGATTGCACTTGATTTTTTTTGTTGTATGCACGCTTGCTATATACATGAGAAACTTGGCATATTTGTGTATAATGGTTTGGATTCATATGGATGCACACGAATATATATATATATAGAGAGAGAGAGAGAGAGAGAGATATGTATAATGAAAATGATTTAAATTTCATACGTATTATAAATTTATAATTTATAATTATAAATATATATATATAGTACTCCCAAATTCCCAACTATCCAAGTCCCCTAATAAAAAAAGTGGCATCCTTGCCCCCACACCCACATCCATCCCCGTAGCCAAGTTTCTTGGCAACTTAGCAGTATGGCAATGGATTAGAATTGGTATTTTATACCATCTTTGAGAAACAAGGAATGCATGTATTTTTGCCAATGTTGAATGCACACACAACAAAATATTTATCTTCCACAATGGCTCCCTAATTTGTGCCCATTTATATCTAGAAAATTGGGTGTAGACATGAAAGATGGAGATGGAAATGATGCACCTACACAAGCTAATAGGACCAATGCGTATGTACCATGAGCAAAGTGCCTCCTAAATGGCACTCATCATCTCACTAGAGCTTCAAACAATGGCCGGCCTTAACACAAGGTAGGTCGAGCAATGAGAGAGTGCCAAAAAAGGTGGAGGAGTTAACCCCTAGCTAGAACCCCCGAGGTCCCTGGAGTTTGACAATTTTTCATTGTCCCTCTAGTCATCTCTAAACTACAACATCCTAAAGAGCCCATGCAAGGTGACAATGAATGGGAGCCAAGTATGGTCAATCATGAGCCCACAACAAAAGGAAGAGGGGCCTCCCTTGAAGATAAAGACCCTACACCTACAACAAGTTTGGGTCCAATGGTTAGAATAAGATAAATACAATCAATCATCATATGATGGACATGGAAGATAATAATAAACACGGAGCTCAACAAATAAAACAGTAAATAGAGTAGGACAAGTACAAAGTTACAAACAATATGTATAAATAGACCAGGAGTTTTTCTACAAGAATCTCCTTAGAGGATCCGGCCAAGAAGAAAACCAAGATAACTATAAACGAAGGCTTCATGAGTAGCTATACTCTGTATCTTCAAGCATTATTGAATGAAATTATAGATATAAGTCATAATAAATCTATGTTCGCAAATGTATTACAAACTGCCAACATATGGCTTGCTATCATAAAGTACATCTTAAAGGCACAATACATCAATATAAGTCATTATACAACAATGTTCACAAATATATTACAAATTATCAACATATGGCTTTTTGTCATAAAGTGTCTTCATTGTATAGTATCCCAATATACACAATATGAACTCCTTACAATATATATTATATAAGACTGGTCAGAACCACAAGAAAGTTTAAAGTCAATCTATGTAGGTCAGAACTTAAATAAGATTAAAGTATTATGGAAACATGGGTTCCTGGAAACTAAGCCCTTGCACCTTTATGTAATACTGCACTTAATTTTAAAGACAAAATCGTGTTTAAATATTTAATCCTCAAAGTCAAAATTTACTGAGAAGCACCCTCAGGAAGTGCAAATCAAGTTGTGTTGCTAGCACTATAGACTATAGTGTTGTAAGAACAGTCTAGGTAATTAGGTTTGCTACAAAGGGTTAGAATTTTTATTTGCAACCCAAAAGTCAAAATTCAAACATGGGTTAGTTAGAGGATAATTCTTTTCAAATTGTCATCTCCAATGGAAACATAATGGAGAAAAATTATGGTAGTCGATGGACTGAATTATTAATGTAGATGCATATGTATGATTAGACAGCCATTCCAAGGAAGAGAGTTTGTGATATAGAACGTCAGAGCATTTACCTAGCATCACTCTTAACCATCCCAATAAACAATTACACTAATCAACCTGTGTGAGGTCGGATCTTCTGACTGGCCCTTGTCCTGCTAATGAATCCAAGGATGAAGACTCCAGAACCAAACACTAGACTAATAATTATATGAACATCATGCATACAAAATGTTTGCATTATTTTGGTAACCATTAAATCAAATCAAAATTCAAAACACAGATAAAGGAGAAATAATTCCTCTGCAGAAACTTGTGCCATCAAACGACTCCATTATTAATGCAAATGGATGCATGTGATTAGACAACTCATCCAATCAAGAAGAAGCAACTTTTTAATAGAAAAGTTCAGAACATTGATCTAGCATATCAATGTTCGAATAGTTGCAATGAACTAGCCATCTACGGTCTAATGAATAGTTACAATGTAGATCCACCAACCTTGACAGCAATATCTTTGTGAATTTGGATCATCTCACTGCGGCCCTTCTACTAGCAAATCTAATGCTAAGAACCCCACAGAGCCCAAGCACAAGACCAATATTTAACTCAAAGATCGGACATTGAAATTTGGAACCAATCTGAAGTATTAGGAGCTCAAGTGAGTTTACATCTAACAATTTAAAAATACAACTCGAGTGATGACATTCCAGAGTAAAGATACTGAAAACTAAAGTGGTGAAAGGCATGTTTGAGAAGAGTCCAATTGTGATCTCCAATTCCAAAAACTACTGTTCTGATTTTCTGATACCTAATCCTTATCTGATCACAAATAAATCCTTGAAAAATCTCCAACCATCCCTTCTAGTTGCTTACAACCTCAAAGTTCACTAAGGAAGTGCAGCTGCCAAAGAAGTTTGAGTAAAAGTATATCCTATTAAATGTATAATTCTGTAAAGCCGACCCAGGCCTTGAGTTCAAAATGGCAGCGACCTTGAAACTGTGAAGCATATATATTATATAGTCACACCAAAGGTCAGTATCACACCTTCTTAGTCTACCAATGGCACTTGTATGCCTAAGAACTGCTCAATCATTACTTTGGGACTGAACTTATGCAATTTAGAAACTTTTGAATGACTGGCTGTATGTTACTATGGCACCTGCTTTGACGAAACCTAATAGATGATCAAAGAATTATCAAAATAGAAGCTTCAGAATCTTCTCTAAAACCAAATCAGTCAGATAGAAGGTTGCAATCACTGATATTATAAGGTACTGTACTCTAGTGCAATAGCATAAAATTTCTACTGATGTGGCATTTAAGAAGAGTTGGGACCACTGAGCAAGTTACCCAGACAAGCTGGACGCTGAAATGACAATTCATATTTCATTTAACAGAAAGAATATCTAGAATTCGGGACAATCAAATCAGTATAACTAGGAAGTCTGTGACCAACCCTGCAGTTGCTTTAATTCGCTCCTCTTCTGTAGCATCTGGAGAAAGATCAGTATCATAGACTGCGAATGTCAAAACAACCCCAAGGTGATTTGACTCCAAAAGTTTGAAGGGACTTGTAAGGACTGCCTTTCCAGTAGCTCTGGCTCGCAAGATATTTTCACGATCTTCCTGTTTGCATGACAATATAGACTTTTGAGCTCATCTGCTGATAATAGAAGCATACCCTTATTACAAGAAGTATATTACTATATTATGAGCCATATCGAATCTTAAAAATTAGACTGATAACCTGAAGTCCATGCTTATATGGTTATACCTCTCCAGACATCATGTCAAGAGATGCTATATAAGAAATAGTCTCCTGTGAAAAGATTGCAGGAGCATATTCATCCTGCACAGGTGATGGTTCCTTAGACTTCATCATTTTAATTGTCCATCCTTGCTGCTTCTCGAACTTCTCTCTTTCCAAATGAAGAACTTTTTGGGCATATGCAACACCACTCATTAGAGGCCTCTCAAAAGCAGTTCTTGCAGTGTATTCAGCAAACGTTTTCTGTAAGAACCACAAAGGTAAGTTGAAAGTGAAATTCCTTGAAGGTTTTTCTACACCGAAAGGGAAAACTTCCAAAACGATATCAATAAATCCTAGCATTATCTCAAAACAAGGACAAAGCCAATACAAACAAGTCAAATTGCCTTACAATTCCTATATCCACCTGTTAAAATTGAAGCCTATATTGTGTACGCACATGATGAATGGATTGGAATAGCAAGCACTATTTGACCAAAAACTATTGTTAAGAGCTGTATAGCATCTGCAAAGTTAAGGTAAAAGGAAATTGTCGAATCAGTCCTACTGGTTCTGCAGATAATAGGCTCAGTCAACATCCAATTTCCTGCCAGGATGCAAGCATAAGTGTCCTGCAATGCACACAGTGCAGGAAATGGCCATCTGAAGACTGATGTCCATGGCATAACACAGCACGACCACAGATAAGGCAAGCTGCTGACAAATAGAACTCAAATGAACAACAAAGGCTGAAAAGTTTGGGAGTGAAAATCAACTCTAAACTATTTGGGCTAGCGTCCTAGTAGGGTCTGCTCAAGCAGTTACGGATCCTAGTCGCAAACAGGGTGCTCAGTAGTTCATAGCGCACATACTGATTACTTGCACAAAAATGCACAGACCAACTAGGCCCTAATAGTAGACGTGAAGAACACAGGTCCCTAGGGCTTAAATTTATCATTCTTTTCTCTTTTTTTCAACTTAATTTAAAATTTTCTCTCTAATTATGAATCTAAAAGGTGGCATAAAATGGAGAAAAAAAGGAAACTGATAACCAACCTGATCGATTGCAGAGGGCTGCTTCCTATGGTGAAAAGTAGATACCAGTATTGCCAAGGCATGAACGTGATTCATACTAACAGCAAACTGATCTTGAAGCATCCTCGCACGCTCGTCACACATACTGACCAGCATCTCGTTTCTCCTTTCAATGATATCAGTATTCATGGAACGAAAGATATACACAGATACTATGAATGCAGCCAGAACCCATATAGCCAACGCCTTTGTGTGCCATGTTTGTCCAATCTGTGGACACTTTGATGAACTCTGCTTCTTGGCAGATCTCGACCACCACTTCACAACTATGGAACCACCACCATTATGGTTCATATTCATGTTCTTACTTGCAGAAGCAGCCAGTAAGCCAGTGCCATTAGTTAACATCTTGGCTTCCAGAGAGCAAGTCATGATGTTACACATTTGCAGATAAACTCTCCCAAGCCAAATGACAGTGAAATTTTAGTAGATTAAGGTAGTTATTGTGGTTTAGCCTCAGCCCACATGCTATTTTTTGACATAAACTGCTCCCAACCAGAACCAACATAAACTAAACTTACAGTGAAGTATTAGCAGCTTCTAAGCCGTGGCATGGAGGCTATGCTGAGCTATTGTATTTTAGTTACAGAACACATGGTAGCTGTGCAAATAAACTACCCCATCTTTCAACAGAAATTATCAAAGGGCATGGACAGAATGCCATGTACCAGTGTATCTTCCATTCTAATGGGTGTCAATCCTTCCACTTCAACAGGTCTTGTGATCCAGAAGCCTGGTCTAATCGATAGACTATGCTTCACAATACTGCTTTTTCGTGCTCAAAGGACCACACCCACCTGGGATTCAATTTGGGGTAGTCTGATACTGACGTCAAAGTTGTGATTTCAAGGGGAGCAATATGATTGCAACGACAGTATCCAAAAGCCCACACAGAGAAAGGGCTGACCTTAAATTCAACCAGCAATGTATGTTACTGTGGAATTCTGTATTGTATTGTATGGGGTTTGTAGTTCCAAGGCGGAGCAGGACACTGGTGGTGCTAGAAGGTAAGCGGGGAATTGAGACTGAAGTGACAAGGTATGTATGTATATATGTTTATTATGTACATGAGCACTGCCAAGCAGGAGGCTTGTGTTCCGTGCTGTGAACAGTTTGAGAGAGGGACAGGCCTGCCTTCTGATTGGGTCCATTGCACTGGCATCCTTTTTTCCATTGATAAACGTGCTGTTCCTCATCTTGCTGTTCTTGGGCCTGTAGCTTGATTTGACGAAAACTGTGATTGACAGTGGGAAGAGTTAAATGTGCCTTGGACAATAATGGTGTGCTTGTTTAGCCGTTAAGTAATTCTCTTTCTAATCCAATTTATTACAACTCTGGCCAAAAAGAAATGGATGAGCTAAACTAGACCATTTGTATTTAACTAGACCATTTGTATTTTTGTTTGGTGATTTTTTTTTTGGTTAAAATTGCGATTTTGGTTTTAAAAATGGATTCAGCTTTAATAATAAAATAACGTCATCTTTATCAGTCATCTTTTTGGATCTGTTTTATCAGTCATCTTTTTGGATTGTAAATGATGTCTTTTGATTCAATAGAATAACAAAAACTGGTATTTTTTCCTCTGAAAAACCTCTGCGTGAAACTAAAACTACAATTTTAACTATTTTATTAAATTTTAATCAAATTTTTTACCTAAAAAATGGTACAAATAATCTAAAATTTATGTCCGACCAAAAAAATAAACAAATTGAATTTATATTTTTGGATAAACTAATTTTTTTTTGGCAAACTCAAAAAATATTATTATGAGACTTACTAAAAGAAATGGACAAACTGAACATTTTTGGACAAATTCCAAAAAAATCGATGTCGTAGTGGAAGAGATAAATGAATTGGGTAAGGACAAACTGAATTTTTTTGGGAACACTTTAATTTAATAAGTTGAAAAAATATTTAAATAAGCTGTGGTATACTGATTAAAGTTATTTGCTTAGTTAATTAAGTTTAGTTCGGACGGTTAAGAAAAGCATGGTCATATTAGGACAAACTGAATTGTTCTGGGGACACTTTAATTTAATAAGTTGACAAAATATTTAAATAAGCTGTGGTATACTGATTAAAGTTATTTGTTTAGTTCGCACGGTTAAGAAAAGCACGGTCATATTAGTTTTAAATAAAACAAAATGTTGCTTTTATTTAGGAATTTAAATTATTTTAAAATGGATATATTTTAAAATAAAATATATAGGGTTTTTAATTCAATTTTGTTAGGCAGCTTTATTATATAGTTCTTTAGTTAAATTTGATGGAAGTTGTTTGGAACAAAGTGTCCAGAACATTATGCACCGGTTTCGATATGTTTTAGATGTATTTTAAAAGTTTTAATTTAGTTTTTAAAATTTTAATTATATTTTTTTAATATTTTAAAATAAATTAAATTATATCATGTTAAAAATGTTATTAATTAAATAAAATTATAATTTAAAAATGAATTTATTAAATTAATATATTTTAATATAATAATAATAATAATATATTTTAATGGTCACCACCAAGCGAGACACCAATTGGTATATGAGACTCTCTTGTTTGTGGGACAAGGAACCCTCTCTGCGTGATTTAACTGCTAAAGTTTATAGAGGTGTACATACCCTACCCCTTTTGGATTTGAACCTGTAACCTCCTAAGAGGAAACACACACACACACACACACACATGTGTGTGTGTGTGTGTATATATTCACAATATTGTTAACTTGGAGACCCCTTTGGGAAAGAAACAATTGATGACACTTTGAAAAATGTTGGTTCAAAAAAAATGAATTAATGTCTATATAATCTCCTCATTTTATGATTTTGTGTGGGTATTTGGACTACAAGGAACATTGTTGTTTTTTAATACAAATTATTTTCTCCTTTCAAAGTGGATGCACAAATTAAGGGGAACACTAACACACTTTCAACACAATGCCAAAAGTAAACCTCTTAGGAAGATCTAAACCTTAGGTTTTTTTTATAGAACAAGTCAAAATAATGGCTCCACTTGTGGTATAAGTTACCTTTTATTCCTATCTGGAGAGCAACAATATGAAGGTAAAGGACACCTAGGTGGCAGTAGCAATAAGGGAATTCGAAGCACTCATGTTCCTACTAAAGTAGGCTTTGGATAAAGGCCTTAAAATCTCAAGTATTTGGAGATTTGGTCATTACCATCAGTTGGATGAAGGGATATTTGCATATATATAGACAAAGCTTATACAGTTTGGGACTTCACCTCAAATACTTACTCAAATTATTGAGGGGATTACTTAGGCCGATCATCTCTTAAAGGAAAGCATTGCAAGGTCTCTATGACAGGGATCAGAGGTTGAATTTAGGGGAGATGTCATTGTTGCAAATAAAACTTTCTCCATCTTTGAGTTATAGTATTTAAATTGTACTTTTTTTAGTTTCACTAAGATTTTGAACTTGGTTTTATTTGTAACAAGTGTTCGTGGGAGGGAAAAGCCATGTATCATGCTTATCTATGAGTCTCGTTGACAGAAACTATTCCTAGAAATTTTAAATCATCTAGGTAGTGTTGCTTTTTGCTTAAGTATAATTTCATTTTGATGAGACTTGGTTCTGAATTTGTTTCATAGGTTTGAAAGGATTGTATTTTGGTTTCAACTAAGAAATATAAATATGTTTTTTTTAGGAAAAAAAATTCACAATAGTGTTAATTGGGTATAGCTTGAGTAGCTATCTAGCTATACCCAATTAACTCTTAAAGAAGATTGAAAAGAGGATTTCTAACTGGTCCTATAGATTTCTATCTATGGGTGGCAGACTTACTTTAATTAAAGCTACTCTGCAAAGTATTCTTATTTATTGATGTTCTTTGGTCAAGCTTCCTTTCTCCATTATCAATTCTATCAGGAACAAGATTTTTCACTTCTTATGGGCAGGCTCAAGTTCAGAAAGAAAATTTCATTTGGTTTCTTGGGAGATTTTGGCTACTCCAACACATCAGGGAGGTTGGGGTATTAAGAATTTGTCTATATTTAACTCAACTCTTTATTTAAAAACTTTGTGGAGATGTCTTTTTTATTAGGGCTTGTGGAGTAAAGTAATGAAAACAAAGTATTTGAAGAATATTCCAATTGGTACTTGGATTAGAAACTCGGTTTATGATTCGAGTGGAGCCTCGATGGTCTGGAATATCCTTCTTAAGGTTATACATTGGTTGAAAAAATGGATTTGTTGGAATATAGGAAATGGTAAAAGTGTTATTACTGGTATTGACCCATTTTTTGGCAATTTGCCTGAAGAAATTACAGAACACCTTGCCTGGATTAATATGAAGACACTGGACTTATTGAAAAGACCTAAACGGTCTGTCTTAAAAGGGGGTTATTGGTTGAATGCCAAAGATCTGGGACTCACTGGTATTTGGGTTGTTCTGTGGGATTCTCACATTAAAATCTTGAAAGATGTTGGGGTTAAGCTCAAAGCTGGGAATGACACTTTAGTTTGGCCAGAAAACAAAAAAAATGAAACCATTACAACCAAGTTTCCCTATGATTACATAATCAAGAATGGTAGTAAGTCTGAGCAAAGATGGTGGTTCAAACTTCCATGGAAATGGAATATTCCACAAAAATTGAAATGCTTTTGGTGGCTTTCTCTTAAGGATAATATTCTTACTTGGCACAATCTCATGAAAAGAGGGTGGCAAGGTCCAATCTTTTGCCCCCTTTGTAGACAGAATGAAGAACCTGGATTACAACTTTTTGTGGACTGTCTTTTCTGCAAACATGTCTGGTTAGTTGTCAAAGATTTTATGGGTTTTAGCATGGATTGGGGTGCTGAAAATGTGGAGATATCTTTTCCAAATGGTTTCAAAATTATGTTTCCTTCAATCTGCTACCTATTTTCATCTCTTGGTCTCTATGGATTTCAAGGAATAAAGCAGTCTTTCATGAGATCAAACCCAATGTCCTCATCTGCGGGATTAGGGGCATAAACCACTTTAAGGATTTTGTGAAGTCCAACACCAAAGGAAACTCAAAAGGCTTTATCCTCCTGTTTTATCTGTCTCTGGTGCTGAAGGTTTTTCATGGTGCTTCTAACCTTAACCACTGTGGTTGCGGTATGGTACTTGTTTTAAACAAGGATCATTTTTTTTATCTTTGCATGGGTGGAGGTTTGGGTTCCAATACAAAGGTTGAACTGCAAATTTTATTTGGTCTTCTTCAATTTGCTTCACTTATTGGTATGTCAGATATCAGAATTTTTGGATATTCCAAAGTTTTAATTGAGTGGTTGAATGGCTTATCAAATCTTCAGGTGTTGTTGCTCAACCATTGGCTTCAGAAAGTTCAAGATCTTATAAGCTCCTTTAGTTTGATCTCTTTCAGGCATATTTCCAGTATTTATAATTCAAGAGTTGATGCACTCTCTAAAAATGCCATTCCTCTTAAGTTTGGTCTTTTAAGGTTTCAAGAATTTCTGGAAGGCACTTTGATACATGAAGGCGAAACAAATCTTATAGACTTGATATAATTTTGGATAAGAAGGGACAATGGTCTTTTTTGAGTAGTCTCATTACTTTTTACCCTTTTTAAAAGGCTTAGTTATCTAGCTTGTCCATATGTTGAAGGTCTTTTTTGTATGAAGGAAGTGGACTATAAGGATGGTATGCATTTGTAAATCTTTTCCTTTGATTAATATAATAGCAAGAAAATTGATTTTTTTTGTGAAAAAAATTGGGTATAGCTTGAGTAGTTTTGGAATGGAGTGTTATCCTTCCTATCCAAGTTCTATACTTGTAAGTGACATGTTGAACTTATAATGAGTATATTGTTATAATGGCTTTGAGCTTTGTTGTTTACTTGGCCTTGTGCCCTAAATAATCTAGGGTTGAATATAGGGTTTGTGGGGATAATTTAGCTAAAAAAATCACAAAATGATTTTAATTTGTATGGCCATTTAATATTAATTTTTTGTTTAAATATTAAAAGATAACACTAACATAATTCAAAACTTTCATTGGGAAAACCACACTATGTGAAATAACGTGTTTTTTCGCATGAAAAAAGCTATACTTTAAGTATAAGTGAGATGAGTTCATATACAAGTATGGTCGCAAGATAGAAAACCAGCTAAGACACATGAAATGGTCCAATACCATAGTTTCGAGGACCAGTAAAAAGTCCCCAAAAAGGATAGGGCAATGCAAATGACAAAAAAACATAGTCCAGTGCCATAGACCAAGGCATCAAAAGGAAAAAGATCAAAATGCAAATTTAGTGAACAAAAATAGATAAGGACCACAAAAATCAGACCAAAATGGTTTGCAGAATGCCAGATGAAGAGAGAGTACCAATGGACCAGAACTCGAAGATATAAGATCCCTCAGCAGCCAAAAGTGCCTTCTTAGACAACAAGTCAACCATGTTATTCTACTCCATGTAGATGTGTGAGAAAGATATGTTATGGAAGTCGTTGATCAACAATCTGGTCTTCTGCATCCAAGCCGATAAGATAAGGATATTAATCCCATGAATGTTATTGGCCCAATCGATAATAACCTGTGAATCGCTAGAAAATTGGATGTTGTCCAACCCAAGACGCCAAGTGAATTGTAAGAGAAGCCAAAGGGAGAGGATCTCCCCTTTGGTGTCGGATCCATGGCTACAATGCATCCATAGTTTGTAATATATGTTCTTATCCAACATAAGGAGTGCTCCATCCCCTCATAATACTGAGTCCCGTTGAGAGGACCCATCGAAAAAATCCATAAGTCTGTTAGCTGGGAAGAGTGTCGCACCAACTCTAGCATTTTTCTTTGACAGTCCATCAAATACTTCAGCATGACAAAATTCCTGAAAAGCAGCTAATCCCATCAAACAAATGGTGTGAGACATCGGGAGAACATTTTCAAAAATCTGTTTGTTTCGGCATTTCCAAATTTCCCACAAAATAAAACATGGCAATGACTGCCTGAAAGGAGCCAATGTTTTCCATGTGTGAAAACAGTTAGTTAGTGAAATACCCAACCAACTAAGTGAACATTTTAGAATGCGCTCGACCATCAATCACACTGAAGTTGTAAAGTTACATGTGACAAATAAATGATAATGAGATTCTTTAGCCTGTCCACACAAAACACAAAGATTTGGACCGATCATACATCTCTTCATAATATTGTCCTAAGTTAACATGCGATTCTCCAGTGCAAGCCAACATAAAATGATGATCCAATAAGGAGCTTGCCAAGACCGCAAAGTGTGCCACCACTGCTGAATATAAGGAATATCTTAAGATAACAACATATAGGCTAATCTAGATGTAATTTCAACAGAAGATTTGTTGAATGACCACTTTAGTACATCAGTTCCTTCATCCAGGGATATCGAGCCATTCTCTAGGCCAATAATGTAATCAATCCATTCAATTCCCATGTTACCACATAGTCCCAGCTGTGATGTAGTAATCCATCTGTGAGGGGAGATATCATTGGTCGACGTCTTAGAGATATGATTCAAAGTAAAGTAATCCTTATTGTGTAGGAAGTATATTAATTCAGCAGAGAGTATGTACTTATAAGGCCCCCCAATGATTGGGTCTTCCCCCACCTGAATGGCTCTTCCATTACCCATGATCCAGGCAAGGCAGTCCCCGCAGACCCCAAAAGCCTCCACAAGGCTAACCCAAAATTTGATACGCCCTTTTGTTGTTTCTTCTTACAACGGATCCATTGTACTAGGGAAAGTTTTTTGAAATATTTCACATGTATAACCCTTGTCCACAAACTACCTCCAGTAATAGCCATCCATAAGGGGGTAAAACTTCCACTTGTGCAAGATGCATTTGGGTTTTGAGCTTTAACATGTTTCCTTACATTTGAAAACTACAAGCTCTTAACCAATTAGGTCTTACTCTAAAACCACTAAACACGCCCAAGCTCATTATTATATTATTATAAATATTTATATTTATTCATATATAACATATTTAGTTAAGTAGTATTGGTTTTGTGTAAATTTGAATAATAAGTTTATATATTATGAATTAGCTAGAATATTAGTATTGATGGTGAGTACAATTGGTTAGTGTTGTTACCATTTTCTAAGAATTTTGTGTTATCAAATTATATTGTTAGTTTTAGTGGAATTGAATATTGAGATTCATATAATTAAAAGTTGAAAATTTTAAGTACTTTAAATACTATATCATTTAGGTTAATATTTTGTCAAATTGAAAATTTTCATTGCTTAAATTGCATTTTTGAATGTATAAATAGATTTATTACTCTAAAATACTTTTATTGCACTTGATGAAACAATGTTAGCAACTTATATTTCTTTTCAAATTTTAAACGAAATTTTAAGTAAAAAATATCAAAAAACAATCCAAAACATAACCTATTTAGACTTATTCAAATTTTAACAATTATATTATTGAAATCTTTATATTTACTTTAAATCCAACATCAATATTAACCAAAACATCTAAATATTATTAAATATGAAATATTTTTTTAATTTACTTTAATTAAACAAAAACATTTTAACATACTTAAATTGAATAAAATAAAAAATAGAATCTAATCTTTCAAAATTCAAAGCTATAACAAACATTAGTGCCAAGGACTTTCCTTAACCTTGTATAATTCGTTATATTTTCTAAATAATGATAGAAGAGTCTCACGCATGTTGCATGCCAAGTGAAGGGGGACAAGATTCCTACCTTTTAACTAATATTTTGGAAATAAAAAAAATGGCGAGTTTATCTCACTCATTACAAATAATGCCATTTTTGTTTGTTTTGAATTATTATTATTAAAATAAATATTTAAATCTTATTAAATATTATAGTTTAAAAAAATATTGATAAATTTTTATTATTTATTTTTAATTTTTGGAAATATATAATTATGTGTTTGTTATATAATATATACATTTCGATATATCATCTCGCAACAACAAGGATGTGATGTAATGTAATGGTAAGTGTCTTTTATTAACATAATAATTGATTGGTTGCAATGTAAAAATGCTTGTGGTTTGAGCTTTCATAAGAATACTTTATAGTACTCATTTCACATGTCTTTTTAAAAAAGGACCATTACTAATATATCTTAAATTTATGTGTGTCGGAATTGTTTTTACAACATAAACACATGTCTATATCATCAACTTGAAAATTGTGGAGGACGTTTTGTAAGCAATTTTAGTTCAATTAGTAGGTTTATAAAAACAAATGAAACAAAATTCGAAATATTTATACATAATGAAGTTTTGAAATTTAAATTTGGAAAGAACAAGTTTAAACATTCGATGATTGTGCTTGTCTAGTGAGTTTTTTACTGGAATTCGACGACTTTTTTTTTAATATGAATTATGTGTTGTTTAAATCATGATTATGAATGCATAAATGGATTCAACGTCCTCAAATACTTAAGGGTGCTCAAATTAAGCAAGTTTAAACATTGTTCTTTAAATTCTTAAAATGTTTTACTAGATCCCTTTAAAATCGTAACAAAAATATTGTCGAAAAAAGGTGCAATTGTCGAACATTTAGACAACAAAATATATTAAAAAAAGACTAAAAAAATTAAATTTGAAAATATTAAGAAAAAAATGAAAAAAAGACAAACATAGTGTTACGTTAAATATACATTAAGTATGAAGAAGTTGTACATTGAATAGTGTATATATCCTTGGTGTATGAAAACATATATATATATGGTGAAAGAACATATTATATATATAAGAAAGGTGAAAGAGGAGAGTCCCATCCCATGGCAAAATTAGTGGAGATTGATAACGAGTGAGTAGGATGAAGTACTACTCTTATGGGGGAAAGGGAAATGATAACGAGAATACTTTAAAAAAAAAATCATGTCATGTCCCAGTGGAGTGGAGCAATTGCCCATAATTCATCTAAAACATTGTGTTAGGAATGATGAGATGCAAGGAGTGGGGACAATGAGACGAAAGTGTAGGTGATTGATGCAGGGTGTGGAGACAAATGATCATAATCATGCAGATGGACGACATAGAGTGAAAAGAAATGGATGGGAAAGGAGGAGCAAAGGACATTCAACTTGTAGATGAATCCATTAAAGGTATTCAATTTTATGGGCTTAGGATATTTCAAGACTCTTGTTTTGTTGGAGATGTTGTATATATGGGAGCAGTGTGTTTGATGTAAAAAATCATGTAATCATTTTTTAAAAGGAAATGTGTAAATTAAATTAAATTTGTAATTAGTTTGGTTGTTGTTGCTGTTGTTGTCTGGTTTAAAGATTTAAGTTTAAATTTTGATAAGTATAAAATTTTAATTTATGTTATGATCGGTTGAATGCATTAATTTTAATATCAATATAGACTTGTTATGATAAGATAGATTAAATTTATCAAATATGATAATGTTTATGTTTATATGAATTTGTTGCAATAATGTAAAATTAGAATTAATAATTTATTGTGGATTTTTAAAAATAAAAGTGTTTATCGTACTGATAGTAGCGAGGTGTTCTATAACTTAGTATGGGACATATGTTGTCATATTTTGCTATGTTATGTTGTCACGTTATGTTAAGTAATGTAACGTTCCCAAAAAAAAGTAATTAGAAAAAAATGTTGGCTCATAACTTATACAAAAATCATGTCGACTCATAAACTAAAATAAAAAATATACACATCAAGAACTTAGATCCCCTCTGGATGCTTAAGATATCTGAGTTTAAGATGGATCTATGTTGGTCATTTAAACAAATGGAATAAAGCTGCACTTTCAATGTCATTCATACCATAATGTGTGATGAAGATTTAGATACTCGTTGTTATTATCATTTGTATTCAATTTTTTTTATGAGATTACTAAAATTATTGTGAGGGTTTTAGTTTATTGGTAATTTATGAAGTATTCATAAGTTTGTGAAGTTTTATTTTTATTATGGTCTATGCCATTAAATTACTTGTTGTTATAAAAAGGTTGAAGGATTCAATTATCGAGCGAATTTGGCAAAATTGATAATTAAAGGTTATAGTTCAATGGGCTAGCTCCACTGACCTAATACTTTGAGCTTCATGCAGGAGGTCTCGAGGTTGATTCCCCAAGTCAAATGTCTGTGTTGCATCCGTTGTTTAATGTCCATATCGGGTTAAGCATTGCAATCAATGTCGATGAGTTTAAATTACATATCGTCCGCAAAAGGTAGATAAGTGCTTGGGAGTTTACTCGAAAGGTCTTCCTTAAATAAAAAAGATATCATAGTCTCAAAACATTTTTAAAAAGTTGCTTCTTCAACCAAGCAATTGAGTTTTTGTTACACTTAGATTAAGGCTTAAACTCCATTTTTGAATCTATTAAGTTCTAATTTTGTCAATCTAGAAGTTGGCTATTGGGTACAACTACCTAGGTTAATGTGAAATGTCCTTTCTCACTAGTGTACTACCATTGTCAATAGATTTGATGTCATGAATTATATATTATCTTTAACTTGTATGATGTATGTGTTGTGCTACTAGATTCACCACCCTTTGGTAGAAAACCTACTTATTTGCACCAAAAATTTGAAATGCTAATCTACACCATATATTAGATAGTTTCCCCATAAACTGCAAGCAAAATTAAGTAATAATGAGCCTTGAAATCTACATGTCTTCAAAAACTATAGATTGAAGCTAGCTTATAAACTTTCACTGTTGTGTTTATTTGAATTATTGTAAGCATTACATTTTGACCTTTTTCTGAGATAGAAAAACATCACTTGATTTTTTTTTAGTGTACGTGTGGATAAACCTTTTGTTACTACTTTCATTATATATCTAAAACCTATTTTGAATTAACACATATGATGGTAGGGAAACAATAATCACTATTTGGGATATCCGTCCAATTATTCATTCAATTATGGAAAACCCCTCCTCCTTGGGCCGGAAGGAAAAGTTCCTTTAGAAGAGTTATAAAACCACTCCCATGATTCACTTATAGCATGTATGTCCTACCCATACCCACTAGGAAGAAGCCTTGTATAATCATCCAAGTAAGGGAAAGGTCTAGAAAGTGTTAGGGATCCCCATCACACCTCATGATGATGGTCTCTCACAAACCTCAACCCCTATTTTCAGTGGATCCATCTAGGGGATATAGTTCCATATCGAATGAGTGTCCCCTATTCTTAGTCATATGTTCTACATGCATTCTCTATGTACTGCCAATAACATGGCAGAGAGGCAAGTGTAATACTCGCAGAAGTAATAGGGAATGTTGTAGTAGGAAAATAAGTCGTCTTATTCTTATCACCCACAATACATAATACATTTACAAAATTTGTTTTTGTGCCTTGGTAAAGATAGTCTTGGCCTTATAACTAGGAATTGTAGTTTTGAATAAAGTCATGATAGATGAATCTATTATTATTATTATTATTATTTACTAGGGGAATCGGCAACTAGGCCCGTGCCGGTACTCGCGTGACACGGGGTCCAGGGATCCATTCCCGCTACCACTGTAACCCTAGGTGCCCCACACTCGCCACAAGACATGGAACACAGGTAAACCCGGGTGGGATTGATCTCGTGACCTCCAATTTACAACAAGTGACTTCATAACAACGGAACCGCCAATGAGCCACACCCGTGCGGGCTAATAGATGAATCTATTATTGTTTTGACATATATGTGGTTATTTTAAACATTTTTCCATATGATTAGCATCACCTTCAATGTTTTATCTTGGTGTTTATATTTCATCGACAATATAATACACAAACCCTACACATTTGTGGTTCAAATGTTTGATAATTATTTTTTCTTTAAAAAAAACTTTTGAAAAATAATTTTATTTGTTTTAATTTTTTTCCATATAAATATAAAAAATATGTACAACTTGAGTGGCCTTAATAGTTAAGAACACGTGTTTCCTCCTAAGAAGTCATAGGTTCAGAGCCAAAGAAGAATAAGATATATACACTTTCATAAACTTCAAGAGTTAAATTATTGTATGTAAAGGATCCCTTGTCCCACAAACAAAAATATCTCATATACCAATTTAATGTCTAACTTTACCATAACTTTAAAATTATTATTATTATTTATATACAAAAATTAAATACCATACTTTGATTTATAAATTTAAAACACTTACCATACATCGACTAAATATTTTTTATCAATTTCAAGAACTTTACTTATATAACCTCCATAATAGTTACAACTATAAAAATTGCATTCCACCTTTATAATTTCATACCCCTGGCAGAAGAGGTTTTCACTGAACATTTGGTTTGACCTCATAAATAAAGGTACATTGCTTTGTTTTTTATTTTCCTCACAACGCAAACATAGATAACTAAATAAGGATGGAAAAGGGCATATAATGAATATTCATCAAATAATGTGTCAATACAAATCCCAACGAGACAAGGTGATGGATATCATGTCTCTTGATTATTTCAATAACATTGGGGCACTTCCCCAAAACCTCTTGAATTAGGCTTTTCCACCAAGGAAGAAGACAAAGCATAAGGAATGAAATGTCAAGTTGTTTGGAAAAAAAAGGGACATTTTTAAGACAAATGGTTTCCAAATCCCTATGGTTATTTACCATTTTCCTCCTCCAATTCAAGCTACTCTACTTCAATGTACGCCATGCTCTAGGTAGTTTTCATAGCTTTGTTTCCATGTCCTTTTTGGTTTTTGAGAAGGATTTGTTTTGTTTTTTTCTTTGTTTGGGGAGAAGATAATGATTTATGGAGAAGAAGATAACAATTTAGTTTTAAAGCTGAATCCAGTGAATCCAAGGGAGATGAAAGAAAGTGTATTTTTAAACATGTTTTGATATATAGATTTAATAAACTTTTGAGTCTTGGATGAAGGTAGCTTGCAAATCCATCCTATGAAAGATAATGGTCATCCAACTTTGAGAAGTTTCCTATCTTAGAGTTTATTATTGATTAAAAAAAGAATCTATCTTAGAGTTCATTATTGATTAAAAAAAGAATGAGTTATTGATGGGAGGCTATGGTTTATGGAGGTTGCAAACCTATTTATAAAGTCATAACACACGGACACCAACATATATACAAAATTTATGACAGATATCTTGATTTGGGTTAGAGTGCCTAGTATCCCTTTGGAAAACTAAGGCTACTAAACTCTACAAAACCATTAGGGTGAGTTTATTAATCTTGATCTAGAAACTACTAACTTTATGTCTAATTTCTATGCTCATATATGTGTTTATGTTGATTAAAGTAAAGACTTTTTTACCAAATTGTGTTGGAGAACGTATATCAAAGTTGGACACAAGCAAGGAAAATTTGAAGGATCAATATATACTTTTTAAAGTGTAGAAACCTTGGCGAACCTTACTAATTATCAAATTTCCAACCATAAAATGTTTGGCGATATTTTAAAATTTTAAAATTTCTAAAGGTTTTATATAGTTTTTGGACTATTTTGACTATTTTTAGAGCAAAGAATTTTAATCCTGTGGAATTTGGACGAATCATATTAGAAAAAATGGAAAATGACGAATATATTTTATTGGAAAAGCCTAAAAAATTAGCCCATGGGCTAAATTTCGCCCCTAAAATTTTCCTTGGACACAAGTTATAGACTTTAAACATTGCTCTTTACTCTAGACTCTAATTTGATCATATACATTTGGTGGTTTCATGTTTCAAGGAAAAATCTCTATAAATTTCCAAAAAGGAAAATTGGAAGCAACCTTAGTGGAAATATTTGAAAATGTACACCAAGTGGAATTAAACCATTCACTGAAAATAGCTTCAATAATGACATTATTTCATCTCTAACAAAGTCCACTAAATACTTGAGTACAATCGCGACTTTGAAAGCAACTTTACTAAACAAAAAATGAAACATGAATCATATTCTTAAGGTTAATAAATAGACTTAATTCTTATAACTCCATCAAACAAGCCAAAAGAAAATATTGGCGATAGCAATTCTAACCACTCCATCCATATAGTTATTTTGTTGTTGGTCTCTTTGATGGTTCTTCAATGGAGGGAAGATGTGGGAGTGGAATGGTCCTTAAGATCAATGAAAATAATCTTTTTAAAATGGATGGGAAGTGGAATTGATAGCAACACAAGAGCATAATTGTTGGGGTTGTGGGGAGTTCTTTTTTCTGCAACAAGAACTGGGATCGATTATGTTAGTGTACATGGAGATTTGAAGATTATCATAGAATAGGCAAATGGAAGATTTAATCTATAGTTTTTTCAGCTGCGTCATTGGTGTAACAGAGTTCAAAATTTGATTGTCTCTTTCAATCAAATTTCTTTAACTCATATTTCCATAATCTTCAACTCGAAAGTGGATCATCTATCCAAATTAGCAGTTCAGTGTCATGAAGGACTTATGCATTTTCAAGAATTTTTGGAGGGCTCCATTATTCATGAAGGAGTTGTAGATCTTTCTTGATTCTTAAGTTTGTGACTATACAGTCCTTTGCTGGGAATGTTGGTATGGTTCTTATTATCTTGAGGATGCTATGTTTTGAAAAAAAGCCCTCAATTTGAGTTTTTTTTGTGGCTCTCAGATTGCTATGGTATGTATTTAGGATTTTCTTCGTTTTAAATTGCTATGGTATGTATTTAAGATTTTCTTCGTTTTAAATTTGAAGATTAAAAGCTTTGTAAAAACTATTTTTCTTTAATTTTTATAAATAGTTAAAAAAATAATGAGGTCTTGAATATATAACTCAGAAATATTACAAATCCACGTTTAATATATATTTTTTTATAAATGTATATTAAAACATTTTATTTTATTATTTAAGAGAGGCATTTTAAATACCGAAATAATACTAAAACATCTAACAACATAAATATAACATTTCTCATATAAAAATACCTTAAAATACTTAGTTGCTTACCATTAATTTATTAAGAAAACCATAGCAATCATTGTCACAAGCCATGCATACTGACCGTGCAGAGAAGGTTGATTATGGTTTTTTTTCAAAGCGTATTGGAGGTGACCATGTCATCTACAAATATATTGGAATTTGTGCAATGCACATGGCCATTAGGTTAAATTCTAAACTTGAATTAAAAAATTAACCAATGTTTTTAGACCACTTTTCCTAAAAGAAAAGTTCAAAGATTATATTGCGGAGACATGGGTGATATTGAAGATTAGGATATGGCCACCCATTGCCAACATAAGGTTCTCTTTTAGGGTTGATTACATCATTTGGAATAATATTTTGATTTGAGGATAGAGGCAAGTGAAGAAGTTTTAATTATATATATATATATATTTTTTATATGTGAAATTGTTCGGTTTTAAATTTATCTTTTGTGTCAAGATTTTGCTAGAATTAAATATAGATCTGCTGAGTTACATACTTTTGCTAGAATCGAACATAGGTTTGCTGAATTACATACTTCTGTCAGAATCGAACATAGATCTGCTGAATTACATACTTCCTTACTTTAATTAAATGTTGTTTTAATAGCAATAAAAAAGATGGTTTCTTATTTAATTTTAATTTTACTTGGTAATATGTTTGTTTTTTGTTTTTAGTGAATTGATTATTCACGAGTTAAATATTGTGCATTTATATTTGTTGACTTGAATTTATATATTTTTTCTAATAGTTGTTAATTTGAAATTGTACCTTTTTTAAAATAAAATAATAATAATAATTTTCTTTTATAAATTTACAAAATTTTATATTTATATTTATTTCATTTTCATAAAAATAAAAAATACATTAAATTATGTAAAAATAAATAAAAATGAAATTGTTTTTACTTGATGTACTTTTTATGGTTGTACTTTGACATCTCCCAAGTTTATAAACTTAAAAATAAGTAAACCTTTAAATTTACAAAGTTCAACCATTTATTAAATTTGCAAAGCTGAACTAATTATTATTAGTTAATTTATAGTTAAATTTATTTGATTGACAATGACACAACCCCTTAAAATCATCCTATCATCTTCATTGATGCCTTTGAATCCTCGTATCATCTTCATTGATACCTTTGAGATCACCAACAAAATCAGAATCATTGTTTATTTGTAGTCACTTGGGATGGAAAAGTTTTCTTGAAATAAATGGTCCACCAACTCAATCCATTTTGCTAATGATGGCATCAACTTACTCACAAAAAGTTCATATAACCACTACTTCCTTTCTCGTTGAAAGCAACACCTTTTTATACCAAAGTTTATTTTATTAATTTATTTTTCATCACGAGTTATGAACTCCATGCAACTAACGTATGTATATGCAAATTATATATTTTTAATTCTTTTTATAATATCTGTATGCATGTTTTTAAAGAAAATTATGATTTTTATTAATTCATTTAATTTATTTTTTATATTATTTTATTAATTTTTTATAAATGATTGAAATTTGTTTTATATTTTCTATTTTTATTTTTAAATCTAAGTAATCTTTTTAAGGCTTAGTAGACCACTATTGTTGGTATTACTAAAAGTTGACCATCATCATCATCATCATAAAAAGTACAAAATATAAATGACTTGTTTTAGGTCATGTATGCATTTTGTTTGTAGAAGTCATAAATGATAGATTTAAATCTAACATTTATGTTCAGAGGTTCCCTCGCAAGCCTTTGTCCTTTGGCCATTTGGCTTACGAGGAACCAAGCTTTGGTTTAAGACAAAGAAGTTTTCATGACTAGAACCTTCCTCAAACTTAAAGGAGCTTAGTTTATCATGAAAATGCTAAAAAAGCTCAAAAGCAAAATAATTCTAGTAGCCCTAGAAATATCTTAGTTAACATTGCATGGTTGTTTTAGTGGCAACAAATAAAGAAGAAAAACAAAGTGGAGCTTGAGGGACCCCGTAGTCGTAGTCATTCCAAGTCCTAGACAATTTTTTTTTTGAATGTGGCTTACATGATGCAACAAATAATTTTGCAAAAATTAAGGTAGTCATTATCGTAAGAATATAGCAATAGAAGAAGGCTTGGAAACTCTAATTTTGTATAGGGACTCCACGATGGTCATAGAGTAAATGTAAGGATAAAAATATCAAAGGAGCATATCGGTGCAAGGAAACCGCTAGTTTTCAAAAGAGCTTAAGAACACATTCACTACATCTTTTATTTACATTTAGAGATTGGATCATTACAACCAAGAGGTAGGCACTCTCTCAAAACAAGATTCAAGAAGGAACTTAGGCTCTTCGCAACGCAAAATATCAACATAAGAAGGGGCGGAACTACTTCCACCAAGGAAAATAGATTTTTAATTATAGATACTATTTCAATTCTTACCAAAGTTGACAATTTTTTTTTGGAAGAATGAAGAGAAAAGTGAAGCTTTCAAGCTAGATCTATGAAACTCTTGATCTTATTCTTCATATTGAGAGAACTTCTAATATTGTTTTAAGGATCTAGTTGTTAAAACATCTGCTTAATTTTTTCTCTCTGAAAGACAACTTCTAGGTTGGAAGTCTATCTCCTTTCTAGATAGCGCCCTAGCGGCATTGACTATGTCTTTTACTCCTTGTAATTAATGAAAGGTTTACAAGTTTTTCCTTTGGAAAAAATGTTCATAGGTAAGCATAATCATTGAAAGGAAGTTAAAAAAGAAGCATTAAAATAGAAAGGGTGCATCCAATGCAATTCTACAAAGAGGGAAATGATTACATCAAGACTTGGCTCAAGAAGGCACAAGAGCGAGGGGAAAAAGATACAAGGTTGTGCTTAGCCATTTGCTTATGAGACATGATATGGAGAGTGTTCTCTCTTAACATTCAAGGTTGAGAAAAGTGAGTAGCATGTCGCAATAACTATGTACTGTGAACATAACCTAAGCCCTAGATTATCAAACATATTCGATCTTGAATACTCCTTTGAAAGTCAAAAGGATTAAAGTGTCTCTTCCTATATATATGAATAACGAGGTAGTGAAGGAGAGATAATGGAGCTAGATCTAGGGGTATGCAATAGTTTCCCTCATAATTAAGAGAACTTTAATATAATTACAACGGGAAACACACCTTAAATCTTCACAATAAATCCAACAGATTAAAGTGTGAGGATTTCTAAATAGTTATAGATATTTACCATGGATCTCATAATAGATCAAACAAGGAAAACTCGAGTGTTATTTCAATTTAGACTCCATGTTATATAGTTTAGATGATATGCATCCGTTACTAGGTATTTGACGATTAATCTCCATTCTTATCTAGTGTAAATAAACCCTAAACAACCCAAGATGAAAGCAAAGTTTATGATAGAGATGGCCCTTAAAGTAGCTTAGGGTGATGAAATTCAATCTTAATAAATAATCATGATAAAATTTAGGATAGGATGGATTTCTGATTGAAATCCAGGTATGCCTTGAGAATGTTCTACAAACCTTCTCCCTAATTTCTTTGTAGGATATATGTTGTATTATTTGTATGCAAGTAGACTTGAATATAGCATTGTTGGCTACGTTATGTGTTTTGGGTGGTTTTTAACCCATGGATTTATCTCCATTTTATTATAGTACCACATAACATATTAGAGTTGAATGATGATGTAGAATACCTATATATTTTATTGTGAATTATTTTGATAAAAGAATGAGAAAGATGCGTGGCTGCACTTTTGTTGGTTTTCTCAATTGAGGGTTTTTGAGGTAAATCTCTTATGTAATATGTAAATGTAAATGTCATTGTTTTCTTTCTGTTTTTTTTAAGATTTTGTTCACATTGATTCTCCTACATAGGTTTATCAGTGTTTAGTTTTGTTAATTTGGTATCAAAGCTATGGTTTAGCTGTTCTCCGAAGAGTAAAGACAAGAGCTAGGCTTTAGCTAGTTCTATGATAAACCTTCCTTGAATGGGAGTCATATCCAGGGTGAATCTTGTGCATGAAGGGAAAATTGGGAGCACTTTGAGGACTGAGATAGAAAAATTTAATGACCAAAATTTGAGTTACAGAAGCTTAAGATGGAATATATTATTGATGACAAAGATTAGTGGGTTGTTGTGTTAGGATGAAAATCGACGGGTGTGGGAAATAAGGCTAAGAGAATGGATAGGAAGGAAAATAGTATGATTCTATTTTGCTTTTCGTATTCAATGTTGTTAAATGTCTTATGAGAAACCAACACTAAGGAGTTATGGGATAATTAGGGTCTCTTTATTAGTTGAAGTCCCTAGTAAACACATTATTTATTTGATAGAAGTTATACCTTCTTAGGATGGAGGGTGAATTTGTGATAGATAATATCAATTCGTATTAAATTCTTTGTCATATTCATGGGATAATTCTGTTATAGTTATTGGTATTACTAGTGCATATTCATTAATGTTTGAGGTTGCGGGTGCATCCTTGTTATTAGAAAAAATAGGTGAAACTCCATGAGGGTTTAACTAAGGATGCCTCATTTGTGAGAGGTGTACCTTAAGATTGGAAATATAAATAATCCAAGGGATATATCAAAGTTGAGAGGGAGTTGTAATTCTCTAGGGAAATTTATAAGGAAATATTGGAAATGTGATAAAGCTAAGCATTTAAATAAAGAATGCAAATCTAAGAATGTTGATAAAGGGAATGCCTATTAGGATGCCACTTCCACATAAATGAAGACCTCCATAAAAAAGGGCATGATGTATACTTGGTATCTTCAAGTACACATTCAAATCATGATGTATGGTTGATCGACTCAAGTGTTTCTTTTCATATGATTCCTCATAGGGAGTGGTTTTGTGAATATGAAAAATATGATGGAGGTCATGCCTTATTAGAAGATGATTTGGCATTTAAGATCCTATGAGGTGGAAGGGTTAGGCATATGCTTAAAGACGAAATGGTTAAAACTATCCTTTGGGTTCTTCATATTTCAACTTTGGCTTGAAATTTGATATGTACAAATAAAATGAGTGATGTGAGGTGCAAGTAACATTTGAAAAATAACATTGCAAGATGGTTTGAGGAGAAATGGTATTGGGAAAAGGTGTTTTCTCCGAAACACTACACAAGTTTGAGGAAAGCACTTTAAATGATCAATGTAATAGTTCTGTTGTCCTTGAGGTGAGAAATGAAACAAGCATAACCCCTATGTTTCTTAAAAATAAGACAATGCTTTGGCATCAAAGATTAAGATATATTGAAGAGACGAGATTTTGAGTTTTGAACACTAAAGTTATGCTTGAAAGAATTGATGATTGCCCCTTAAATTTTAGTTTTTGTGAACATTGTATATATGCTAAACAAAATTGTGTAAAGTTCCCATCTGGTTTTATAAGAGAAGATGATGATTTTGTAGTTAATAAATATTGATTTGTTTGAACATGTTCCTATTCCATCACTAGAGAAATATTTGTATTATGTTTCATCTATAAATATTTTCTCAAGGAAAACATGGATATATTTCCTCTGGCATAATTCTCAGGTTTTATTTAAAATGGAGGAGTTTAAGGCTCTTGTAGAAAACTAGATATATACGAAGATAAATGTGTGAAGGACAGACAACGGTGGAGAGTTTTGATCAAACAAATTTGAGTAACTTTGGAAGTAGTGTAGAATAGAAAGACAACATAGAATGAAGTTGTAGAGAGAATGGATAGGAAGTTGATGGGAAAAAAAATAAGTATGTTTTGTGGTGTAAATTTAAAGTAGGAATTCTGGGCATAGGTAGTAAAATTATCATGTTACTTGATCAATCAATAACCTACACCAACTCTTGTTGATGAAACTCCACATGAGGCATGCACTAGTAAGAAACCCTCTCTTGACACCTAATCAGATATTTTGATTATGATGCTCATATGCATGTTTGAAAGGACAAAAAATGAATAAGCTGGACTACAATGTAGAGAAGCGTATATTTATTGGGTTATGAGACACAAAACGATAAAATATTTGGAAAATAGAAATAAAGAAGATGGTTTATAGTCGTGATGTCATCTTTCAAAAGGTTTAAACACATGTAAAGAATTAGGAAGAACAAACTAGAGAGGCAGAACTATAAAAGATGCATTTTGAGATGGAATATGGTGGGTCTAGCTCAATGAAAGAATATGAACCAGATGAAGAATAACCTCAAACCTAAATCTTAAGGAGACTGGTTCAAGAAATAAGGAAAATGGAAATGTATATTCCACCTATTTTTGTTATTCTTTAGTTATATGCTATTAATGATGATCCTAAAAACATAAGGGAGGCCTTTGATACACTAGAACACAAATCCTCGAAGAAGGCCATGGTATGTTATTGGGTCATGTAGTATGTAAACAAGGACTTTTGGTTGATCCTATGAAGATTACAATTATTGTTGATCTTCCATGCCCTACTTTAGTGCAACAATTGCGAGTGATGTTAGGTCATACAGGGTACTACATGAAGTTTATTCTAGGATATGCATAGATCACAACCCCGCTAGAAAACTATTGAAAAAAAGGTCAAGTTTCAATGGAATGAGGAATGTAAGCAAAGTTTTGATATCTTAAAGTAGAAATTAGTTATTACACTAATTATAGTATTTCCATATTAAAATAAGGAATTCGATGTTCACGTAGACACATCATCTATAGCGTTGGGAGTAGTTCTAACTCATCAAGGAGAAGGAGATTTGGATCATCCCATTGCATTTGCAAGAAGAAAGTTTTCAACCTGAGTAGAATTACACTACGATAGAGCATGAAGGGTTGGAAATGGTGTATGTAATGCACAAGTTTAGGCATCATCTACTGGGATCAAACTTTAAGATATACATGGATCATTATGTGCTACCATACTTAGTCAATAAGCCAGTGTTGAGGGGAAAGATACACAAATGGTTTTATTATTCTAGGAATATGATTTTGAAGTGGTTTTGAAACCATGAAAGTTAAATTCAGGACTTGATCATTTGTTGCACATACTCACAGGAGAAGATGCATGAAATATAGATGATAGTCTGCCAGATGAGTTCTTATTCGTGGTAAATATGGTTGATGATTAATTTGTATAGATTTCCCGGTACTCGAGCAAGGAGTAGCCCCACATGACTTTACAGTCAAGTAGAAGACACAACTAGTAGTAAAGGCAACATATTATCAACTTTATAGAGGAGAGTTTATATAAGCTAGGCATAAATGATATTTTTTCGACTATGTGTATTATAGCACAAGAGGCCTATAACATTATCAAAGGCACATGAAGAATTTGCAGGAGGCCACTATGTAAGAAAAGTAACAACTCAAAAAAAATTCCATGCAGGACTTTGTTGGCCCACCTTTTACAAGGATGCTAAGGAGTTATGTCAGACATGTGATGTTTGTCAGTGAGTAGGGAAGCCATATAGAAAAAATGAGATGCCATTGATACCATAAGTGACATTGTAGGTTTTTGATAAATGGGAAGTTGATTCCGTTGGACCAATCAATCCATTAAAAAAAGTTCAAAAGCAAGATATGTAAGCACTACAACATATTACTTGACCCACTGGGATAAAGCATAACTTGTCAAAAATTGCAACTCACAGAAAACTGCTCAGTTTCTATTTGAGAACGCAGTTACGAGGCTTGGATGTTCGAGAATCCTTATGAGTGATTAGATGACCCATTTTTTGAAAAAGACGGTTGTTGCACCAATAGAACAATTTCAGATCTATCACCAAAATATCACACCTTATCACCCTCAGGAAAATGGAAGAATGGAGGCATTTAACAAGATCATGGAGCATGCGTTGATAAACATATGTAATGTAAATAGATATGACTAGGACCTAAGGATTCCTGTAGTGTTATGGTCATATCAGACAACATGTAAGAAGTTGACAAGACATACACCATTCAGACTAGTATATGGGTAGGAAGCAATTATGCCTATGGAGTTCATTATGCTAAGTCTGCACATTGCCATGATAACAGAGCTCTCGAAATCTGGAACAATAGAGGAAATACTATCAGAGCCAATGGAAATGGAATAAGACCCTTTCATTGTAGGCTTTCAACAACAATTGTAGAAAGCACGTGAAAAGGCATGGCATGAAAAACATATCAAACAAAAGAAGTTACAGATAGGAGATTTAGTTCTGCTCTATGACAACACATTTTTGAAACACCCAGATAATTTTTGAATGCACTGGTTGGGCCCATATGTGATAAGATTAGTGACAGAGGTAGGTGTTGTTCAGTTGGAAAAATTGAGCGAGGAAGTCATGGGTGGATCTATGAATGGAAGTCGATTGAAACTATATAGGGACAACCGTGCTTCCATGCAGTAATCCATGTAAGATGGGGAAGAGAGAGAGAGAGTAAAAAAAAAGACAAAGATAATAAAGAGAGTTGGAAAAAAACTAAATAAAAATGAGAAAATGTCATAGATCACACATAAAAGCACACATAGGAAGCCAGGTCCACGCATAATACAAGAAAATAATTAAAGAACATATGTGATGGCAAGATGGAGAAGATGCGGTGTAATAAATGCAAATATTAGAGGTGAGATTTTGGCAATTTGGAAAATATAGACCAAATCTAGACCCAGATCCACATAATCAGGGAAATGAATGTAGATTATGGCGTGAAGAATAAGTAAATAGTCAACATTAGTCTATAAAAGTAGATGTCAGGAAGTGAGAAAAGGGCATAACTATTTGAGTATTAAGATTGAAGCTATAGTGTTACAGAGCCATTTATTGATAGTGTAGTGTCACAAAGAAACCATGGCTTCACCGAAGGATGGAGAATCTAGTTCATATCCAAAGAAAGCATGTACTGAGCATGCAACCACACCAACGCTAATAACCGTAGACGAGGAGGAAACCATAAGAATGAAAGAAACAAGTTAATGACCAAATTATTTTCCAAGGGCATATGTGCCACCAAGAAAGGAGACAACACCACCAGTGAAATTACACAAAGAACCAAAGTATGGCTTGGTGACACCGACAATCCTCAAGGAGGTCACAATGGAAGGAGATATGCTAGGAGCAGTTGGAAACCTGCCTTATGCACACCATAATCTCATAAACAATAATAAATTTTTTGGAGCTGGACCTAAATAATCTCATAAACCTACCTTATGCACACCATAATCTCAGAGACAATAATAAATTTTTTGGAGCTGGACTTGAATAATTATTTGCGTATAGTAGCCAACTTGAACATAAACATAGTTCCAATCAAGCCATGACAATGGGTGACAAGTATGTGGTGCACATGCATATTAAATTTGCTGGAAGTAGCCCATTTCGACAGAATCCCAGAAATCAACATCTGTGTCAAACTATTGTTGAGTTGTGTACACAAAGGTTTCTTATGGTTGGATAGAACGGTGTCAATAGACACTCAACTAATTATGTGGATTATAGGATTACTAGTAGCAAGGGAAGACCCACTATCATTGTTTATATATAAGAGTTAGGAGAAAGTAATAGCAGAGAAGATGAAAGACACGTATGACACACACACTAAGTGCAGATTGGATGCCATGCGTAGCAATGATGATACTATAATATTTGCAACACAATTATTGGATTGCAAGATATTAAGGAAATGTCACAGGGACCAAGTACCCGCATGAGTAATAATGGAGGTATAAAGGAGTACAGATGAATTGGGTAACATTTCTAGTGAACCATTTTTTTCTTGACTGCAAGGAGGCATAAAATAAAGGAACAAAGTTTCGTTATTCCTGGCTATTGATTTTGATCGGGTTCCTGGCTTGGAGGGAACCCGATGAGAGTTAGTTCCTAAACAGTACACAAGGACAATAATTAGTAGCAAGGTATGTTTCATTGTGGCATACTGCGTATAAGAACATGTAGATAGACAATAACATTACTTTTTATATTTACAAAGAGACAATTCAACTATGTCTCAAAAATACACCACGACACACTGTTAGGATTATTATTAATCTCCCCTTTAACCACATAGTTTATTTGTTCATTTCCCTAGCTTAGGAGGTCTTCATCACTTCATTAGCATATGGGGGACACATATAGTGGACATCTACCACTTATTGCACATGCATGAATTTTTCTGCTCTAGGGATCAATCCCTATAAGCTAGGAACCCAATCTGAGTGCCACTAGCAGTGTCTAGCAGTTGACTCCAGTAGATATTCAGTTATGTCCAGTTATGTTCAATTCCCATCAGTTAGTTCACTCTCAGTCTCTCTAGCACCAATTTGCATGATTTAAGGGAGGTAGGGCGAATTTACTCACCTACCCTCTTCCGTTAACTGGTTGTGAATTGTTTTAGTGATCCAAAGTTGCACTAGTTATCTCTAGTGGTGAGTTTCCCACACTGAGTTAACTCCTAAGTTAGTCTAGGTTGGTAGATTCAACTTCCTCTTTAGGTATTCAGATTATTCCTTGATGTTGTATTATATATTCATCCATAATGATGAATAATATTGTATGGAATATTTCTCATATTCATCTTCAACTCATTGTGTAATAACAATTATTATTCTTCTCTATATTTATCTTGTGAAATCTAAGTGAAGACTATTTTTGTCCCAAGATATTCCCGTTAGAATCTAATATGGTATCCGATCCTGGTCAGGATATTCTAATCTCCCTTAGATACTTTCATTGATGCACCAGAAGCAGTTGGGTTCCACATAATTCCTGGAATAATTACATTTCTCCCTCTGGGTTCTGTCTTGAGAAGTCTATTAAGGTGTGCTACACCCATAGATTGTGCTCATTTTCGAAGTAGAGGTTGATTTGTCTTACACAAATTTTGTTTCTTGTTTTTTGCAGGTATTTAGTTCTCTCATCAATAGTGCAACAACATAGCATGGATCTATCTAAGATAGTAACCTTGAATTCCTTTAATTACCATGAATGGAAAGCAAAGATTAAGATACTGTTGTGCAACAGAGGTCTCTACAGAGTTACTATTGCCTTAGAAATTGAGCCAAATGCAGTTGTTGAGAAAGCAAAGTGCCATACCAGGAAGATGAAGCTTATGTATTGTTTTGTCTCTCTCTCTCTCTCGCTAGAACTTATTTTCCATCTTGATGGCTTAACATGCTCGAATTAAGTGTGGATAAAACTTGAATCCCTCTTCAAAAATCAAGATGATCTTAGAGGACATCAATTGGAGAATGAGTTGTTCTCATTGGGACCATGTGAAATTGAAACCAATGAGGAATCCATCACCAAGTTTAAGTCACTAGTTATTTTTCTCAAGTAGCGTGGGATTGAGAAAAAAGAAGAGCAATTAATCCTCTCCATCATATCGAGTCTAGGTATGAAATACTCATTTTTTGTGTCAACATTCCATGCTATTAAGCTTGATGTTCGAAATTGGAGGATGCCATCCCTGGATGCATTCATAGATTCTCCCACTCAAGAGAAAGTCAAGTTGATTCAAATGGGGGCTCTCAACAAATCAAAGTATCATGCGCTTGAAGCTCTTGAAATCAATAATTTTAAGTCCAAAAAAAGCTAAAAGTGAAGGAGAAGAAGCCAAAGTCAGACTCCAAAGATGAAGGTTCTTACTCTATTGATGAAGGATCGAATTCCAAGAAGAAGGGAAACAAGAAAGGAAGTTCAAAGTGTACATATTACAACAAACCTTCTCACAATGAAAATATTGTTTAAAAAAAATATGTACATCATGAATTAGTTACTTGAAAGGAACAACATTGATGTTCCAGATTTTCCAAGAAAGGAAGGAAGGAAAAATTCTGTTAATCCCCAGGAGCTTTTCCACAATATGCAATTCAAAGGTAATGATTGTCATGCTTTGGTTGATAGAATTAAATATTTTCCTGATATCTCTAATTGTAATACTCATTCTGATATATCAGAATAATAAATATCTTTGCTTCCCTTGGAAAACACTCCTATCAATTCCCCAGAGCCATCTCCTCTCAATACTAGTTTTTGACTTGCCTTCATCCTTCGTCACCAGAAGATGAGATTCAAGGGGTTTCTCCTCATGTTTTTTTGTCTACAAATCATTGGAAAACTAATACATGATCAAGGCATATACAATAACTCCACAAAGTGTTTCACCAATAAGCAGTACATTCAACTTATTCAAGTGAAGAACAAGACAAAGTGAAGACATTCATTTAAATTCTGTGCCATGTCCATTTTTGAGGAAGGATTTTCCCCATGTGGTTTTTCCTTTTTCCTCAATTTACATGGACAAATAATTTTTTACATTTAGATTGTAATGGGTGACCTTTGTTCTTAGTTTCTAGGGCCTAGGTTGACCAAATTTAGGATTTAAGGAGGGTGTTAGGATTATTATTAATCCTCCCTTTGACCACATAGTCTATTTGTTCATTTCCCTGGCTTAGGAGGTCTTCATCACTTCACTAGTGCATGGGGGACACATCTAGTGGACATCTACCACTTACTGTGCCTATTTGCATGAATTTTGGTGCTCCAGGGATCAATTCCTATAATTTAGGAACCCACTCAGAGTGCCACCAGTAGTGTCCAACAGTTGAATACAGTAGGTATTCAGTTATGTCCAGTTATGATCAGATTCCCATTAGTTAGTTTACTCAGAGTCTCTCCAGCACGAATTTGCATGATTTAAGGGAGGTGTTGCGAATTTACTCACCTACCCTCTTCAGTTAATTGATTGTGAACTGTATTAGTGATCCATAGTTGCACTAGTTAGCTCTAGTGGTGATTTTTCCACATTGAGTTAGCTACTGAGTTAGTCTAGGTTGGTAGATTCAATTTCCTCTTTAGGTATTCGAATCATTCCTTGATGTTGTATTATATATTCACCCATAATGATGAATAATATTGTATGGAATATTTCTCATATTGTTCTTCAACTCATTATGTAAAAACAATTATTATTCTTCTCTATATTTCTCTTGTGCAATATAAGTGAAGACTATTTCTGTCTCAAGGTCTGTTTATTAGAATCTAATACACACAACCTCACCTACACAATTAAATATTGTAAAACAATTTCATTCTTCAAAGCAGGTCAGAACCACATGTATATTCATGCAAAGAGGGACCCAGATCAACAATGGTTATCGACAAATTTCAGAGTGATAAAGGAATTAATCATTCTGATTGTCAATGATCGAACTATGGAGTGGAGAATTCCATTGTCAGAGGAAGATCAATGAGGAGAACAAAAAAAAGAAAAAGAAAAAGAAAAAGAAGAGTAAAAAAATTGTGTAGGTGATACCGGGCAATAGACAAAGCCGAGCATGGGATAAAAGAGAAAGGAACATGACAAGACTAGCAAACATAAGAAGATGAAAACTTCAAAGGAAGCATCCACCCATGCACTAATAGAGGATGACTTTGACAAGATTGGTGATCAAGTCAAGGAAGTGGTGGAAGAAGGACTACAACAAGTAGTGCAGAGACAAGAAGAGATGCACGCCAAGTTGCAAGAGCAGATAAATTTGTTGCGACAAGTTTTGGAAGCAACCAAAATAACACCAAAGAAAATATAAATAGAACATATAGAAAAATAAAACACAAATAACAATGGTGTTGAAACCATCATTAACATCAAAAACGTGTTAGAGTTTGAATCTATCACCAGGAGCTTTAGTGTTCCCTACAGTAGAAATGCAGGAGTGTGCACTGGCAGTAAGATCTATTGAGTTGGCATTATCACATATACCCATATATGTTTTGCATAGTTTGCAAAAAAGTGTTACGCAGGAAATCCAATGGAGAGAAGAGTCGGTTTCGATGGAGTGGATGAAAGAAATTGCAAATAATGTAACACTTTAAGAAGAAAATAACAAAATTCGCAAGGAGCAAGAAGAATCCAAACAAAGAAATGCAAGACTGAAGCAAGCAATGGAAGATGTTTACAAAATTATTCCTGAATTGCAAGTAGAATAATAGATCCCTGTTGAAGACAAAGTGACGAAAATAAGCGAGACCATATAGGGCTTCCACATGAAGATTGCATATTTAGAAGCACACAAAATGGCAAGCACTCCACCATAAGAAAGAGCACAAAGGGACCAAACAACCATGACAATGGTAGAGGGAATTAAGAGTTTCGATGAGGAATGTGATAAATTATATGAGGAAAGTACACAAGTTTGGTCTCACTTGATAGAGGATTTCAAATTAAAGGAAATAGAGCAAAGGCTACAGTCTGCGTAGAAGAAAAAAGAAACAATGAGTACTTTTCCAACAACAGAGAGAATGGCTACAATGATTATGAAAAACAAGCAACAATATTTAGAGATCAATTAGCTAAGAGTGGAATAGTAGAATATTGTGCGTAAGCTTAAACCAATGCGAGAGGAAGCAATCCAGGTAATAGAGAAACTTGCCTCAGTAAAAGGAACTGTAACAAGTAGTTCAAGACAACGCAAAAATGTTGAAGGCATCAATTTCAACACAGACAACAAAAATAATTGTCCAGCATGAAACAAAAGCGAAGGAGAAATTTGAGACAATGAAGGAGACATTTCAAAAGTTCCTTGTGATGGTAATTCCAGCACAGTAGAAGGTCTGAAGTGGCTCGGAATGATCCACATGAGAGTATTAGGGGGATATTGGAACATGAACTTTGGACTAGATTTAGAAAGTGTGTGCAAGAAATGGACTGCACGACAAGTCATCTAAGGGACAAGCACGCACAAAGGGAAAAATTNCCACATGAGAGGATTAGGGGGGTATTGGAACATGAACTTTGGACTAGATTTAGAAAGTGTGTGCAAGAAATGGACTGCACGACAAGTCATCTAAGGGACAAGCACGCACAAAGGGAAAAATTTAGTTAGAAGTCGTTAGGCACTTTTGTTCACTTATTATGGGATAAGCCCCATTTTTAAATGTATACATATGTAAAATCTGGGAATGTGAGAGGTAGTTTTGGGCATGCTTTTGAGCCTTATGCATAGAAAGAAAGATAATGTATGGGTTTATATAGTGCAAGATGAGGAGTATGACAAAGATCTGATGAGCGCATGTGCATATTTGTAATGGTTCTTTTGAAGGTTAAAAAAGAAGTGAGTTGATATGAAATGGACATGTGTTGTGATATGATGAACGATATGTTTATTGAGTACTATTTTATGTTTTAATTCTATGCAATATATGGTTCAATGAATGTATTATATGTTTCTGCGCACATATTATAAACGTTTAAGTAGAATAATTAGAATGAGTGCCTTCCTTCCCTTCACTACTATGGAAACTTGGCTCCTACAATCCCCACAGATTCCTCGAGTGAGATTTCATCTGGTTGCAGGTGATTCCAAAAGGGTATATATCTAAGGGTTTTGTTGGTGAGTTAATATAGAAACCTAGGTCTTCCCACTGTGCACCAATAGTGGGAAAAGTAATCCCTTCAGTCACTTCTTAAATTAATAGGAAGAAAGTGAAGTGTATAGTTTGCAATCAAACCCAACTATTAGTTTTTACAAATTAATTTCCATTATGCAATTAAATCCTTAAAATGGGCTCGAAGTAGGATTACCAAAAAACTAGTTTAAAGTGTTTTCAACTTACCCTTACTGTTATTGTCACCATGCATGCCCTTGGATTTTCTAGTTTTTTCCCAAGGGTTTGAATTTTTTTTATTGTACACAATGTATGAAATAGGTTTTGGCATGAACCAACATGATTTTCCTTCAATTCCATAGGTTCTGGAGTGAGGGTTGAATTCTTCTTCTTCTTCTTCTTTGATCCATTTTTCATCTTCGCCATTGTTAGGAGGAACTCTAGTTCTTACTCTCCACAAACAAAAAATAAATTGTTGTGTATGGGTTGGGAAGATAGTGGGAGAGTGAAATATTTTGTTAACACCCAACTGAATATGATTTCGCAATCAAGAAAAAGCAGTTTGATAGATAACTCAGCTTGCTAGGAGTTATGGTTTTCCCAAACCATTCCAATGTCATCTAGAACCTCCAAACCATTAAGAGCCAATGTCATTATTGTGTCATCTCGCTCAAAATTGAACATGGGTGTATAGGGGGCCCCACACCTTTAGTGATGTCATAATAGAGGGAGCCAAACCAAATTAAGGAAACTATCCAAATTTTTGAATTTTGAATTCATTAAAAGAGACTTTGGCATGCTTTATCGTTACCATCCAATGAAGAAGAAGAAGTTGAATCCCTGTACCAGGGAATTCATAGGACATCCAACACCTTTGGAATTCAAACAACCCCATGGTCAGATGAATCCACAAGTGACACCTCATATGCAACAATAAAGGGCTCTTGAAGTCAACAAACTATGCCAAACCAGGTGCAAATGAGGGGACATGTGTCAACAGTTAAAGGCAAGAAGAAAAGCATAAATAAGAGGACAAGATGAACATTTTAAAAGCAAGGATGTAAAAGGTTAATATAAAATTAGACTGTAAAAGGCGATAAAGTGAAATTTAGTTACAAGTCAAGTCAAGACCAACTACATTCAGTTGTACTCAGAGGCTATAAATTGTAATACGAGCTCATAACTAAAGGGATTGCACTTTTAGATCTAAAGGTTCTTTGTCTATTTTGTTGAGTTGATGGAACATTTTGTACTTTAATATCTTTTGCTTGATATTAATATTACAAAGTATCATAGAAAGGTTTTCCTCTATTTTGTCCATTGTTATATAGTTTCCATGTCTACGAGTGGCTTCTTGAGATAATCAATAAAGTTGATACAACAGATTCAATTTTATTTAAGAATTGATGATGCTTTCTTGTTGTTGAATGTTGGAACTAATGACATATATTTCAAATGTATGTTTTCCTTGGGAATAGTTCCACTATTGGAAAAAGTCATTTTTTTCAATGAAAAGTTTCGATGTTTTGCTGAAAAATGCCATTTCACATATCATCGGAATTGCGACAAAAATCCCAATTTTCGTCGAAATTTCTACGTCGGTATTTTTACTTTCCCAAAATTAGTTACAATTGCGATGAAAATCCTAATTTTCATCGCAATTGTGACAGTATGTGTAACGATGTTTTTAAGCAAAATGTCGAAACTTTTCGTTGAAAAAATGTTTTTTTCCATTAGTGTTCTGAAGCTTTATGGTTATATAGTAGTGTATGAAATTTCTAGCATTATTGTACCTATGAATGTCTTTTTGCCTCAAAATATACATATATTCTCATGTCTTATCTTTCATTTTGTAAAGAACTGTTGAATTCTTTGTTTTATGGATCGATACTTTCATGCTTTTGTTTGATTCAGGAAATTTGTCCAGCATGCATTTCTTGAATTCAATCCATTTTCCATTTGTAAAATTCATCTACATTTTCCTTCATGTGTTTTGCTGTACTCTGTAAAATTCCTTTGCAAATTCATTTTACATATGTAAAGTTGTTCACAACCCTTCAGTTACCACATAACACAAAAAAATGAATTCAAATCAAATTTACTTCAAGATTTAGCTCTAACATCTATAAAGTTTGAGCCTATATCATGCATGGGTGTATTGTATTTTCAACCTAGAGTGCCTCTGGGACTAACATGAAAGTAAGGACTTACAAAATTTTATTTATTATTTAGTCGTATTTTTTATCCATTGACTAAATTAATCATTTAATTTACCCATTTTTAGTTTTGTTTCTAAAATTTAATAGTATTTAGCTTAAAAACACTATCGTGACTAATTTTTTTGGTCACATAGTCATTAATTTTCCAAATTATACTAGTGAGAGAAACCCATCTTGGTGATGATAGTCAACGTTATCATCACCTTTATATACATGAACTTGGCCTTATACATATTGAAATGCCTCTTTAAAGTCCTCATATTTTATATATGTATATTTTTGTATACATCACAAGTGACAGGATACATATGCATAAGAGTTCCCAAATTGATTATCTTGGATGTGGGTGGCCTTGAAATCATATTTGACAAGTTATTTATATTTTCCTTAATTTATTAGATGATTGAATGAAATTTCTGTAAAATCCCCATCCACTTATAGTAATAGGTTTATTGAATCTTACTATGGGCTTGAAAATACAATTTTGGCTAGTGATCAGTGTGCTTGATTGTAATGCACCCCTTATGCTATATAGCTACACTGATATACTATCTGTATCTAATTCATCCTTCGATCCCTACCGTGACCCCGAGACTGGGCTTTAAGACATTACTCATGCATTAATCAAGCCCAACAATTAAAATTTCAAGCAATTAAACAATTAAGGAGAACATCATTCATTCTCCAAGTAACGAAAGATAGATTATAAAATAATCAATATACTTTAACATGAATTAAACAACCTTTAACTTTTAATCGAAAAGCCCAAATGAACAATTAAAAAGCTTATCCCCAGTCCCGACGGGTTAAACTCGACTCCTCGACTTAAACAACATGACTCCGACTTAAACGAACTGTTCCTAACCTTTTCGACTTCCAAAGTCGGAATTCAGAAGTCAATGCACCCATAAAAAAAATAACACTACCAACCTCGACTTCTTATTTTCGATGTCGACACATTGGAAGTCAAGAGTCGGGAACACCATTTCAACTTCATAACAAATGCCTCTAACTTCCTATTCTCGACGTCGACACAATCTAGGGGACTTAACACAAAAACACCTCTAACTTTCCAATTCGGATGTTGGCACAATCGACAGTCGGAGGTCAACACCACTATATTTAACAGAAAATTAAACAACAAAAAAACAAAGAAATATAACTTAGTTACTCTTCTAAAAATGATCAAAGCATAAAAGATGGTTTTCCCCATCGGATCCCTACTGTGGAATCCTAACCAAAGATAAGTATCAAACTTTCCAGTTGACACCAAAACAAATCATTAATGACATTTAAATCATAAGTTATAAGGATAAATTATCTAATACAACCAGGCCTCAGGTTGGAATATGCCCTCCACATGCTTCCAGTTGCTCCTATCATTAACATACTTCTCAATTCACTTAACAATTAAACTCAACGACTCGTAAAATAGCATTCTCTGGATTGGAACATTTCCTTGGATTTACTCCATGATCTTTGATTCATACATTAATCCATAAATACATTCACCAGTATTCCACTCCATCATTCTATCAAGAACCCAAAATCAACAACTTGTAACTGTAAATGATAACAAGTTGAATGTTAAACCCACAAGATATTCAACCAATGGATGACTAAGGATTACTCCTTTATCCCAACAGTACCATACATGATAATATTTAAGCATAAAACCCACAAACAATCTTTCATAACCATACAAATAGAGTTTATGAACAAGAAAGCAACTAGGCCTTTGGAACTCATTGGATTATCTTCCAATGTCCAATCTAGGAAAAATGCCAAACTATTAAAGTTATCATCCATTTACATACTTCATAGACTAATTAAGAATGGAATCTATTAATCCATGTTACCAATGTTGAAGGAAATTGCATGCAAACAACAATATAATACGTTTCATTCATAACCTTACATGCTTGAATATCTTGAAATACTGGAAATAGATTCACTTAGCTACTTTGTTATACAAAAAACGTTTAGTGCTTATGGACTCTATTGGCGACTCGATATCCATAAAGCATGATTTATTCATACATCAAAACACATGAATGAACACGTTAACCTCTGGAACCTATTGGCACAACATCGAATGCCATCTAAGGTACAATGTAGCTCCATTTATACGCATTATGAATCTTGTAATTTAAACAAGATATTCAACAACCTCACACATAGTTGTTTGATCATTCATTTAAGAGTCATTCAACCATAAATATCGTTCATTCAACACTTTATACATTGAAAATTAATGAATGGGCTCATACATTTTAATTCATCATTAGGTTTATTTACTTATCTATTTACAATGGCTAACAACTGGTTCTGTGGCTTCCATGGGGCCACCCAACCGTAGGTCTCTTCTCAACCTATATTACTTTAGCACTTAGATACCACCCCCAGGATGGAACTTATGCATTAACCATAGGCTCTTACCAGTCCCATGTTTCTCTCAGGATTTCTTCACCTGGAAAACATGATTCTCAGTTTTTTCACCAAATCCATGCCAACTGTGCAATCTTTCCCCTTAGATTCATTCTAACTAGAACCACAAAGATAATCATCACTGCATCTATGATTAGAAATATACAACGAGAATTTCTCACACATTTTCCATTTCACTGGTGCAACCAAAGGCAAATCCAGAGGAAACATTTACCAACAAAAGGTTAACAACTAGTCTTGGGATTACAGGTTCTCACAACCATCCCAATTACCAAAATGTGTGGACAATATGGCCACTTCCGTCTGGAACTGGACTTTTCCTATGTCCTCTTTTGATTCCATTTGCCATGATTTCAACACATAGTTAAAATTGACTCCAATGCTACAACGATATCATGTTTCAATGCATTTCTCTTTCACGCTTTTTTTGATACGCTCAGTTTTGTTTGCTACGCACCATTCCTTTGCTATGCGATTTCCATCTCTTTTTCCCATATTTTCCCCAGGTTATCTCCGCTCTCCCCCACCTTTTTTTCTGGAACACTACGTTATGGTCACTATCATCAAGGATTCACCAACCTTGCATGCCCCAGTCACATCCTTGTGACACTTGTCCCAAAATTCAACTACTCACTAATCCTTCTTTTAATCCCTCATTAACTTAAACACAGGTTTAGGGAATAATTAGGAAAATGACGGCTTTACTAAAGTTAAAAGGTAATTTGGGGTTAACTAGGGTCATAATCATCTCTTAGGATATTTTGCACCCCCCCTGACTGACCTAGGTGAATACATGAGTTCTCAATCTTACAACATGCTGGCTCTGTTACTACCGCTTTGATTTTTATACTAATAAGGAGAGACATCATGAGTTCTGCCTTTTAAACACTCATCATATTAAAAAAAAATATAATTACAAAATAATGTGGTTTTAAACCAAGGGTGTTAGATCCCCTCCCCTTAAATTATACACCATCCTTAGGGTTTACATGGTCCAAAATTTTCAAAATGAACCTTTAAAAAAACTTTATACACATTTTAGTCTTCAAATAAGGGGGGATACTCTTCCCTCATCTCATCTTCCAGCTCCCAGGTCACTTCTTCAAGACTCTAATGGGTCCATTGTACCTTTACCTATCCGATGGCCCTGTTCTAGAGCGTCATGATCCTTTTTTCCAATATGCAGATGGGTTGAACGTGAATTTCCCCTTCGTGTTCTACCAATATCATAGATCAATCAAGAAGATGATTATGATCATATACATATTTATTTAAAAATGATACATGCAAAACATTACGTATTTACTCTTCCGATTCCGTTTAGGACTTCAATTCGTCCACATATTTTAGCTGCCAACTTCTTGCAGTTGCCCAACCTTAATGAACTTTTCCTGTTTTTCAATTTCAAAAACACCTTATCTCCAATTTGGAAATCTCGGTGCACTTTGTTCTTATCTACTTAATTCTTTTTCCTGTCCTAATATTTCAGGTCCCACAATCAATCTATCCACAGGATTATCACAACTCACTGGAACGCTATAATTGCTACCATAAAGTGCTTCAAAAGGGCTCATCTTCAGCGATGTCTGACAACCATTATTATAGGAAAACTTAACAAGGTGTAAATAGTCTTCCCATTTACTAGGTTTATCCATCATGTACATTCAAAGCATGTCTTTAATGATTTGATTCACCTGCTCAGTCTGTCCATATGGATGTGGATGATATGCTATGCTAAGATTTAATTTAGTACCAAATTTCTTGAACAAGCCTTTCCAAAAGTCCATAGTGAACTTTAGATCACAATAAACTTCTAATTGTTGCAACCATTGATTTAACTTAACATCATCAATACCATCTTGTATGCTTTGATGTCTACTTTCACTCCCACTTTAAATAGAGATTGGGAAGAAGTGATGAAATTGGAACTTGGTCTCTATTTCTTTGTATTCCTTTATGGACATTCATTTTCTCTAGATTTCATATCTAATATGGATTCGAAGTTAGATATACAAAACTTATATAAAGATCCAAAATTGTTCTCTTGCGCTACCATGCGAAGGGCCATGTTGTGAGAGATGTTAATGACTTGTGCTTCTAGCTTTAAAAATATCTCCTTTGCCTCACCTTGTGGATTTTTATGACTATACTCATTTGCAATTACCAGGGTTTTAAGACTTCTTTCTCACACCAATTGTTGGATCATGCAATTTCCAACAAAATCCCTAAAGAAAACTATTATGATACCAATATTATCTATAAACTTTGATGGATATTCCACTAGAACAATTTGTCACAATATATTTTCAATATTATGAAAATACTTTAATATGAAATGTATTAATTTAAATATTTAGATTTACTTATTACTATCTTAATACATAAAATACGTAATAAATTAAAAGAATCGTTATCAAATACACACCATCCACACAGTAAACACATGATATATAATTGGAAAACCCAATATGGGAAAAACTCAACTAGAAGTTGAAGCATATGCTCTTGCTCCTTTTTCTAAGTTATGAAATGCACGGATACAGAAAGCACACTCACTATGGTGTTTCCATGCACGTTGTGGCTTATATGGTTTCTACAAGATCTTATGTTTACTTTATTATGCTTCAATATCCCACTCCTGTATGTTGTCCTCAACTTTGGAATAATAAATAATACAATGAGAATGATACCCCTTCTTTTCCTATTGGCCAAATATTTAACATAGATAGATAGCCATCTAGGGTTAGGGTTAGTTTTTTTTTCATGCCTCAACCTCTAATTAATGTTAGGGTTTTGGACCCTCTAGAATATTTTTGAAAGTCCATACATGAATAGCTCTACATGTATTGGAGTAATGGAATCTAACATGGCATCCACTCAGTACCATGGTGGTCAATAGGATAGTCAAATTGATTGAGGCATAAATGCTATATATGATATCCAACTAAGGTGATTTTTACACTATCAATAATCTCCCAATGTGTAGAACAATGTCACGAGTCTAGGAGCTAAGATTGTAATGTTTTGACCTAAGCAATCTAATTAAGGCTTCAAATACGATCCAATAGCTCATGGATCTTGTTAGTCAAATTAATTGTTTTAATTCCTATTACATTTTATTATCAATCTGAGTTTCATAAGCTTATGAGATGCAAGAAAAGTGTATGTAGGATCATAGGCCATTCTACCTGAAAATGCAATCTAACATTAAGATCTGCTTTTCCGAACTTGTCATTAGTTAACTTGTGAATCACCAAGGTAGAAAAGTATGCTTAGTAAATTTCTCTTGTACTGGGAAGTACTATGCAGTTTTCACTTAAATGATTTAATTAAAGGTAATAAAAATTAAGGGATGCATCACTAAAAGCAATCTGAAATTGAGAAACAAACTAATCATGAGATATCATTTTATGGATTTGATTATAGTCAAGTTCTGAGATAAAAAGGTAAAAATGTAGGTCGATAAAAAATCCTATGATCGAAAGTACCTCATTAACCAACTCTATGAATTTAATCAAACATTCAAAAAGATATTTGATGCAAAATAAATCTAAAAATAAAGCACAAATTGCAACTATCACTCTTTGAAATAGACAAGGTTTAGTTGTGAAACTTCTAAGGTAAGAAACCAAGCCAACTTATATTTTATGGATGTCAATACTTTATTGCTTCATGCATATGATCATGATCAATTTCAACAATTCATAAAATAGAAATCAAATCTCATTCTGCACTTGTTTCACCAAACCAAATTCTTTCAACTTACAATGAGCACTTTTGACAGAAGCATAATATTTAAAATATACAATTTCATGATCATATTTGTTAAGAATAATGCATTCTACTCATAAAAGAGAAATCACACACAATTCTATCAAATAAATAAACACACCAAGGTGTTGTTTTTGAGAGGAAGAGGGCCCTTCCTTCTCCTAGAAATAAACCTGTTATTCTATTTCAAACTTAAGATTTTAGTACTAGGAAACACATAAGAAACCAACTTTAATTTATCATAATAATAGATACATTGTATAATTATGAGTTCTTTGTTCGTCTCTGATCTCTAATTTATTTCCTCTCCATCTTCATGCTACAATACTTCCTATCTCCCTACCATCCTCCATCTCTTCACTCTAGATCTCTCCTCAAAGAATGATCTCTCCTCATATTTATATATGTATTTTATAAGAGGAAAATAGGTTATATGTGATAAAACCAATTCCTATACAAGTGGATCTATGTTCCAAAAATATATTGATCACATTTTTGAATTAACTAAAGGTTGTTTGGATCATTAGTCACTTTCTTTCTTTTCTCTCGAGGTTGAGAAATAATTCCAACCAATGAGCTCATGACTGGATTTCTAGGAATGCACCTACTTGAATTTAGGAAAATCATAACAATCTATTTTAAGATCTCACCCAAAAATTATTGTTTTGTGTTTCTTGGAAGTCTGCTCGCATTGGACTCAAATAACCATACTCTGCATAAAACATATGTTTATAATTTTTTCTTCCTATGCTCTAAAATGAAGTGGCAAGTTGGTCTCTTAAAACTTCCACATACAGGAAATTGCTACCGGAATTCTGGAAATGACTGCTACAAGATTGCGTTGCTATAGGAAATGAACTTCACAAAATCATCATTAGTAAAACCAACTTAATTCTCATTAGTTCACTAAAAATTATGGAAATACATGACAATCAACCAATTCAACGCTTATAACCTATCAAGGTTTATTCACGAAGAACTATTGTAAAAATAGTAGTAAATGGGTAAAGGATAAAACCAAATAATAAAAAAGGGATAATTGTAGATGGTGGAAAAGAGACAAAGTCATGACCCAAGATGTCCCCCACAACTAAGAGTTGTAATGTCTTCATGACAATGAAGTAGTGAACTAATGACCTCATAATTAAACATAACTGATTCACTTCAACTGTGTTTTCCTAATGGATTTAACATACTTTACATGATAGTCAAAGCTATTAAATGCAAGCATAGTGGGATAAAAAAACTGTTGTATTAAAGACTTGTGTTTAGAGAATCGAGTTCTTTTCCTTTTCATCCTTGTTTGTGAACCCTTTTCCCCATTTTCTGTACTTTATTTCTACACATTTTATCATGTGGTATTTTTAATAAAGTGCATCATATACTTAGATTTTGGTGACATATTTTGTGATAGGCCCACATAGTGAAATACTTCATTCTGAGATTCATCATTATTATAATGAACACAATTGTATTTTAATATTCTTTGAACATGAGTAACAAAACTGTCATTACAATCAATTAGATCACTCAGGCTCAAGATGGAGAGGATAAAAATGGAAAGAGTAGGTAGTGAAAGGAATGGTTTTGCATTAGAGTAATGTGATGATGACACCAAGGTTTAAGAGTGAAAGAGTAAATACCGGGGTGGTTTGCAAAGTGAAAAGATAGAGAATGAACTTATGACGAGGGATATGTTTCAAGCTTAAGTAGTCACACTTATCATAATTTCCTAAATTTTTAACAAATTAAAGAGTTTCAAAAGTGGTTTTATCTCAAGTTTACCTTCATGAAAGATTGGACTATAGGAAGGAAACAAATATGATGGGATGATAACGTTGACTACTTGTAACTAAAAGGAGAATAATGTGTTGAAAAATTGAAGTGTTGTAGGAATTCTGCTATAGGAAGCTACAGCCATCCTTGCAATTGTGACTTTCACAAAGTACCTGTTCTTTGGGTGAGGTTTGTTGAGTTGGTTTAAATAATAGGTAAGCATGCCAACTAATTTTTTAACAAAATATATCTCCCTAATTTCACCTGGATTTGCATAAGTATGCCAACCTTGGAGGTCATTACTTGAACTTGTACATGAACATAACTATGTTGCATGAACATATATATGCTACATGAACTGATATATACATGCTGATCATATTGAAATGTTACCGGGAATATTTCAATCAGTGCGGAGATAGTTTGTTCCCATATCCTACATGGTGCAAGTCTAGAACAAAAGGATAAAATGATGTATCCTCTTTCTAGATGATTGATCTACTTGAATGCCAATCTCTCTTTACCTCGAGCGTGGGATATTGTCCTTGTTTTGTAGATATTTGTGTGATCAACTATGCCTACAAAGAACACAAAAAACAAGACAAAATATGGGAGCAACAAGATAAATAAGTGATCTATACTAATGATCACAAAAACTAGTAATAAACAATTAACATTAACATGAATCATTTATGGGGAAGGGAAACATTTTTGTATTAAAGATGGGAAAATAAAGCTACAATCAAATCCTTGACGTCGAAGCCTTTCTTTTACAAGATATTTGACTCACGCACACACACTACAAACTATGCAACATATCACACACAACCACTCTCTCTTTGCCTCCTATACCAGACTTGAATCCAACAACATAAGGATGCTCTCTTGGTCTCTCCTTCACATGGTCCATGTAGCTTGCTTTTATAGGCCAAAGGAAGCCCAAATGAGTTGATATATTTTGGGAGGAAGGTAAGGAATGATCCCTAAGGATTAGGATGTTGAGTGCTAGCTTTCCCAAGTAGTTAGGATCATCCACCATGAGATATTTCACCTAGAATCTTCTCGAATCTTATATTTTTTCCAATTTTGGACTACTGACACTCCTTGTGAATAGGATAAGCATGCTGACGCTCTTTACAGTCATGCAATAGGTACCACCAACGCCTTATGTTAGTCATGGAAAAGAGGCGCCAGGCCTATCTAACACCTTGTGTTAGGTAGCAAGGTGCGTCAGACTACCTAGGATTGAGCAGTAAGGATCCAAAAGAAGGTTTTGACCAGGGAATTCAAGGGATTGGAGCATTAGGATAGTTTTCGGGTGTAACTAAAAGGAGAGGACTGTGTTGAAAAATTGAAGTGTTGTAGGAATTCTGATATAGGAAGCTACAATCATCCATACAACTGTGACTTCACAAAGGAACTGTTCTTTGGCTGAATTTTGTTGAGTTGGTTTAAATAATAGGTAAGCACAAAAACTACATTTTTAATTAAATATATCTCCCTAATTTCACCTAGATTTGCATAAATATGCCAACCTTGGAGGTTGTTACCCGAACTTCTACATGAACATAAATATGTTGCATGAACATATATGTGCAACATGAATTGAGATCTACATACTGATCATATTGAACAGTGTTGTACTCCTTGAATTTTTTTATTATATCGTTTCCAGGAGAATGTAGAGGCTACTGAGTGAAGGAGTTCTCTGCTATAGGAAATCTAATACTAAAGGACACCCCCCACACTAGATATTTTTCATGTCCTCATGTAAGTGAAACAATCCGCCAAAAAATCTAAATAATCTACTCTTTTATTTAGAAAAACCAAAGGATGCATTTTTTTTCCGTACCCCACATAGTCTTCAAGAATTCTTGAACCATGGTACAATTCTTTCCATGTGAATGAATGTGTTGAATTTGAACATGGGAAGAAATCATTGGATTATCATCCATTATTGTACGTTGTCAACCGATGCAAGATCACTCACCATTGATGTAAATGACCATCAAGGTACCTTAATGCATCTTGTTATGCATGAATGAATGAGTTGGAGTTGAGTAACTTACATGATATGATAGTCAGGAGGCATTAATGCATCCCCACTACTATTAGTGAGGAAACATGTCATTGAGGCATATAATATCAGAGGGATTATAGAAATATCTACTCTTGAACCTAGATAATGTATTGAGGTTGATGGGTCAAATGTTGTTAGTAGGAGGGCCTTAATGAATCCCACCTTGTTATAGCAAAAATTGGCACTTCTCCGTCCGTGGTGACACTTACATGTTTGGTCGCATGACGACACTTCATGAAGGCTACTATTAGTAACCCAAAGGAAATTTATGGATTGAAGGGCCATATTTGGGACTTATGTATAATCACCCCCATAACCATTTCATGGTCCATTGGATTCTCAGGAGGCTACGGAACAAGTTTCTAGACCAAACCATCTCCCTAAAACCACTGGAAAAACCCTAAAAAATGCATTTTCCACAAAATCATAGGTTGCTAGTGTTCCACTAGCATTTTTTTATCTTGCACATGCTAGTTTCCAGTGTTCAATTAGCGTGTACCCTTAGAATGCTAAAAAATGTATATAAAATTTTAAATTTTGGGTGGTTTTGGAATTGCCTCCTCGGTTGTAACTGCTCTTTCCTCGACCTACTCTCTTTCATTTTCTATATAATAGAGGGAGAGGGAACCATGAAAAGGGAATTAGCCTTGAGCATTATTATGTTGGCATAATTTGGACTCTCACCACCCTCACCTATGCCCTAGTTTCCATCTACCTTTGTTGCAGAGTTTGGAGGTAGGGATTCTTGGAGGAGAGAAGTAGGTGGTCCAGATCAAAGGTTTCACGAGGTGCCTTGAACAAGGAGAAGTTTCCTTAGTGGAATGGAGAAAGGAGGGCTATAGGGAAAGCTTAGATCAAATTTCAATTTATAAGGTATGCATCCCCCTAATCCTTGAACTTTTGATTTGTTTTATGCTTGGAAAATCATTTATGTCAATTTGTAGTACCTCTAGTACGTTGGTGGTCTCACCCAAGCTATAGGAACACTTTCCATAACAACAGAAATGGAGACTACACTGGGGAGAAGCCTTGTATTCTTTGGGGTCTCCTTGTCAATTTCTCCAGTGTCTTTTAAGGTGTGTATCTGATTTTCAGGTTAAGAACAACCCTTGAGTCATTATATACATTTTCCTTGGTGTTTTGGGAGTGATATTCACGTTTTTTGCACCTTCCTCTACCCACACGCTTGTTCTAGGCCACACAATAGTGTTTTTTCCATGTATATGCAGGTGCAGAGTGTGTCCTTATTTTCACTAATTTTTTCACCTTTTGTTTTTTTTCTTGAGGGGTCTGGTTGCAATCTATAGGGTCCTTATTGTTCCCTGGTCTATGTAATACCACTTGGAAGTGTCGTCTTCTCTTATAATTGATGTTAAATTGGTGTTAGAACTTTTTTTGAAGCATATAGGTTTGTATCTTGCTTTGTGCTCAACCTCCTTTCTTGGCATGAGCTTGTTGTGTATGGTGTTGATCAACCTTTGTTAGTAGGTATAGCTTGAACTTAGGAGCCATCCGATCCTTGTCTTCTTCGATAATTTTGGTCAAACTCATTATTCCAAAGTGGTTTTCTTGGTCTCTTATGCAAGTCTCCCTTCCAAGAGAGGTCTTGTCAGACCTTAGGTTAGTTTAGGGTTTTGTTTTGAGGACAAAGTACATAAGCTTGTTTGCTTTGTTTTACATCATATGCATGTACTTGTTTGTAGTTTGTTTTCCTTTTTTGTTTTAAAAGAAAAAAGTAAAAATAACAAGTATTTGATTTATATGCATTTAGGCTAGTGCCATTAGGCTTAAGTGCATTACATATCTATGTTTTTTGAAAATAGAAAAAGAGATATTTCATTTGTGGCCAACATTTTCAGTTTTGAAAAGAAAAGAGAAGTAAAAGTTTTGCATTTTGAACCTCTTTTGTAATTTCCATGATGTTTCCTATTTCAAGTAAAAAACATCATTAGTTTCCTCACCGCTATCTATTTGAGTAATCAACAACCCTTAAAAAGAATGTTGATGATTAAAATACATTAGTAATCTTTATTTTTAGAGACGACACACACTATTCTAGGCTAGTGTTTTGGGTTAGGGCTTCTAAACTACCCATTAAACTTAAACATAGTGGCCTTTGTTTTAGGAAATCCAACCTTACAAAGAGGTGAATCGGAAATATCCTCTCACACAAGAATCAAGCATGAGGTCGTGCGAGGTTGAGTTGCGGAGATACCCCTCTAATACTTGGTTGAACATGCACTAGAGTTGATGTGCATCTGGGGATTCACTTAGCATGTCCTTTTTGTCCATGTGTAGTGCCTGGTATTGTTTGAGTTTTGGGACTAGCTACCATGCCCATGTGCATCGACTGCATTAACAACTGTTTCGCTGGACCCTCTTTGTGATTTTGGTAGTCGTAGTATCTTGACCTTTAGGGCTCTTACAAAGGTGATGATGGAAGGTTATTTCTACTGTACCTAGGGAAGATGTCGGAAGAAACCCCATGGAACTCTTTGGAAAAGTGGTTGGTGATTCAAATGATTTCACCAAAGTGATTGTATTGTGGACCCTGGGTAACTGTCCTTCTCCCTTCATTGGCTAGTTAAGGGCCCTCATCATCCTAGCCTCTCCTTTGGAAGGTATATTTGTTTGCTTGGTTGGGATACTTAGGATTTTGTTCTAGTGGTGTGCTGTTTGTGCTGTTGGTTACTAGTTGACCTAAGACTTTTATTTCTTGTTGAGTCGAAAACTATGGCTAGTATCCTTGTGGGTACCTGCCAAGAGACCCCTGTGCAAGGGAAATCTTGTGATTTTAATTTTGTTGGGAATGTTGGTGTTCCCTTGATGGCCACTCTGAGTCTTCCTAGATTCACCCTTAGGATACCAGTTTGATTTTTTTCCACTTCGAATATCCTAAATGCTCCTAATGCTTCTCAAGCTAGAAATTTATATCAAGGACATCAAAATAATGTCTCCCCTTCACTAGTAGCATCATCTCCTCCTTCTTCCACCTCATGTGGTGATTTTTTTGGTACTAGTAACCAATAGTTTAAAGAGAATAAAAGGAGGATGAATAGTAAGAATACACAAAATCAAGGGGGTAGTCACCTAGCCCTTGGAGGTCATGCCGGGGATTCCACCAAGCCTCTATTATTAATGCTGGGGGGAACCACCCAACCTATGGAGGTCATGCTGGGGGCATCCACCCAACCTCTTGGTCATGTTGGGGGAAACCACCCAACCTCTGTAGGCCATGATGGGGAAAAAACTAACCTCTACATGTTATGCTGGTCTCAACCACCCAACCTTTAGAGGTCATGCTAGGGGAAACTACCCAACCTCTGGAGGTCATGCTAGGTTAAACTACCCAACCTATCGAGGTCATGCTGGGGGAAATAGTTAGCCAATGCAAGTCATGTTGACACTATTGGGAAAACCAAATGTATAGGATGCAAGCCTAAGTTTCCTTGTAATATTTGCGAGGGGGATCACCTTACCCATATGTTACATGCTATTGTAGAAGTACAAATATTGTGGTCCAAGTCTCAAGGATATTCTTCTCTTGAACAGCCTGTGATTTCCCAACAACCTATTCAACCTTCGGTTGATCATGTGGTTGAACCAATGCAATCTTTGGTCAATCCCACTATTTGTTTGGAGAGTGACCAACATTTGGTGGTTGAACCAATGCAATATTTGGTCAATCCCACTCCTTCTTTGGAGAGTGACCCAAATCAAGTGGTTGAATCAATGAAATCTTTGATCAATCTCACTCTTCCTTTGGAGAATGAGTTGTCTGCTAGTCATGTTTTCTTCATTGCTAGTTCAAAAATTTATGGACAATAGGGCATGAACCTTCCTTTGAATGAACCCCTGCCAAGCCCCCATATTGCTTCCTTTGATTGGGATAGTCTAAATGAGCCTCACTTTCCTTTTGCTGCACCTTTTCAAATAAAGGTCCAAATTGAACACTACATGGTTGATTGTTGTATTGTAGATGAAGGAAGCTCGGTTAGTATTTTATCCATGCTTGATTAGAGAGGTATGAGATCTCCTAGCCTCGTGTTGACTGTTAATCAACCACTGGCCTTTGATAGAAGGCCTAGTCAAACTTTGGTAATTCTTTCTCAAACACCTGTTACTTTAGGTGGGAAGATTGTCTTAGTTGATTTTATGGTTATAGAGGACCCCTTGGACTTCAATATGCTCCCGATGTGTAATTATTTATATGCTATGCTGTTAACACCCAAAAAGGGTTCATTACCTCATCTACCCCATTACATGGCTCATTTGTCCATTTTCCTACCATATTTCCATCAAAAACCCATAAAACCATCTAAAAAGCCTCCAAAAGGCTTAAAAGGCCTCCAAAAGGCCATAAAACCCTCTTTTTCTCCAAAAATATCCAAAATTCCTCCAAAAAAGTAAAAATCTCCAAAAAGGAAGAAAAAATATAAAATAATGAGGAAAAGGAGGAAAAAACCCTAAACAGCTGAAACCCTAACCCTAAACCGGCACTCCACCACTATAAATAAGTGATGGAGACCCCTGATTTCATATCCACAATCACAAGTATCCTGCCTCTGCCAAAATTGCTCTTGAAACCCTAGCTCACCCTTGAGCTACTTTCACCGTGAGAGCCCCTTTTGGCCCATTTCCACCATTGGAGAAAGAGAAGGAGCAGCTGGAGCTCGGAGCAACCTCTCGGATCAGCGCAACGGGCTTCACCAACCTCCACATTGGAGGTCAGATCAATAAAAAATCATTCTTTACTTTTTGCTGTTTTGCTTCATGAACATGTTTAGATTAATTTTTATTACTGTTTATCATCTTTTATTTCACATATTATTGAACTGCTACTAAGGAATCCATTCTCCTTAGTAGGTGCTCATTCGCACAAGCTAGGGATAAAACCCTAGCTACATATGCAAGATGTGGTGTCTACACTCTTTTGTGTGATGCATTTTCCTCAATACAAAATCTTTGTCACTGTTGATCAACTGGAATTTGTTGATCCCTCTCATTACCTGACTTTATACCAAGTCTATCCTTTGTCAATTCCCAGCGTTTTTGTAAAAGCAACCCTGCCACAGGTGAATTATGTGGCCTCATATCCATTGTGTTCAATTGTTACTGATAAGAAGCCTATATATCCATTCTTACATTCTTGGGACTTAGTACCAGCAGTTGACCTGGTGATCTATCCAATGAGGAATTTGCATCCCACCCTTCGATATTTTGATATAATTGAATGTTCAGATATGTGGTCCATTTGGGACGATCTACTTCCTTTGGATGAAGGTTTCCTAGAGTCTATGATACAATCAAATCTTCTTTTGGATGTTGCTTCAGTTATGGTTAGACCCATCCCTAACTTGTTTTTTGAGTCTGATATTTTTTATGGTCAATCCTCAAATGTTGCCACTGTTGAGTCTTTGGACTCTCCCATTGAGAATTAAGTCAGTGATCCTGATGTGTTTGACTCTTGTTGTATATTTTTTGACTCCCATGATGTTGAGTTTGTTCTTGCAGAATCCATCACCTCTTCCAACTTTATCTTTCCTATTGAGGTTGATCTTAATGATTGTAAATCCCTAGGCCTTATCATTATAGTGTCTTCCTTGGTAATTTTTGCCTTAACTATGCTTCTTGTTGAAGATAACGAAGTTGCAAATGTTTCTACCAAAGTGACATGTATCAGATCTTTTCTTTTGAATATGATATTGATACTGTTGTTTCTTGGATACATGATTCTTAGTTGGATTCACAGCCGATTACTAATCATGTTTTTATTTTCAAGTTGTAACCGCATTTTCATACACCCTGCTAGCGCTTATGAGCCTGATGGCGAATACCACACTTTTAGATCGTTATATAAGACCTCATATCTGCACTCATAATTGCTCATCCTTGTATCATTTTGTCGTTGCATCTTAACACCCTTTACCTAGAGGAGACACTCCCCAAGTGTCCTCATATTTCTCATGTTTTTTGCACTATGCTTAGGTATGTTCCTTGCGCTTAGAACTAGTTTTGCATGCCCCTAACACTCGTCTCCTTACATTTAGAGCATTCTTCCAGCTTTCCTTCGAGCTTGTTAAAAATAACAAGGAGTCCACGAGGGACTTTTTTGGGCATGTTAAAACTTTACATGAAATGTATATGGAGTTACCTTTAAGTTCTTTTATGACTCCTTAATCATGACTAGATTTCCAAGTTTACTTTTTATTTCAAACTCATTAAAGGAATTGAAAGATCATCCACATTGGTATAAGTTTAACATTTTCACAGACCATGTGGATTACCTACAAAAAAGGAATACCCTAGTTCACAGTGGCTAGAAGAGTATTCCAAGGCATTGGTTTATCTCTTTTTCGGACCTGGGAGACTAAACTTATGAAAACTGAACCTTTTTGAGCTAACTTTTTATTTTTCATGATCTGGTTTAAAACATGAAAAAGATTCTGAGTTTTCTTCATGCTATTGTCATGCTTGTTAAACATTGGGAAAATGAATCAAGTTCATTGTTTTTTGCCCCATACTCACAAATCAATGGAACAACATGAGTGACCTTGATTTCCTTTATAATCGTTAAACTAAAGCGTTATGCTTGTTTTTGAAGGAGCGTTGGTATAGTTATAATTTAAACCCTTTTCAGACCTCGCCTACTAACTACGAAAAAGGAATAGCTTGGTTCTCCTGAGCTAAGAGAGTTCTCCTCTGGATTGTTTTATACTTTTTTGGACTTTTGATACTAGCTTTATGAAAAAATTCCCCCCTAGAGTCTTCTTTGGCATTTTCAGACTCTCAAATTGTGAAAATACCACTGAGCATCCACTAATTAAGGATCATAAAATCCATGGATTAGTGCTTTATCAAGCATTCTTCTCTCTCTTCTTCGAACTTCCTTAAAAAATGAAGAAGGTCTTGAGTTTGATTTCTTGGACTCATTAAACTTATGCAAGAAGGGTATTAAAAAAAGAGAAAAGGAAGGGAAGTCTGTTCAAATGTATTTTTATATAATGGCATAAAGTCTTGTCTCCTTGAACAAAGCACCATTTCGAGTCTATCAACAGTTAGGTTCTAGTTTTTTTCTTTAGGTATAAGCATGATCTCATAGTTATTAATCCTTCGATTGGTTACACTTCCAATCATATGGAGAATCTATCAATGTCTCCTACATTGCATATTTGTATCGTTGGTCCCTTTGTGTCCAAAGATGTTTGAGTCACTTTTGTGTCATGCTCACTATTCAAGAATGAAACCTATGTTAGTCATCATGCAGTTACCTTGATCTTATGTGTCGGCCATTCCCTGGTATCAGTTCATTACATCAAGTCTTCGACGGTCCTTGTTGCAAAACTTTGTTCGAGTTCCAAATCAAAGCAGTGTTTGATTTTCCTCATGTTGGATGATGGTGGATGCCTTAATGCCTCCCTTCCAACGTGTCTCTTCATATCGACTTCAACTCATCTTTATCTAGGAATGAGATTTAAATTTTATGATAGTACCTTGGGGGTTGTAGTCATCTATGGAAATTTCCCTTACTATTGGGTAGTGGGAATAACTTAATGTTCCCTACTCAATGGATTCTTTAGTTGTTCGACTTAAAGACCATTTATTCACACTTGTTAGAATGTACTAGGTACATTGAGGACCATTTTCATTACTGATGGTTTCCCTCGCGTTTGTTAATGATTTTCATCAATGATCGATAATCAAATGGTTTCCTCCATGTTCGACATCAGATCCTTTATTCACATGGTTAGGATTTGTACCTTTGGGTGGTTTGGATTGAAGATCTTAGGCTAACAATAACATCATTATATTTTGTTATTTCCTCAGTTGCACAAGACCTTGTAACAACTCACATGACCTTTGCTGAGACATAGATCTACCTTGTATTCTTATGGCTATGATCGATTATTGAGCATGGGTCCATGTTGTTCATTTGTTCCCATGACTCTATATTTTATATGGCACCTTTTTTCATATTGTGTGGCCATGATAGTTACATCAGTTATACACATGTGGGATTCACCTTGTATCTTTCTAGTGATCATTTGTACATGGACATGTATGTCCCAGAAATCAGTTTGTCTGATATTTACCTCTCTTTCAGGTACCTTCATTTGAGCCTATGATCTTGGTTTCTACAGTTTCTTCGACTCCATGACTCAAATGTCCCTTATTGATAATGTATTTTGGCTATCATCTTACCCTATAAATTCATACATTAGGGGAGACTTGTTATAGATAAAATTGGAACTTCTTCGTTCGTGACAACACTTACATGTTTGGTGGCATGACGACACTTCATGAAGGCTACTATTAGTAACCCAAAGGATATTTATGGATGTAAGGGACATATTTTGGACTTATGTAGCACCCCCATACCTATTTCTTGGTCCATTTAATGCTTAGGATGATGATGAACAAGTTTCTAGACCAAACCATCTCCTGAAAATCATTGGAAAAACCCTAAAAAATAAATCCCCCCCGCAAAAAAAATGTAGGTTACTAGTGTTCCAATAGCATTTTTTTTTACCTTGCACATTCTAGTTTCTAGTGTTCCACTAGTGTGTAGTCTTAGAATGCTAAAAAAATATATAAAATTTCAAATTTTGGGTGGTTTGGGTGGTTTTAGAACTTCCTCCTTGGTTGTAAATGCTCCTTCCTCGATCTGATCTCTTTCATTTTCTATATAAGAGAGGGAGAGGGGACCATGAGAAAGGACTTAGTATTGAGTATTTTTATGTTGGCAGAATTTGGACTCTCATTCCTCTCACATATGCCCTAGTTTCCATCTACCTTTGCTGCATAGTTTGGAGGTTGGGATTCTTGGAGGAGAGATGTAGGAGATCCAGATCGAAAGTTTCACTAGGTGCCTTAAACGAGGAGAAGGTTGCTTAGTGGAAGGGAAAAAGAAGGGTTAAAGGGAAAGCTTGGATCGACATTTTTTTATTATAAGGTATGCATCCTCTTAACCCTTGAACTTTTGCTTTGTTTTATGCTTGCAGAATCATTTATGTTAGTCTGTAGAACCCCTAGTACGTTGGTGGCCTCACCCCAACCATATGAACACTTACCCTAACAACACACATCAACTAAGACGAGTAAAAAATAATTTTTAGGAATAATGATATGAAGGACCAACAACATCAAGAAAAATGTATTGAAAACTTTTCCAGCTAGTAACCTGGTTTTCAATCAAAGCTCATTTCTAAGTGCACTAGGACCCTCGTTTTCAAATTTAGACTTATTTTTATCTTTACTATTTTTATTTACTTATTTATTACAATATCATACCCTACTTGGAAAAGGAAAACCTCTTCTCAAGTGTAGGAGTATTTCTGTGTGATATTCCTTGATCTTTGTTTATCTCTTTCCTTAAGAAGGAACAACAAACTTTATGTATTTTAGAAAACCTTGGAATATCCTACACGAAAATACTCCTACAATAATTTTTTTTCTTCATGTGGTTAGTGCTCACTACATCCACGGAAAACCCCCTTGGTATTCCATGAGGTCGAATGTGGGAAGTCTAGATATTGTCACTAGAAGGGTGGCTCAACAAGAGCATCAAATATACCCATTTAGGTTCCCATTTAAGAGCTTAAACTAACACTTACAATGATTGTACATGGGTGGAGATGGTAACAATCATTCCTCCCAACCAACCAAGCTATGTCCAATGGAGAAATCTGCAATAATAGCTTTTAATGTGATTTTATGTGATATATTTTTACATGTACAATTTATTTTATTTTATTTTATGTTGTTATGTGTTTGTTGATTATTTGATGTAATGGCTATGTAGAACACATTGAGATAAAGAAATTGAAAATAGGAAATCAGTTTTAGTATGACAACATTGTAGATAATTGATTGAAAATTAGTTCCTACGTAAGATATAAGTGGGCCACATGTACCCATGGTTGTGCTTAGTGATGTTTTTAACTCGAGTAGCTGAAAATGTCCATGTAAGAAGTGCTTATGGTCATGGAACAATGTGTTGTATGCATATCAATGAATGTGTGGATTGAAATGCAAACACTTGTTCTTTTGTTTCACATATATATGAGAAAGTTCAATAACTTAGTAAATCATTTTAGGAAAACTATATCTCCACACCAAACCATTAATATATTATTGGGAATATAACATCATTGATTTGAACTTTTTTTGCAAATATAATTACATGCCATTTCTTGACTATACTATTCTTGTAATAGTCCAAGGTGAAAATGAGTGTCCAAATTAAATGACAGCAATATCTCCTTTCAGTTTATTTTGGAAGTGTTCCACCACTAAATATTAGAAATACAATTATGTATAGCGGAAATGGAAAAGTATAACACATTATGTTAGAGCATATTTTCCTTCTCCTTAGCTTTAATATCCCACCTAGGTACTTTAGAGTTTGGTCTCATGATCCTAATGGTCCAATTTTGACTGAACCTGACCAAGTGAGCCATAGGAGTCCTTTGTCCCTAGATTTAAGGGGGAAATCTACTATTTTTATCCAGTGAGGGTGTATTCTTTGATTTTAGGATCCAAACTTCCTTGTTTGAGTTCCTAAAGTGATTCAAGGAACCTTAACCTATGAATAAAGGAAGCATAATGCTCTTCTTTACTATTTTTAGTAGATTCATATCATGCATGATTTATGGATAGATTAGATCCCCGATTTTAAGAAATTAATCCTACACTTATCATCCTAGGCTAGTTATGAGCTAGTTGACTCATTCTTAAGAGACTGCATGGCTAACTGGGGAATCTGAGCTCTAAGTTAATACCAACTAGGTATTCATGCATTGATGTATAGTTCAAATTACCTCTTTTAGGAAATCAAATTTATTTATGTACATACTTTGTTCATTCTTTGAATTAATTGAATGAGAATTCAAGTTGTGCTCAAATATTTTCTCTCTCTTCATTCTCTCCTTTATTTTTCCCTTGCAAAATTTCTAAGTGCAATACTGTTCATTAGATTTCTAGATCTATCTGATATCTTGCAGGGGATCATCATATTTTATATGGTATCAGATTCTTGATGATTCTAAAGAAGTTGTTTTACAAGTTTGTAGATTGAAGACATAGTTTATATATCACAATAAGGATGGATAAATCCCCATATTTAATCCTTAATCCATTCAACTACCTTCAACAAAAGACTAATATCATGATTGTATTGCATAGCAAAGGCATGTACACGATCACAATGGGAATTAATATTGAGCCAAATCAAACCGTGGAAAAGACAACATGGTTTAATTGGATGGATGAAGTGTTTGGATTGCTATGTCTCCTAACCTCATTTCTCATATCGATCTTAATTAATATGCGAATGAAGTTTGGACTAGGATGGAAGGACTATTTGGATAGTAGGATGAGATCAAAGGACATCAACTAGAGAATGAGATCAATAATTTGAGCTCTATAACTATCCAAAAATTCTCCACATAATTTCTATCATGCTCTTCCATCATAATGGGAGATGATGCTTTTATTCAAATCAACCATTCAATTGAGGGATAATTTGCTATGGATCCAGTTCTTATTGATGAATATCTCATTAATGTCTCTTCAATTTCCTTAGGTAATAATTCATATTTTCATGTAGAATTTGTTGCCATTAATGAGTATGTTGTTGTAGATCCAACATCCAAACCGCTTTGGGCACAACATACTTTTCATGCGATAGGTGATATAGTTGGCCAAAAGATGCAGGGTGGACCCACTCACATTCTGAAAGTGCTCCTCATGCACCCACTGCCTTAGATATTTTCATGCCCATCCACATTTACATGGTAAATAAAGGATATCCATAATATTTGTCAAAAGCAACATGAAATCGATATTTGAATACTACCATGAAGGAGGGGTATTAGTTTGATTAAGAACCAACCATGGAAACCATATCCCCTACCCCTTGGTAGGAGACTTGCATGGAGCAAGTGGAAGTCTTGATAAAAGATGGAAGCAAATGGACATGTGAGTGATCATGGTTGAAGATGATTGCCAAAGTGCACTCAATACTCTTCTTCATTTTTTTTTGGGGGGGGGTCCCACTGGGTTTTCCCACTTTTCTTGATTTTATGATATTTTATTTTGTATTTAAGTATCTAACATGGCTGAAATTTGTTGGGACCCTTTTTGTTTACACAATAGTTTCACCAAGTTAGGATTATGGGGAGTGTTAGAGCATATTTTCCTTATACTTAACATCAATATATCACCTACGTACTTTATATCGATCTTTGCCTCATAATTCTAATAGTCCAATTTTGTTTGAATTTGAGCAAGTGAACCATGAGAGCACTTCATCTCTAGATTTAAGGGAAACATTTGTTATTTTTATCCAATGAGGACAGATTCCTTAATTTTGGGATCCAAACTTCTATGTTTTAGTTCCTTGAGTTATTCAAGGAACCTTATCCCATGAATAAAGGAAGATGATCACTCTCATTTACTATTTTTAGCATATTCCTATCTTACTAGATCCCCAATTTTAGGAAATCAAGCCTCCACTTGTCATCCTGGTTTAGTTATGAGCTAGTTAAATCATTCTTGAGAGATTGAATGGCAAACTAAGCTCTAAGTTAATACGAACTAGGTCTTCATGCATAAGTGTGCTGCTCAACTTGATTCTTTAATGAATTTGAATTGTTGTGTGTACCAACATTATTCATTCTTTGAATTAATTGAATGAGAATTCACGTTGTGCTCCAATATTTTTTCTCTCTTAACTTTCTCCTGTATTTTTCCCTTGCAAAATTGATAAGTGTATTGTTTTTCATTATATTTATAGATATATTTTATCTCTTACAGGCGATCATTCAATTTTACAAATTACTCGAAGAGGAAATCACCAACATTGAAAGAAAAATCTTTCAATTTGAAAACGCTAAGGCCAAAATATACAATATCTAGAACTTTTGAACTTTATCCATTAAAATACTGGAATTCCTATATAATTAAGACACAAACATTCTCAATCAAAATGGAAAATAGTAAAGAACCCATGCATGGAAAACTCCAACACAATGTATGTGTTGTTCATTTAATGGAACATGTTGTAGTAGTGAAAATGGGGAAGTGTGTTGCATATGTCATGCATGGTACATTAATGTTTACCTTATCTTTAAATACAAGATATTTGCTATTTTTTATATTATTGCAAATTGGTGCAAGGTTCTTCCTATATTGAAAAAGTTATCACTAGAAGAGATACAATTTCATACAATGACTAGGGGGAAGGGACAAATCAGATAACAAATATAAGTGAGTGCCATTCCAATTATTGCTTTCAAGGAAAGGATAATAAGGAAATTTTTTATGTTCTACATCAATGTGGATATGTGAGTACAAGGATGTTAGGATATTTAGACACTTAGGAGTTAGTTAAGATCAACTTGTGTAATATATCCGTTAGGTAAAAGTGTGTTTCTTTAGTATGCATTAGTATGCATTTGTAAATATGCTAATCCGACGGTCACGATATGTTCTAGACATAGAGTGATCCGACGGTTCAACTTCTCTTAGATCATACCTACCATTGATCTGTGGCTTAACACCCGATTGGTCTATGATCTCTATTTAAAGAGCATAGAGGGTCCTTGGCTAGTTGATCGATTATGAGAAGCTCATGTAACTTTCTTTCTTTTGCATAATAAATTGCTCCGAAGTAGCTATTTGGCCGGGGCCGTGGACTGTTTCCCTCTCGAGGGTTTTAACCATGTGACAAACATTGGTGTATTGATCTGTGATCTGTTTGTGTGAAGCGGCTATTCTTGGTGTTCGGTCCTTTGGGAGTACCTTGTGTACCCTAACATGGTATCAGAGCTTTTATGAAGAGCTGCTTTCGGTTTTGATCAAGATCTGGAACCCGTGTTGCCGAAACTTTAAAAGGGTTTCTGGTTCTGGTTTTTCTGTGCATTTGTGGCCTTTGGGAGCTATTCCATTGCATCCGGAGCGCCGTTTCCATTTGAAAATAGTTTTCGTTTCACCGAAAACCGTTTCCGTTTGTTCCAGAAACACCAATTTCGGCAAATCTGAAGGTATAATGTTACAGTGACGGTTTTTTTTTTTTTTAATCTCTCATATATTTATCAGTTTATTATTAGATCCTTTTGTTTTAGTCTCGGACTGTTGCCTTCCCTGGCTGCGTATGCTCTTTGCCGTGTACCTTGCGCGATCGCGGCGAATCAGAAACAGCGAGGGAAAGTTTTTTTCTTGTCTTCTCGGCTACGTATGCTCTTTGCCGTGCACCTTGTGCGATCACGGCAAATC
>LPNX010517836.1:165858-283358 GCA_001517045.1 Pseudotsuga menziesii
ATACCCATAGAACAAGAAAATAAATGTTTATATATGTAATATGTTCATGTTTGCATGAAGAACATGCTTTTCGAATATGAAAAAGCTTAAGAACCAAAGATGTGATCATGAGAAGCAATTTTTTTTTTCATTAGAAAACATTTGTGGGAAAACATAATATGAGTAATCTATTCACACACTCTCCCACACCCACACTATAGGATGAGTAGAGGATTCCCTTATGAAGAACACAATCCAACTGATCCAAGAAGATAAAGCACCTATTAAGTTATTTTATATCCATAAGAAGATAAAAAAAAATTTATTTTATTTTTTCCAACATTATTTTTGGGCTATATGCTAATGAGTGCTAGTAAATAAGTATCTAAGCCTCCAAAATTGATATTACTAGTGTCAATTTACCACCTCTTGATAACAATCTATGAAACCATTTGGAGATTCTTTTAGCAATATTTTCATACTTCAAATTCAAATATTTGAAGTTGTAATCATTATTTTTTAGCATGAACTATTTCATTTAAAATTTGTGTATTTATAGCCACTTCAATTTATATTTATGCATGCGAATTCCTATGAAACAATATTAACAAAATATTTTAAATATATGAACAAATGAATGGACTTTGAATTATTGGTTTTGGTGGCATACATGTTTGAAAAGAAACATCACCTTGTGTTTTATGCAATGATGATGTTGTTGTTATACTTTGATATTTGGCCTTGGCATTTGCATGATGTTTTTATAGGATATTAGTTATATGTATTCACTGATGCACTATGCAAAATGACTCTAAATGAAAATCTAAGTGATTGTGATGCATTTGACAATTGTCTTTTCTGGGAAATAAAGGCAAAGGACAAATGTGATGAAGAGATCTCTCAACACTCAATGTAAGTTATTATTTCCTTGTTGATTTTGCAATGAAATCCCCATCTCATAATTCTACACTTTTCCTTTGAATATTACCTATATGCTCTCTGTGTTTATAGACCGTTCTTTTGGTCCATCACTTGTTGTAACCTCAACTAAACATATCATTATTTCCACACCTATTCTTGAAGTAGCAATGTTAAAAAACTAGATGGATATAATTCTACCTTGGATTGTTGTCTAATTTCCTACCATCCTTCCCTAGATATAAGGTTCTTATAATGAAGAGAATTCAACATTCATCTCTTCAAATAATTTCATGTGAAAATTGTAGAAAAATTCCTAGCATGCATTTCTTGCAAAGGGAACCGAAAACCTTGGGCCCTTTCCATTCCCATGCTTGACCTTTAATTCAACTCTAATATGTTTGGATAGCCTTCCTTAATTCAAAATTTAACTTGATAGTTAAAATGCATATTCAAATTCCATGCTCTTGCTAATCCAATTGGGCTTCGAAATCATAATGCAGGCATTGTTATAGAAATATATGTAATCATCAAATATCCTTTCCATATCTTACAAATTGGTACATTCATCAAAATCAATTTCTTTTGGGTTAACTTAGACACCGTGGGGATCATCCACATTGACAATAATCTCATCAGATCAGTCCTAGAGTCTCTGTTATGAAATTATTTTAGATTGACTAGAAGAACATTCCCAAAAATGAATATTTTTATTGATTCTCATCTAAAATAATTTTCCAATTCCTATACCATTTGTTTGATTTTGGGTGCAAAGTTGAAAGTTACATCACTTAAAAATTCACAATTCAACCATTTTCTACTTTTTTGTTGGTGAAAATTCAACGTTGTAGGCTAACTTCAGCCACCAATAAAACAAAATAAAAAAAAAGGAAAAATTATATAGTGAGACGTGATAGTATTCTTATTTATGAAATTCAACAACCTTTATCTTAAGAATCTATTATTTTAGTCATATTTTGGTCCTTTTAAGGATAACAACTTACCTCTTTTAGAACTTTTCCCATTCTCATAAAATATGACAAAAATCATTATCTTTCAAACTATAAAGACCTACAAAATTTTCAGTAGTACAAGTTTATCCTAATTACTCAGGAGATGAGGGGTCAACACATAATTTTTTCTAGATTTAGTATCTTAGGCCACTTTTTTTCATACACAATTTCCAAAGTTGTTAAAAATTTCCCAAAATAGTAATTTGGTCCCATTTTCTCATTTTTATTGAGAATTATTTTGAATTTTCCCGAACAATTTTCTAGGTTTTAGCATGCTTTCCCACAGTCTTTCCTACCAAAAATTAATTATGAATAGTTTTGTTGGCACAAAGTATGGCTTCATCCTATGAAAACTATATTTTTTCAATTTTTGAGAATTTGGTGCCAATATGCAAACCTGAATTGAAGGACATTTTTAAAGATACCATTACTATGTGCTTCCACCTAAAACTTCAAATCCATTTGAAGTTATATGCTTAAGTTATCTCTAAAATAAAGTTTTGGTTCCATAATTTCTTTTATACAATAGATATCTTCATTTGTTAATGTGACCATTCCTTATGTGTAGCATGTCTACTTGCTTTCAAGATTGATTCAAAGAGATGATCCCCACTTGGAACTAAATCCATTAACCTTTTTTGAACTTAGTCATTGATCATCTTTCAAACATTTTCCTCTATCATGCCATCTACTTGACTAAGACGAAGGAAGTCGACCCTTATCAAACATTGGGTAATTGATCTCTATTTGAATTATTGACCCATTGGTTTCTTAAGAAAATGTGCATTGGACCTGTTTCAATCACTGACCATTGATCAATTCTAAAACTTTGGAGAATTTTCAAATATTAGGCCATCAATCCCTTTTTAAAATTTAGTTGTTGGATGAAATTTGTTCATCCACCATTTTATAACATTGGTTGATTTATGAAACATATTCCCATAGGGCCAATTGGAACTTAGGTCATCGATCCATTTTGAAACATCACCACTCTAAAAAAAATTCCTTCTTAAAACACTGCCCATCATAACTTCCTCAATTATCTATGTTTTACCATTGGAGTGTTTCTAAATATGGGGCAATCGATGCCCTTTTCACCAATATCTGCATTGACCACTTTTGGACATTGTGGATTTTAGAAATAATGGAAATTCAACCCCATTATCAAACTTTGGGAACAATCAACCATTGAGGAAATTTCAACTAAAGGCCATTGGGATACTTTCAAACCTAGACCATTGAGCCTTTTCCAAACTTTGGCCACGAGGAATCTTTCAAGCTTCAACCATTGATCCCATTTCAAATTTAAACCATCATGTTTTTTGAAATATCACACCACTTGGAATAATTAGAGCATTATACATGTTATGCAACCAAGTCCCATAAATAACATAAAAAGAACATAAATAGACCAAAATAAAGTAATCCATGCCTTAATAATGAATAATAGAGATGAATAGCAAGCCTCTTCGAGGGAGGAACCTCCTTACACAATGTACTAAGTACATAAGACAAGACAATATGGCATGTTTTAAATGAAAAGGTTTCCTTCCTATATATAGGAGACAAAGGTGTACAATTAAAACTAATGGACCTCGAGCGACATAAATAATATAATAATAATAATAATAATAATTACCACTAATAAACCAAATACGACATCGAGACTAGTATAATGTGCCACACTATAGGGGTAATGTGCCCAACATTTAGGGCTTAACATGCCCCTCCCCTTCAGACACGCGTTGTCCTCAACACTTGGGTAGTTGTGGACGCATCTATACAAAGGACTCATCTTCCCATGTCGAATCTGCAATTGGAAGTTATTCCACTTGATGAGTTACTCAGTAATAACATGATTTCGTAGTTTTTTGGTATTTGTTCCAATTATTTGTTCGAGTTCCCATATGATTTTTCCTTCTTCAAAACTCCTTTGATTGTGATCTTTATTTTCTTATTGTTTCATCCTATTTTTTGACATCTTAAGTATTTGGAGAAGTGCTTACCGATGCTCTATGCAATTTTCCACTACTTGAAGTTCCATGTAAATTTTGCACTATTTCGTTGAAGGCCACAACTACTGTACTTGCATTAAAAGAGTGAGAAAGATAGGTGATATGAGCCATACTTTATGTATACCATTACCACTGGTGCAAAGTAAGAACTTTGGAAAGGCCTCAGTATGCTAACCTCTAACATGTATTAAATATTTTGCTCCATTTCATTCTTCTGGCTATAAGGTTTGATGCAACAAGGAACACTTCCTCGAATTGAGTGAATAACATGGTTTAAATCTTGAACTAATGGAAGACTTATTGGAATATCTTCAAATACTTTGGAAGGATTATAAGGACCGTTTGCAAATTTGGGGAGATAGGAGCCTTAGACGTTTGAACATTTAGTGAGCATAATTGTGCAATTAAACCTTGTTCTCCTTTCTTTAACAATATAGTCATACCATTAGAGTTGATCACCTTGCTTGGTTTCCTTGTGATACCATTTAACACAAATTTTTTCCTTCCCAGGAAAATTTCATGAAAAGATTCTAAAAATTAAAATCCACCGTTCCCAGTGATTGTAACCATTGAACTCCTAGTACAACATCAACACCACCCATTGGGATAGAAATCATGGGACTATTCAATACATATTCTCCCTTAGTAAGATTGATATTATGGCATTTCCTTGAACAATTGATATCTTTGGATAATTTACAATTAATAAATTTATGAGTACTACCAGAATCAATTAAAATTATTACCTTTTACTTTTCGATATATCCTCCAATCTTGAGAGTTTGAGGAGTGCTAATTCCATAGAAATCATGACAAGGTATGGTGGGAGTAATCACTTCTAGTTCGTCCCCTTGCGGTAGTTCCTAATCTTTTTGTTCATCCTCTTCACATTTTATGTAGATTAATTTCTTTTCTCCACAATTTTTACCTTACTATATTTGTTGTCACAATTAAAGCATAGACCTTTCGCTCTTCTTTCCTCTAGTTGTTGAGGTGTCATACTCTAAGTTCGGTTAGAAGAAGGAACAACATTCTCTTTGTATGTGTTCTAAGTGGTATTTCTAGTGTGCATCGCCATATTTTTACCTTCAACCTTCCTTTCCATCATGAAATCCTTCTCCAACGATGGTGATTGAAAGAGATACACCTCATGTTGAATGCTATCCTTTAAGGTTCCGATGAAGAGATCCAACAATTTATCTTCAAAAATGTTCTTCACTCTAAGACTAGAATTTTGAAACAGCTTGATGTTCTTTGTGACTGGACCTTTCTACTTAATATTTACCAACTGGATAAAGAAGGTGTTGCTATTTATATCCGCATAATGTTCAATCAATTATTCTGTTAATATAGACTAAATGATAATAGATTCCTTTTTATGGTTACAAATCCATTGGTACCATATAAATTAATCGAGATCTAAATATAAGGATGCAATAGTTACCTTTTATAAAGTTGGCACCTGGTGTAGATCAAAGAATTGCTCCATATTGGATCAATTCCATCAAACTTTCTCATGTCAATATTGGGAATAAAGTAGTTCCTTGAACCTGAGTTGAACCCATGATGATGTAGTGAATCATCAAATTTTGAGGACCCAAAATTTTTATTCTCCGATTGTCTTTTGATGTTCTCAATACGTGATTGTAATAATCCCCGTTTTTAATCCTTATCCTCTTCTTAAGATATAATGAGGAGAAAATATATGTTTTATATCCTTCCTCACTTCCTTCAATTCTTGAAGATCTTCTTTACCAACCATCTCATTGGCCATGTTTAATAGATCCTATTTGCTACTCGTCCCCTTGAGATCCTCTTTAGTTGCCATATTTTTCAATTCTTTCTCTATATCGATTTTTTGATTTAACAACTGAGTAGATGTTACTGCCCTTCTACTCCATTCATCAAAATTTTCACTCAACTTGGTTAACTTGTGTTGCAATTCTTCATTTTCTTCGTATGTATGGGATGAGTCCTCAAGTGGTTTGAGTGGAGTGTGATTTTTTACACTTCCTTTTACACCCTAGGGTTAACCAAAAATATATCCTTGTACTCAAATTTATTCAAATTTAAAATTGCATACCTTCTTCAAATCTTGACTGGAAGGTTGTTTTATGGCTAACTTTGAACTAAGGAATTTTTGAAATTTTGGTTCCTCTCGGTTTGAAACTTTGGCCTATTGTAGAATGAAGTGTCTTCTTTCCCATACCACAAGTTTGACCTAATTCGAATGCTCTAGCAAGAAGTTATTGCAAACCAACACTTCTTATTTTTGGTCTATCTAAAAGAGAAGACTTGTATTGTATGCCATGTGTTGAATATTTTGGTTATGTATATGAAATCCCTAACAAATATAATGTGGTCCATATCCTTTTTTATGCAGTAGGTATTACTTAATTTGGATCACACATGCCCCAGATATGACTTTTTCCCCAGAACACTTGTTTTATACTAGTAAAAAACCCTAGCTTCCAAGGCAGATATATCCGAACTTGTAATGTCTCAGGATCTGAAAATTGGACCATAGATATCTCGACCTATTATATAGATTGTTTTTTAATCTTGCTACATGAATCCTTGTAGAAAAAAAAATTATAGCAAAAGTTCCAATATGACACGTTTTGAAGAAAATAGTCTTGAGGAAAGAGATATGATACCAAATGTAATGCAACCAAGTCCCAGAAATAAAATAAAAAGAAAAGAAATAGACCAGAAGAAAGTAATGCATGCCTTAATAATGAATACAATATATGGATAGTAAGCCTCTTTGAGGGAGAAACCTCCTTACACAATGTACTAAGTACATAAGACAAAACAATATGACATGATTCAAATGAAAAGGTATCCTTCTTATATATAGGAGACAGAGGGGTACAATTACAACTAATGAACCCCATCCGACATAACTAATATAATAATACTAATAAAAAATACTACTAATATACCAAATACGATATCAATACTAGTATAATATGCCACACTGCAGGGGGAAATGTGCCCAACATTTATGGCTTAACAATACCCCTACCCTTTTTGAACTGGCATTATCCTCCTTTGAAATTAATGGCATTGATCATTTTCAAAACTTTGGCTATCGACTAGTTTTATACTTAATATCATTGGGCCAATTTGAAACAATGTTACCATGCCATTGGTCCATTCTTGCATTATAGATAATTTTTTAACTTCATGAAACTTACTAGAAAAGGGTCCATACATAAAACCAATTCTAAGTAGTTTACGATGGAGCCTCTTTGAGATACCAACCACTTTCAAAATATTTCCTATTTTCCTACTTGTTGAAACATTGAAAAACTTAAGAGAAAGGCCCTGATATTATAACAATTTCTCTCTGAATGCATTAGGGTCCATCTCTTTCTTGAAGGCCAATAATTACCATTTCCATTTACCAATATTTGAAGGTTAAACTCCATCGACAAAATTCATGAGCATGTTTTAGTGCAGTTTAGGTACCAAGCCACTATTAACTTGCTATAAGTCCACAGAGCCCCCGATAGTTCAAACTTGAACCTCATGAATTCATATAGATACTCTTCAATAAATTTCCAACACCCTTAATATTGATCTAACATATGGACATCCAATCACTATGAGCATCCAAATTGATAGAATACCTTTTTACATTGAGGCATTATGTTAAACAATTAACATCCAACAATTAATTTTATGATTAAATTAATATAAATTTCCCATAATAGCGTAGAACAGTAAGCTTATTAAAACATGCATAAACAACAAGATGATAGGAAAGGATAGGAAATCTTAAAGAAATCTCTTAGTCATGATTTAGGATAAATCACTATTATGCTATATAATCAATACAAATAATGGTGAGAATTTAACTTTGTGATTGACAAGGTAAGACATAGGCTAACAAATATAAGTTTTGATCCCAATCTATAATGTACCTAGATGCTTCCCTTGGCCACCTACACATTCCATAGGAATTCCATTTTTTTATTAATCAATTATTAGGTTAAATTAGAACTATGACAATAATATAAACATAATTCATATGCAACATAGAGATAGTAATGGAAATACCATTGAATATTTCAATTCATTCATTATCCATTTAAATTCATGGCATTGCACAACAAATTACCAATATAAATAATTCCACATAAATACACATATGAATACATATTTGTAAATCAGTGGAAGTACACTAAACTAGTTGTTGTAGATCAATTCAACACCTAATTGTAGGAATGATTTACAAATTTCACCCCCAAGCTAGACCATGATTACACTAGGTAAAGAAAAAGATATTGCAAGTATCTAAAATATGTTATCCCAACCCATTTCTTTCATGATACAGTCAATATTGAGCATTCAAGGATCTCATCCAACCATGAATAAACCATAACACTCTCTTTCACTATCCTACATAAGACAAGAAATATACCCCTTTTCTCTACTCCCCATTCCCTTAATGATATTCTTCCCTTTTAATAGTCTTCAACAAGAATTTTGGTTTTCTTATGGGTGTAACATGGAAGATAAATAGTTGACTAAAACAATCCATGAGTATCACTAACAATGTTAACATACTTACATGTTTGATGAGAATTGTGACCGAAAAATGAGAACTCTATCCCAAAAACCCCATATTTGGGTAAAAAAACCAAAATAAACTCATATATATATTTAAAAGTGGTTCACCATGGAAGCCCAATTTTTACCATGGCTACGTCCACTTGGGAAAATATATTATACTTGCTAGGCAAGTATACATGAACTTGGGCATCGTTAATCACGACAAACGACTCACCAGCCTAATATTTCATTACATACAAAGGCTCCCAAGGAGCAAATGTCCCCGACGAGATTCAAACCTGGGTGGGGAGCGCAACAGCCAAATCTCCCAACCACCCGAGCTACGCCCAATGGATATATATATATATATATATATATATATATATATATATATCAAGGTTAAAATTACAATTTGTNATTTTAAAATCAACCCTCAAATAAAAAAGTGGTGCTACCTTTTTTTTTTTAAATTTCAGGATCAAAATTACATCTTGTTCGAAACCATGACCTTAATTAACAACGGACATCGCTGCAACCAAAATCCTAAAATACTCCCCTGAATAAAAAAGTGGTGTTTCCATTACCATCCTTTTTTTTTCAGGATTAAAATTATATATTGTTTGAAACCACAACCTTAACAGTTGGTACCATTGGAAACGAAATCTAAAAATCAATACCCAAATTGATAATAGGTGCTACCAATAAAACCCATTTTTTGAGCTTAAAATTGCAACATTTTTGAAACCTTGGTAGAAAAATTGGTACCATTGTAAACAAAATCATAAATAGAAAAAAAACGAAAAATTGGAAAATTAAATAAAAAACATAGGGGATAGAGAAGTAGGGTCAAATTCAGGAGTTGCCCCCAACTGTGTGTGTGTGTGTGTGTGTGTGTAACTAAAGATTATTATTTTATTTGTTTCCTCTCTCTTACAAAGGGCGAGGGAAGCAAGAGTAGTATTTTATTGTTTTGAAAATTTTCTTTTTTCCTTTAATTATTTTGATGTTATTTTTTTTTCATTTTTTAATATTTATTTATTACTATTTTTAAAATTTTAATATATATTTTTATCCATGAAATAAATATCTTAGAGAAATCCCTCGAGAACTTTGTTTCATTCTGAGGATGGTGCCCAAGGTAAACTAGATTCTGCAAAATCTTGAGGCTTTTTCAACACAAGGCTCAAGACTATTGCAACAATATACTTATTTATAGCTCAACATGCCACTTACAAGAATTAAACTTGGGCGGGGAATATAACAATCATTCCTCCCAACAACTCGACTTGGGCCCAATTGACAAATCTTTTAATTTGAGCATGAATACTTCCATAGTGATTTGTCATTATCATTAGAGTTTCTTGACTTACACTATGTTAGAGTTTGAAAATATCCTCATGTTTCAAGTGGACATTCCACCTATCATTTTGGGATCCAAATAAAGCATAAGATTAATAGAAAAGACTCGTGCGACATAATAAATAAGGAAAGGGAGATATATGTTAGGCTTTAGAAAGAAGAAAAGTATTAATAAAATAATATTATGATATTATGATAAGGAGTTCATGTAGAACACACTGAGATACTTAGGGGGGGGGATGAATATCTGCACTAATTTTCACTTTTACTTTTTAATATTAGTTATACCAATTAATTCACTTCAATAGATAATTCAAGCACCAATCTATCAACATCAAGAGAGTGCACAAGACATATGGTAAACTTAATAATAATTTATATATTATTTAAAACAACTTGTTGGAGGCTCTAACTTCCTTGTTTTATCAGCTACAATTGATGGGATGCTCCAACATCCCTATTCTCCAGATACAATTGGAAGGGTTCCAACCCTCTAGGTTTCTTCATCTCCAATTGAAGGGATACACCAACACCCCAATTCTCCAGCTCCAACTAAAAGGAGGTTTCTCCCCCCTAAGTTTTATTAGCTCCAATTGATAGGATGCTACAACACCCTGAAGTACTGGTTCTTTAAAGAATATAGTAGGTCCTCCTTATCCAATATGTCTCAACAAAACTTCTTCTCAACTATATTCTAGATGTACATTGTTTGGATTCTCTCAAATCAGTACTTAAATTCTCTATCAAACCTCTTCTCTTATATCAATCAAACACCTTTGTAACAAACCTTCAATGACTTTAATATTAGGTACAACATCTATCACAATATTCTTTGCTCAAACTTCCTTCTCTTCTTCAACTATGATTTGATTTGAACAATCTAAAACTAATCACAAACATGTGTTTGCTAGCATCCTGTTGTCATAATCATAGTCACTCTTCTACAATAGATTTTATTCCTCAATTCGGTAGTTTAGAACACCCATAAAAATGATCTACTTTATTCCTTACATAGTATTCTTCAAGCCAATCAAATTCAATCCACTTCAATACTTGTTGTCACCATCCACTTTGAAAATTCTTACTTCATATTTACATAGTCATGAAAGAGATTCACAATGCCTAAAAACATAAAGTTCTTATACTATCACCTCAATCCTCATACCAACACCTACAATGTAAGATAGTTCATAGTGACCCTTGAATTTTTAGTTTTGTAGTTAATCCCCTATAAGAAATTATCCACAGAATTCATTTCCACTGTCAAACTTGTCCTCTACTAATTCTTCATATTCCTAGATAATTAGCTTCTTCCAAGTTCAATAATTTACTTTTCTACTCACAAATATCTTCCTTTTATTCGTTCATGCTATATTCTCCCAAAAACCCATGTGGATCATATTCCTTGTTTGGTATGCTCCATGCTTCCTTTTCATCCATAAACACACCAATACCCTAATCAATTGATCATATTTATAGATAAATCGTGATCTTGATTTTAACTTAACAAGCTCAAACATAATATTTTTATGTCGAATTCCATATTTATTTTTGTCAATGAGGTTTCGATGTTGTTATGCCGACTCAGTCATTCATTATATTCATCATGCCAATATACCAAGTGTACCCTGTTAACTTTGTTACATACCTCGTGGGATCAATCACATGAGATAGAACCAACTTGTTTAGAAGAAAGGGTCGTTATGAATGAAGCTTTATGTCTCAAAAAATAGATTCCATCGATATTAAGTAAAACCCCAAATTCATGATGTTGTCTTGTTCATTGAAAATGATCGATTTAATCCACCACACTCAGTTGCTACATTTCTCATCCATCGAAGGTGGACAAATATATCAACTTAATATGTAATATTTCATGCCTATATCTTTTAGTAGTTGTAGTGTGCATGTGAAACATTGGTAAGTTACAAGAGTAGCTAATTCCAGTAGCTGAAGCCTACAAAAATAACACTAATGAGTTATAGGAACTCCAAGTTCATGTAGTCATCCTTCATCTTCTGCAATCCATAAGATTAGCAAGAATTATTAATTAGGATTGCAAACATATGTTGTCATCATGGAAATATCATGACTGGAAGCAGGAGATTGAATTCGCTTGTCATAGCATAATGGTCAGCGTGCTTAATTTCCAATGTCTTAATTCATTCTTCTTGTGTAGTCACTATAGGAACTCCAACTTCCAGTAGCTCCCTTCATTCTATTTTGTATTCATGTAGCTACAGGAACTCCAACTTCATGTAGCTCAATGGTTTACCATGAGTCACAAGTATAATCAAATATGATCATCTTCAACACAATGCCTGCCATTAATGGCACCATGTTTGACATCAATGACAACATATTTTTAACAATACCCCCCTTTGGCATTGATAAAAACATTAGTAAAACAACCTGCTGTCCCCCCATAAGAATGAGATTTCTTTATGATCACATTTTATTAGACATTGATACTACCCCCCCTAACTATTATTTTCAATACTTCTTGTTTTATTGGAATTCTCTCCCCCTTTGACATCAATTACAAAGAGTCATTTTTCTGTGAATGCGTTATGTGCTTCTCTTCATATCTTCTCCTCTAGAGTTTATGCTCTTAATACTTGCAAAACATGTTCAATTATTCATTTAAGTTGACCCCTTCTATTAAGATTATATACTTATTATGATGCTTTGCTCATGACTGTTATTTGACAATTAGATTATCTTCCCCTATTAGCATTTCTATTGAGATTGATATAGAATTCATCTACGCCTGAGATTAAAGTCTTGTATCAGTACTCTTTTGGTATTCTCCACTTGACTTTAATTGGATGTTAGGAGGTTATGATAGATGTCATATGCTTCCCTGATTCATAACTTAGTGTATTGATGATGGACACTTCTCCCCCTGTCACGATTATAATAGCTCTATTTAACCACTAGTTATGAACTATCAAATGTCTTGCTGCTCTAGATATGGAAAGAAAGATGCTTCTTTTTCTGCCAAATGTGTGTACTCAATGTATGATAATTTTTGTATAATTATTCTTGAGGACATAATTCTATGTTAGACATCATTACTACAATTTACATGCCATTCATCATTGACATCTTCCTTTGTCACCTTCTTTATATGCAATTTTCAGTCTTTATTATAGTCATCGATATCTTTACATATATAACTCAATACCTTTGTAACCACTCTTTACATTTTGTCATATCCCATTCTTTCTAGCACTACTTTTGCACATAACCAAGATTACAGAACACTTCTTACAACTAACATATTTACTCAATGAGCTTATTAATGCCTATTCTTATTCTGTCATTAAACTTTTGCATGGATGAGTACCCTAAAGAAGATAATGTCAAACTCTCCATGCATTTTGTGTTGGATTTCAATGGTAGAGAACACTATAATCGCTTCATACTTGCAAAAATACTATCAAGCCATCAAATCACAAATCTTAAGCTCTATGCTGTTGATCTAGGAACCAAATGTATTGCAAGGTCAATGGTCTCTGCATGTATGGATAGAGATTCATTTTGGGTTGAGAAGTTAAGGGATTATTTTAACCGTTTCATAATTCATTCTTTCCCCATGTATATCTGCAATTTTCACTCTTAGAGTTAGACATTCTTCTCATTATCACATTTCTACCATTGGACCCGTTTGTAACTAGCGCTGGATTAAGAATTAACTAATGTTAATACACAATGTTGCTCATGTGACGACTTACTATGCTTTGCTTCCACTATGCATTAAATGAAGGCTTTTGTGAAGTGATTTCACATGGAATTTCAACACTCTATCATTCACATCTCTTGAGATCAGACCACAATGCGCAAAACCTATTGCATTCCTTCCTTTGTTTCTTTCTATCTCAAACTTAATTTAAGAGTTTTCCCTATTAAACTTATTCATATGTCCTAAAATCAAACTTAGAATCCAGTGAATCCCTAAAATGATTACTGTGTGGATGAAAGAGTGAGCATTGCTTAGTTAATTCAAAGCATATTCTCATCGTAGCCATTTATTTCTTGCATTTAGAACATACAAACAAATCCTTTCTCCTACAAATAGGGGAGTCAAATATAATGTCTTCCATAGTCAATTTTTTTATAGCAAGTAATTATTTTCTTTTGTAACCCATAACTTTAGAGAATGTACATGGATTGTTGGTTTGCTATGCAGGATTTCAATATGATTAGGTTGGCTTGATCTATATTTGTGCTCATACATCATTTCTGTAAACCACAAAATCAATGCTTTAACCATTTGAGTCGAATATTGTACAATGATATCATTTGAACTTTGTTATATAATGAGAAAGATTATCCTTTCTTAAGGTATACCAATCAAATCTTGTTCATGCAAATGACTTAGCTCCAATGCTTTTCGTAATTCAATTGTACCTCTGTAATATGTAGTTGAAGTATGTATCTAGGTTACCGTAGTAGTAGATTCCGGTAACTATAGATATTTTTGTCCACACTATGCAATTATTGGAACTTCAAGTTCATGTAGTTACCCTCTACAATATAATAACAATGCATTACCATGATTGATGCCACACACACATATACTTGGCACATCATTATCATTCTCTTGAAGTCTTGATATGTCATCACTACCATATCAATATGAGAGAGACCATCTTCCACTTATTCCTCATTTGATCGAACACACAATGACTTACACATCGTCACATATTATATTATTGAAATTTGTTCATCATGAACATCATACTTTATCATTTATTACTATCATATCTTGCAACATATTAATGATCTGTTGTGTAGTTTGATGGGCATTCATTCATATTCAGGTTGTCTTGCTAAATTTGAATTAGAGAGGCTCTTTCCAAATTCTTTCTTGGGGAGACATTTAGGAATTCTCTTTTCATCATTGGCTTCATGTGCAATTTTCTTATCTTTAGTAATCTCTTCTAGATTTCTACTTTCACTATTTAGAGAAATCTGAGCGTCTTTACCAGCCTCATGTATTTTGTTGCTTGTCCCATGATATTTCTTTCTCCAAATATTCATACATACTTTTGCAAAGCGTCCATGCTTATGACAGTTGTAACACTCAACATTTTGTAGGATTCTCTTTCTCATGTGCTTATTTCATGGGCCTTACAATTTATTGCCTTGTGACCAAAATTATTGCAAGAATAACAAATTCTATGAAATATACTTTGATACCTGGAGATAGATGATCTTCCTTGAAGTGCATGCCTTGTGATTTGGTCTCCCTTTTTTGATGAGCTTGTGAAATGACTCTTGAATTATCATTTTTTGAGGTTCGAAGTCTTCCTTCTTAAGCGAGTTAGATGTATTTTTATTCATAGAATTTGAAACTTCATCATCATTTCTTTGTCCATATCCTAGACCTGATTTGTCAAACAATGATCTATGATTTCTTATAATCTTATCCATTATTTTGGTGTTGTTGTCAAACTTCTCTTGAAGATTTAAATGAGTCCTCATTTTCTCGAGATATTTTCTTAAGGAAACCATCTTTGCCTCCAATGCATCAAAAGTGTTATTCTTTCCTTTCAACCGATCTATCAAGGATTCCTCTACTCCTTTTGTTTTCTCTAACTGAGTATTTAGATCAATGTAGTGGACATTTCTCTCTAGATATGTGCAAAATAACCTACCTTAGATCAACGCGATCTAAGGGTAGAGTTCATGGTGGAAGGGAAAAACTCAACCTTAACTTACAAGCAAATAATAACTAATATTTTTAGATTTTCTAAATTTTTAATAAACAAATGCAACATACATTTTTAAAAAGTGGGCCACTGTAGCCGTTTGAGGATGTGCTCCGATGGCTTCCACGATATGGTTCTCCTATTTTCTCTACCAATGGTTGTCAAAGGGAGTATGGATCAAGGAGGGTATGGAGTAAACTCAACATACAATGTGGAAAGGTGTGGCAGAAAGGTGTGAAATATCCATAATGAAAAGTTCAAAAGTTAAAATTTGTTGTGGGGAGACCTTCACAATGTATTGATAGGATGATCCAAGATTTTGTTGCCCATGGTATTGGTCCATGGTGTTTGTCCATAGTTTTTTTACGCATTCTCATTTTAGGGTTTTTTGGTCCTTTTTTGGGAGAATGGGGGGTTTTGTTGCAATAAATGCACATCTTCCCTATATTTATGAGGGAAGGAATAATGATGTTTTGGACCAATTTAATTGTGAAGGTCAACTTGGAGGGAAATATGGTGGGATTATGATGTATAATTATGGTGTGGACCATAGAGAGCTATGTGGACAATTTTTTATGTTAACATATTGCCCCTTGATGTGTGAGGGAAGGAGCTCATCGTATGGTTGACAAACATCATAAGATCAGGGGAGAAATAATGACAATGGTGGAGAAACTGGAGAGGACTGTGGAGGAGTGGATTTTCCTCATTCATACTGCAGTGGATTTTGATTTGTATTACTTCTCAACAATGGATGAGGTACATATAATCTCATACATATGTATGGAGGAGATGGGGATACCCATGCTTGGATCAATGTCTCAATATAAAATGGTGATCAAGGCTCAAACAAGGGGAGTCTATCAATACATATAACTGATAGTACATAATGGTGGCCCAAAGAGGAGGTTGAATACAAATACTGAACTGAATAACTAGTACATAGAAACAATGGAATTATCTTGGAATACAATATCATAATAACATATGCTTTGTTGAATCTGAGGGTGTACATAATTGCATGGACTCAATGACTAAGAGTCAGAATATCTGAGGTACAACAAATGGAATTTGATGCTATAGATAGACAGAAACATAATACTAAGGGGATTCCTAACACTGTCGCCAACACATCCCGTATATCACAAAGGACATGAAACTGTATGGGTCCCAAATAGACTCACCAATGTGCTAGAGTCGGGTGACAACCAGGGTCTTCGAGCAAATAATGAAGGAACCAATACCCTGTACGAATCTCAATGGTACGATAATGTAGTGGAAGTCAAGCACTTGAGACATAACCAACCCAAAAGGACTAAGGACTTCTTTCAAGTGTTCCAAGGAAATCATCAATGAGGTGGATGAAACCAATATACAGGACCTCTAGGTCTATCCTCTGGAATAGATGTGTTGACGTTGACAGAGGGAGACTTGCAACTACAAGGAAATGAGGTTTCCTTGATAGAAGAACGAGGTGGACAACAAGAGATATAGAATTATAATGGGATTGAGACACTGAATGAGGAACAGGGGTAGGGGAGTATAGGGGAATCAAAATTCCTTCCTTTAGAGTATAATGATAGAGATGACCTGGAAGAAGATGGCATTGACTCATGGGGAGTGAATTATAGATGTGTAACCGAGGAGATGACTGGAATGGGAGATAATTGGGGAAGTAACTAGACAAGTGATATCTAGGGGATCCCATGGGGACTCATCGCGGAGTACTCTTAACAAAGGAGACCTAATGGGGGGAATGCTGCCATAATGTGGGACTATATGCAATATGTGTGGACATCAAAAGGCATTTTTTAGGCCTTCTTCATAGTTTAAAGAGCTTGAAGAAGGGATATAAGTATGCTTAGCATGATACTATCTCATGGATTTTTAGTATGATAATGTCTTGTGGACTAAGACGCCATCGATGGCATTTTTAGATGCTAATACGTAGAGGATAAACTCCTTGGTTAAGCCGAGAGGAGACAACAATGGAGCAGAAATCAGAGCTTGTTTCAATGCATCGAAAGCGGATTGCGCTTACTCATCCCACACAAAAGGAATGTTGGTACAGAGAAAGCATAAGAATCCATGGATTTTTGATGTATAACCCGTAATAAACCAGCGAAGGAAAGTGGCCTTGCCTTGAAGAATCTGCAATTGGTGCACAGTACATGGAGGTGGAAGATTCAATAAGGATTGAAACTTCAAGGAATCCATGGTAATCTCATTATGGGACACAATGAATCCTAATAAGCGACCATCTAGGATGCATAACACACACTTCAGGGGGTCCAAGAAGACATTATATTTGCAACATCGAAGGAAGACTTGCTGTAAGTTGTCTAAATGTTGGAAACACTTCCGAGATCGAGCCGTGAGGTCGTCCAAATAAACAAGGATAATGTGAACGAGGTCATGGAAGCAAAAGGTCATGGCTCACTGAAAAGTGGCTCCAACATTTTTAAGGCCAAACGACTTGACACGATACACAAAATTTCCCTAGGGGTTGGTAAAGGTGGTTTTATACTGATCTTCTTTGTGTATCTGGATTTGATTGGAACCAGAAAAACCGTCCATGAAGGAAAATACTTCATGGATGGCACATGCGCCTATGATCTGGTCGATAAACAAAGTAGAGAAGTTGTCTTTGGGACAGGCTCATGGAATTCAATACACACATGAATGGTTCCTTGTTTTTTATTAACGGGAACATGATTGGAAACCAAAGTGGTATACGCGATGGGGTATATAAAGCCTACTTTTCGTAGTTTTTTTTTATCTTAGCTTTGACGATAAGGGCCTTTGATGGGTGGATGGGTTGTTGCTTTTGGAGAACAAGGGAAACATCATTCCATGTGTCGATGTGTTTTTCAATGATATACAGATCAAGCACAGGAATTTCAATGTAGGACTAAGTGAAAACATCATGAAATTGTTGAAAAAGTGTTTTGTAGGTGGTGACTTCCTCAGGAGAGCAAGAAGCACCATTCATGATATTCTCGACTATCCCAGGTTTCTTTGAGATATCAAATTGGATTATTAGTGAGATACTGGCCATATTAAATTCCTCAAAGGATTCAGGGGCTCAGATTGGAATTTTGAACCAATTGACACTTCCATGAATAAAATATTTCGATTCGACAGAGAACTGGTTCAACGACGAGGAAGTTTCATCGAGGATGAGAAATGAGCGATGGTGTAGGTCATCCCCAGGATATTCATGAATTGTGAGAGCTTTAAGGATCTCTTTGTCGTTACGAAAGTGGTGCATGGACACTTTAGAGGGATATTCCATGGTTGATAAGGGGGAAGGAAGATTGGAATTTGAGATCATAAAGATGGTGTTGTTGGTATCCGACGAAGAATTCGAAGGGTGGATTTCCTCAAGGATAGTGATTTTAGAGTTAAGGGAGTGCTTGCAAAAGTTAGTGAGGAGGGATCGGTACTCGGGCAGACTTGGGAAATGATGGGAATAATGAACATAGAGGACACAAACTGGAGACAAGTAGTTCACTAGTAATGATTTGTTCTTAACCACAGGGATGTTTGGTACATTAACAACTAGAGTGTCGTTATCCTCTACTATTGTGTGCATGTGGGTGCGAAGAAATTTCAAGTCAGGACAATTGTGAGTGGTGTGGCCAAGGACCTCACATAAGGGACAAGTAGCAGGTGAACATGACTTTGTAGGGGATTTGGGTGCCTTGCCCCTAGTCTTCATGGGAGGAGGGGGTGCAGGAGTAGATGCAAAAGAATTTTATTATGTACCATGAGCTGGGTGTGACAATGTCTCAATAGGTTGGACTGGTGTCAACACGATTTTTGGTGTCGGGGTGAGGTTGGGTGGATTGAGGTACCACGCTAAAATGCCCAAAGTTGATCTCGAAAGGTTAAGAGTATCCATGGATGGTTTAATCATGATTATAGAGGATGGAAAGAGAAACGAGATGGTGTGTATGGGAAATGAACCCAAATAATTCCCTGGAGAAATACTGGAGGTGGGCACGGTCTGCGGTTGGGGCTGCAATGAGGTGAGAAGTTTACTGGATGTGATGGGGCACAAATATGATATTTCAGTCATACAGGGAGGAGGTGGTAGGGACAAAAAGGTGTATGTCAAAGGAGAGTCGGTAAACAGGTCAGGACTAACGATAGATAGGGAGGGGATGGAGACGCTATCAATGGTGGTGTCGATAGTGGGGAGGACATGCTCTGGAGTGGACGGTCTTTTAGGATTATAGTACATCAATTGGTAAATAGTCACAATATTCCCATCATGGGGGAACATCAGGAGTCAGAATATGGTTGAAGCAATGAATCACATTGAGTACATGTAACTACATCCAAGGAGAAGGTTATAATCTAGCAGGGATTTTACAACCTCGATGTCAATCAACACAGTTTTTCCTAGTAACTCAATGGTGACATTCGTGAGAACACCTTGTGGTTGGGCAGTGCGACCATCGTAAGAATGTAGGGCAGTGGTTGAGGGTTGACAGGTTGGGGATCCTAGCTTCTTCCAAATGAAGGTTTAAATAACATAAGTGGATGTACCCTCATTGATGATACATCGATGAATGGACAAATTCTGAATATTTATAGGAACCTTGAAGGCTACAGATGAAGGCATATGAGGTTCTCCTTTATAGAAGTTGAAAGTGATCAACCTGGAATCAGAGGGGTCAATGGCACCTAAATTAGATAACATGGCTTTGCATTGTGAAGGAAAAGTTATTAAGACTTCCAAAGAAGACATGGTAGAGGGAGACTGCACCAATTCATCCATGATACTGCAATTGAGAGCACCTCTAGCAGCGAGGTTGTTTGAAACACAACACAAATGGAACCTAGGGACTTTTGCAGTCCTGTCCATGGGGGGTCTCGACAAATGTAAGGGCATATCAATATCAATGGAGGTAGTTACCGTAGAGGGATTAATGGTTTTCGTGGTGGATCCATATTGGTTGCGTCGAGTATATAAGTTGATGTCAGACGATAATGCCATAAGATGATGGACATCGAGATTGATTGATTGACTTGAAGAAGTGGTTGCGTTTTTTTTTGTACCAATGGTCAAGTTGCAACCATACCTTGATTCGGTAACAAGTTCTGTAGCACCATAGGAAGAGGATCTTGTGGTGTCAGGTTTGGCTGTGCCAGAGAAACAACATTAGTGTCACGTTGATTTACATCCTATAATAGGTGGCATACTCAATGCATCTGGGGGAACTGATGTGTATAATGGACTTAAATATCACAAATGGTACATGGATGGTTAACACACAACTGAGGATTCTTCCCAGGTCTAGGTGGACGTTGGGGGTTCTGTGTAGGGGCATAAGATCCATTGTTGTTAGGAGGGTTGGGTTGTTGACCACCTCCTTGAGGTTGGTTGTTTCTCTGGTTCCTACCTCTTTGTCTTCTTCCCTACCCTTGTTGGTTATTGGGGGTGGGTTAATTAGGGAGGTTCTACTGAGAATAGACCTATCCCTGAGGAACATGAGGATTCAGGGTTAGAACAAGTGTGGGTTGCACAAGTGGTGTGTAGTAGGTGTGAGTGGATGGAGGGTATGCAAATCCTAGTGTCTAGACATTACAAGAAGGTTCCAGACAATTCAGTCCATGAATGTGAGGAATGGGTGCAGGAGACACATATGAAGGTGCAGCTCCAGACTTAACCATTGTGCATGGAAATTCAAGGGCATATCTAGGTTGGGAAACACTAGGGGTGTTACTAGAGTGAGGCGACGTCGAAGGAGAGGTCGTGTACAGGTGGGGGTGCTGGGTGATGGAGCCAATGACCCCATCAACAACATGGGATTCCCTCGGCGTATTGCGTTGTGAGGATCCAACACAAGGAGAATCAAGTATGATGGTGTAAAATTAACCCGATTAGGCATAGATAACGTCGAAATGTTGTGCTTTGAGGATTGTTTTTTCCTTGATCTATGGGCGCTCAGATGCAACATTCTTGGCGATATGGGGGAGTAAGGTTTTAAGAAACAAATCAATGAAGACCCTATCATCTAATTGGATTTTGTACAAATTACAGTGATGATGCCACTCATGGATGTGATCCGTGATGTGGGTAGCAATGCTATGTCTACAGGATAACAATATTTCCATGCCCTCATCGTAATGGATGGGTAGCTGGAAGTACTGGAGGAACATTGAGGGTAATGAGAAAAAAATAGGATAAGTGGCATGGGGAAACTCGATGTACCATTTGGATTCAACACCATTGAGTGTGCACTGGAATAGACACAATCAGATAGAATCATCCACTATGTTGTTGGAGGAACAACATAAGTGGAAGGACATGATATGGTTATGAGGGTCTTCTCCCACCTTTCCCTCAAACATAGGGATTCCCGAAAGGAGTTTGGTAGGCATGGGAGGCCACAATGGGTCATGATGGATGGGGTCATTGGTTAACCTCACCAAATCGAGTAGGTTGATACTAGCCATGAATGGCAGACTAGGACCTAGACTAGTTCTGGGAAGGTCAGAAATGTACTGGGGCCGACAAGCATGTAGTTATTGAGGGAAAATGGGGGCTGGTAGGACCAACTTCTGATAGTAGAAGTAGTCACTGGAATGGTGTGAATAACTATAAGAGTGGAAGAAGGGCTAGTTCCCCAAATGTAGGATTGGCGTGAACCATGGTGGCTAGAGTGGGGCCACCACTAGTGGGTAGTGAACTAGCAGCAGTGTGTGGAGTGGCGAGGGGCCCACTAGGACTAGTGTCTATAGGGCTAGCAGAAGGGATATCTGGTATGACAGGTGGAGCATTCACAATTCCACTACCAAAAATCGCCCCCTTGGAAGGGGTTGGGTGGTGCACCATCCATGGGGCTAGAGGAGGTAGTAAACAAGGTAGGTTTGGATTGATAGGAATTCAAAAATGACTCAGATGCAGTGTAAGGCTCTGAAGGTGGTGAACGACTTTGAATATGGATTCGACGATGGTGGTTGAAGGAATCAAACTGAGGGGTTTTCCCCCTAAGTATCTCAGAGTACCGTGGTGGAGGAATGATGACATGGTGGTGTTCTATATGATGAATGGAGGCTCAACGGTAGAAAATACAAGATAAACAATCCAACTACAACCAAGTGTGTAGAAGGAGAGATGATAAATGGTGGCACACATGCCACAAATAAAGCTCTAAATCGAACTGAAACAACATGTCAGAGTAGGTGAGTCTACAACAAAGTGGCTAGAAATCCAACAAGCAACACTACCTATGAAGAAAAGGATGCACTAAACTATGAGGTATAAATGTAACAAAGATCCTAGTTACAAGATGGAAGCCCCTAAAAAATCATATCCTTTTTTGCATGATGAAATCCATAATCAAACAATATTAAATGGAAGAACCAAAGGATAAGAGAATCCCACTATCGAGATCTAGACCTCAGGTAAAATATCCCTAAAATACTGGAAACTAGGCTACCTTGTTCATGACACGTTCGGGATGGTTTCCTGGCACTTCAACCCTTTGGTCCCCGAGACTCGATATGGTCCTTGGCATGCATGAGGAGGACTATGAAAATATAGCCTTCGGTATAGAGTGGAGTGTGATATTCTACCCTAACTTCTGGAACCTCTTAGTTGTGGCTTACCCCCACAGAGCGAGAGGCCCCCACAAAAAATGGCCGTGACCAAGTCAATCAATACTAGAGGATTCTGGTTCCCTAGAAGACAACAACTATGTAAGTGACAAAGGGGTGTTATTTGGATTCCTATCCCCCGTGTTCTAACCTAACTACAATATTGTTTTGGTCCTCAAGTGAGGTTACAATGTTGGTTGAGTTTAGATTAATTTTAGGCTCAACTTGGGGTCATGGACCAAGTGTTTAAATTAAGGTGTGAGATGTGTGTAGAAGTGGAGTCTAATCCCTAAAACCCAGCGCTCTCTTGACAGAGAGGCGTATGCTCAAAAATAAATAATAGTATTGAAATTAAATGATTTTCAACACATAAAAAATAATTCTTCTAGATAAAAGAACATATGCAAGTAAATAACCACACTAGGAACTCTATAGGGTGTAGGAAAAACACGGAGTTTTCAACTCCCAAGCTCAACTAGGATAGGCTCACATACAATCAAATGGGGACCGAAAAACACACCAAGGGGTTGTTGGCAATTAGATTTAGAAAAATACAGTCTGTACAGGGGCATAACAAATACAAGGGTTTTGGAATGGGTCTCAAACACCTCAAACAATTGGAAAAAATGTAGGTCGCACCTATTGGTGGAACATGTGTGGTTGGAGTCGCATAGGTATAAAAACAAATCAGGACCAAGATGGAAAAGTAACCAAAAATCGTAGGTCTCATTTAACAAGGGTTTTTTGCATGATAAATCATACCAAATAGGATTACAGGAGCAACTTGGGTCGCTCTAGAAGGCAGGACATGCGCAATATGGACTTTGGTTCTAGGTCACACTTATCGAGGAAAAATGTCTAACCTAGCTCATGCTTATCGAGAAAAAAGGTGCGACCTAGGTCACATCTTTCTGTTGAAAAGGAGATTCGATCGAAATTGAAAGTTTTTTGTGAAAAAACACTGGTTAGGGCCTGGGGAGTAGGCACTGGGAATGGACTGGTTGGAATATGCTGAAAGGGGGTCAGATCTATGATGGATAAGGGTACCCAAGTAAAACAAACCAATAAATAAAAACCTGCAAATACAAAGATCCAAGAGGATTGAGCCAGCATAGTCGCCAAAACTATAATAGATATTTCTCTCCAGCTATGTGCAAAAGAACCTACCTTAGATCAACGAGATCTAAGGGTAGAGTTCATGGTGCAAGGGAAAGACTCAACCTTGACATACAAGCAAACAATAACTAATATTTTTAATAAACAAATGCAACATACTTTTTAAAAAGTGGGCCATTGCAGCCATTTGAGGATGTGGTTTGATGACTTCCATTATCTGGTTCTTTGTTTTTCTCCACCAATGGTTGTCAAAGGGAGTATGGAATAAGGAGTGTATGGAGTAAACTCAACATACAATGTGGAAAGGTGTAAAAGATATGGAATGAAAAGTTCAAAGGTGTAAAGTTCAAAAGTTAAAAGTTTGTTGTGGGGAGACCTTCACAATGTATTTATAGGATGATTCAATATTTTGTTGCCTATGGTATTGGTCCATGGTTTTTCATAGTGCATGGTATTTGTCCATATTTTTTTGACCCATTCTCAATTTAGGGGTTTTTGGTCCTTTTTGAACCAATTTAATTGTGAAGGTCAACATGGAGTTAAAAATTGTGGGATTATGATGTATAATTATGGTGTGGACCCTAGACAACTATGTGGACAATTTTTTGTGTTAACAATCAACAATCACATTTCCAGCTTCAACTTCATCATGGGTTTTCTGCCACTATTTATTTACGTACATGATTTCAACTTCTTGAGTATCACAAATATTTCCTTTTTCTTTTAGCTTTCTTTTGAGCATAGCAATTTATTTGAATTTATTCTGATTTTCTGAATTTTCAAGTTCACCTTCTAATGAGGCAATCTCAAGCTCCTTTCTTTGACATTCTTCTTCCTTTTCCTACAAATGTATAGTCAAGTATGATGCCACTTTCTTTGCCTCTTCCTCTTTACTTTTCAAGGTTTATATGGATCTTCCTCTTTACTTTTCAAGGTTTCTATGGATCTTCCCTTTGAGTTGGTCTATGATTTTCTCCTTATCATTTAGTTGACCCGATAGGGGTTCTTCAAGTTGTTTATCTGTTTCATGACATCTTTCTTCCTTTTATCTTAACCTTTTGATTATGCTCTCTTCCAAATGTTGTTCTTTCATTAACTAAGTTTTTAGAACTTTAGTTTCTTTTACTTTCTTGCTAACCAAATCTCTTCCAATGTTGCTATCATTTCATCTTCAAGGTCCATGATTCCTTCCTCTTGTTCTTCATTCTCATCCTCTTGATCAAGAATATGCGCTTCTTCATTCATATCACATTCTGCATTTTTGCAATTAGAGTGTTTAGGAGAGTCCTTACACCTTCATAGTTGATCAAGTCTTTAACGAGGATGGATTCTATTTCCTGTATCTTCTCCTCTTTTTCTTCATAGGTGTTAGTGACTTGTTCAAATGAATATTCATCCTTAAACTTGTCCTAAAGTTCTTTCATTAAAAATTAGCATCCCATTCCTTCTTTGACCTGACCTGATAGTCCATCTAGGATGGATTCCATTGCCATTGAATTGTTCTTTCTTGATTTTTTCTGAGTTGTAAATTTTACTTTATTTGGTGGACTTTAACCAGAGATTACTAGGTTCCACAAATGAAATTTCATTGACTTAAAATACACCTTCATTCTCACATTTCGTGATGCATAATCAATTCCATTAAATAATGGTGCTCCATTCATGCAAAAATTACTTGACCATCCATTGTGTGTGTTTATGGATATCCTTCAAGTTGGTTATAATTTTGTGAAGAACTTGGATTTGATACCAATTGTAGAACACATCGAGATAATGAGGGGGGGGGGTATGAATCAGTATCTTCACTAATTTTCACTTTTACTTTTAACTATTAGTTAGACCAACTAATTCACTATAATAGATAATTCAAGCACCAATATATCAACATCAAGAGAGTACACAAGGTATATGGTAAACTTAATAATAATGTATAGATTAATTACAACAACTTGCTGGAGGATCCAACCTCCTTATGTTATTATCTACAACTAACGGGATGCTCTGCCACCCTTATTCTCTAGATACAACTAGAAGGGCTCCAACCCTCTAGGTTCCTTCAACTCCAGCTGAATGGATGTGCCAACACCCCAATTCTCCATCTCCAATTAGAAAGTGTTAAGGTTAACGTTGACTCAGGATTGAGTCAAATGTGGTTTAGGTCTTGCACATGGGTTGAGCACATGGTATTTTGTGGCCAACAATATTTTTCCATGGTATTGGTGGCCCATGGTATTTTTCCATGGTATTGGATGTGATGAAGCCTTTATAAGGCTTGAGGAGTCTCCATTGTAAAGTGGTCTGTAGGTGAGTGGTGGCTAGCTCACTTAACCAGATTACAAATATATGGTATAGTTTTTTTAATTGATGTGAATCATCACTTTTTGGAAAATAATATGAAATAGTATCATTTTTATACCAAAAAAATATGAAAATACATTGAAAATGGTTTTAAATGTCTTTATTTATTGGATTTTTCTACAATTTTGTCAATAAAAATGTCTTATTTTAAAGAGAAGTTGCAAAATGTATATGTTTTTCATTAGTTCTTTCTTCTAAATGTATGCTATTTTGTTAAATTTCTAAAAAATGCACTTGAAAATATAAATTAAGAATATTTTACGCCAAATATGATTCAAAGGCCCAAAAAATGTCTCAAAATGAAAATGTGTGATACTGGTATCAACCCTTTTTGAAACAAAGGTAAAAATAACTACTGAAATTAGCAGAGAGAATATCAAGAATTGTGTCGAGTTTTTGTTTCATAGTATAAGTGGTTATAGATATATTATGGTGGTTTTTCTCGTTTTTGGGTTTTCCACATAAATATTGTGTGTCAATCTTTAATTGTTGCTTGTCTATTTTATTCCTCTTGCAAGTAATTATATGCATGCTCATTTAAATCCTAAGAACTGATATCAAAGCCATAGCTTGGCGTATATTTGTGCTTGTTGTGTTGTACCTAGTTTTTTGAATTAATTGTGGGGTGCATGTTCAGTGGTACTTGACACCTTAGCAATATTTTTGGGTTCTTGGTTAGAATGTATTTTCTCCAAGTGCTAGAAGCACAAGATATCCTTCTTATGCACAAAGAAGGGATGTTGCATCAAGTGTGGAATGGACCACTGGGTAAGTACAAGGGTGGCAGGTGTACTCTTAGCTTAACTTGACGTGGATCATAGAGGTTGTGTCTTTGAATGCGAGAGAAATGTGAGATGGTTTCATATTAGTTGTGGGACCAAGATTGATGAACCATGTATGTGAAGAGAATTCCTAGAGAATTGGAGGTTATATCGGGCGAGGACCCATGTAATTTGGTAGATGGATTCTTCTTTATATGGACATCAATGACAAGGTTGCATGTAGGTGAAAAAATAACATGGTAGAAAATGAGCAAGAATGTGAGCATGTAAAAAAGAGGATGAAGCAACAGATGATGATGGTGTAGTCACCATAAAGACACATGACAAAAATTAATGGAGTAGTTTGCATGTAAATGGGCATACGATTGTAAGACTTGGTAAGGCATGCATACCCCAGGTAACTCACCGGTAAAGTTGGGAGATATAACTAGGTTATAGGTGGGTGTATGTGATATCCCCAAGTAAAGATTAAAGGGGGGATTTTTAAGGTTAACCTTGACTCGGGACTGAGTCAAATATGGTTTAGGTCTAGCACATGGTTTATTGTATCCCATGGTAATATCCATGGTATTTAGTGGCCAATGGTATTGTCCCATGGTATTACATGTAAGGAATTCTTTATAAATCCTGGAGGTGAGTGGTGGCTAGCTCACTTGTCTTGGCTTGGCTGGTTTAGGTCAAGGGAGATAATAGATCTATTATGGTGGTTTTTTCCGGTTTTGGGTTTTCCACGTAAACATTGCATGTCTATATTAAATGTGTTTCTATGTGGGTTTATGTTCTCTCATTATTAATTATATGTATGCTGATTTAAATCGTAAGAGAAGAACGCTTGGATCCCCTGAGTTTTATTAGATCCAACTAATAAGATGCTAGAAAACTCTATAGTATTATTTCTTCAATGAATATAGTAGGTCCTCCTTATCCAACAGGTCTCAACGAAACTTCCTCTCAATTATATTCTAGTTGCACTTTGTTTGGGTTCTCTCAAATCGGTACTTAACTTATTTTTCAAAACTCTACTCTTCTATCAATCAAAACACCTTCATAGAAAACCTTCAATGGCCTCAATCTTAGGTCCAAACTCTATCACAATATATTCTGCTCAAACTGCCTTCTCTTCTTCAACTGTGATATGATTTGAATAGTTCAAAACTAATCACAAACATGTGTGTGCTAGTATCCTGTTTTCATAATAAAAGTCACTATTATACAACATATTTTCCTCCTCAATTTGGTGGTTTAGAATTCCCACAAACTTTAATGTACTTTATTCCTTACAAAGTAGTATTCAAACCAATAAAATTCAATTCACTTCAAGACTTGTTGCCATAGTCCACTTTGAAAATTCTTACTTTAGATTTACACAGTCTTGAAAGCGCTTCACAATGCCCCAAAACATAAAGTGTTTAGAATAACATCTCAATCCTCAAAGAAACACCTACAATGTAACATAGTTCGTAGAAACCCTTGAATTTTCAATTCTACAGTTGATTCCCTAGAAGAAATCATCCACATACTTCATTCTTGTTGTTAAACTTGTCCTTTACTGTTGCTTCATATTCCTAGATAATAAACAACTTTCAAGTTCGATATTCTAGTTTTCTACTCAAACATATATTCCCTGTATTCATTCATGCTCTATTCTCCTACATTCATGCTCTATTCTCCCACAAAACCCTATGGATTAGATTCCTTTTTTGGTATAATCCATGCTTCCTCTTCATCCATAACCACACCAATATCCAAATCGATTCATCATATTTATACATCAATAACGATATTAATTTTTACTTCCCAAGCTCAAACTTAATATGGTTATCTCGGATTCCATATTTATTTTTGTCAATGGGGTTCCAATGTTGTTATGTTGGATCAATCATTCAATATATTGATCATTCCAATATCCCAGTCATTCCTTGTTAACTTCGTTACATACCTCGTGGGATCAATCACATGAGAGATACTTGACTTGTGTAGAAGGCGTCCGATATGAGTGAAGCTTGATGTCTCAAAAACTAGATTCCATCGATATTAAGTAAAACCCCAAAATCATTACGGCTTATTGTCCATTAAAAATGATTGATTTTCTCACCACATTGTTTCTATAGTTCTCATCCATCGAAGGTGGACAAATCTATCAGTGTAATATGGAAGATTGTGTGCCCAAATATTTTGGTAGTTATAGTGTGAATGTGAAACATTGGTAAGTTATTGGAGTAGCTAGTTCCAATAGCTAAAGCCTACAAAATAACAATAACGAGTTATAGGAAATCCAAGTTCATGTAGTCATTCTTCATCTTCTACAATCCATAATATTAGTAAGAACCATTAATTATGATTGTGGAATTATATTTCCATCATGGAAATTTCATGACTGAAAGCATGCTATTGAATTTGTTTATCATAGCGTCAAGGTCAGTGTGCTCAACTTCCAGTAGCTCAATTCATTCTTCTTGTGTAGTCACTATAGGAACTCCAACTTTCAGTATCTCTTTTCATTATGTTTTTGTATTAGCATAGCTACGAGAACTCTGACTTCCAGTAGCTCAATGGTTTACCATGAGTCACAAATATGATCAAATCTAATCATCTTCAACACAATGTCTATGATCAAATATAATCATCTTCCACACAATGTCTGACATGAATGGAACCATTTTTGACATCAATAACAACATATTTTTAACAGTTAATGTAAAAAGGGGGCAAAGGTCGTAGTAAGAAAATATGAATCAAACTTAAATGGGTTGAAACAAGTATGAGATTAATTCAAAGGAAAAATGAATAAAAGAATAAAATAATGAAAAACTTAATGATGAAAGGTAAAATGTTAAAAAAAAAACCATATGAAAAGGAAATACATCTTTCCTTAGAGAGAAGGAAAAAGTTTGGAATAAATTCAGATGGTAAAACGAAGTAACAAAAAAGAAAAAAAAGGTAAAATTACTAAAGGAAGAAGCAATTAATAAGAAAAACAAGTTAGGTAAGTGGAGAGATTAAGGGTCAATACAAAAATCAATTTATAATTTAAAAGGAGTCAAGATATTGAAAATAAGAAAAAGTCAAGACAATAAAAAGAAGAAATAACAACAACAACAACAACAAAAACTACCACTACTTAATCTTGAAACATAGCTGGAAGAGGGTAAAGTGAAAGGATAAATAAATGTTACGATGATCATTTAATGATACAAAGGAAAAGATGAAATAAAATTACTAAAGTAGGGAGCTGTATAAGAGAATAAAATAAAAGGAAATATGAGAGGAGATACTTGAGGGAGTAAGGAGTGAAGGGAAATGAGAGGATAAAGAAGGTATGAAGAGTCATTGATTCAAAGGGGTTCTATTGGTAGCATCAATTTTTAATTTTGGGGTTTATTTTAGGATTTTGGATGCAATGATAATAAATGTCAAGCCCATGGTTTAAAACAAGTTTTAATTTTTATCCGCCAAAATAAGGTGATACTAGTAGCACCACATTTTAGTTCAGGGATTAAATTAAAGGTTTTCTTAAGTAACATTGCTCATTATTGTTGTAATATTTTATAATTTTAACCTTGAATAAAAATGGTGCAACTTGTATAACTAATATAAACAAACACTAAATGTAACCTCTAATGAAATGATAACTCTGGAGGGTTCTCGTCAAGGATGTAACTATGTTTCTTTTATGTTTAAATGTGTTTTATTTAGTTTTTATGGAGATTATAGCCATGATTATACCCTCAAAACTATTCCATTTCATTTTATATTCTCAACAAGAAATCCCTATAGCTTCCATGGGCCCTCACTAACTAGGAGTGCATGGCACTCTCTTTTCCATTTAGGAATAACATCCATGGGATTCATGCAGGTTCCTTCATAACTAATAAAATGAAATACTCATAGGGAAAAATGGAATGTTGAATAGAGAATATAAGAATGATACCCCAACATGGTGAAGCATGCTATCCCCCCAAAAGCTTACACAAGACAAGTGCACCCTTCCCAAGCATGGGGAAAAATCCAAAAGATAATTTATGTCTAGAATTAATGTGAAACTTTGTAAGGAAACATGGGAAATAAGGGTAGTACCTCCAAATGATAGGTGTCAAGTTCAAATCATTCATGAACCTCCTTTCCTCTGGCCCTCTTGTGGTATCAAGGTCCCCTTATTCCTTCTGAAACAACCTCTTTGATAGATGTTACATTATTATGTATTTATTTTTATTCATAGATTTAGATATAGAAGACACCGCAAAAAACATAGAAACCACAATATTATCCTAGCCCACTTCTTGTACTGATACACATTCTTTAATCAAGGCTTGTCCCTAATGTACACATTAGGAATGCATACTTGGAAATTTATATTATTTTCAACATAGGGTCATTATAACTTAACCCATATTCCATTACTCTTGTCAATAAAACTCATCATACAAATAATATATGATTTGATGTATTATATTCGGAGGGTAAAAACCATTATAATATTATTCCCAATTTTCTACAACCATTCAAGATCAAGATTGATGCAAGTGGTTATTCCATGGAAGTAATCCTAGTTATGCAAGGGGTAAGACTTGTGTGATTTGATGTATTATATTCGGAGGGTAAAAACCATTATAATATTATTCCCAATTTTCTACAACCATTCAAGATCAAGATTGATGCAAGTGGTTATTCCATGGAAGTAATCCTTATGCAAGGGGTAAGACTTGTAAGTTCACACTTTGAGTTGTTTAATGGAGCAATGCTGAATTAGACAAGATGAGACCAAAAAATCTATAAACTCATAAAATAAATGAATAGATGGAAGCATTATCTCTTGGATAAGGACATGGTGATCCACAATGATCACTAATGACTATGTTATTTCCAGAGTTGAACCAAATTGGAAGAATCCATGCGTTAATAGTGGAGGATATTTTCATAACAATTTATTTGGTATTGAGATACAACAAGGGAATTACAAACAAGGTTTCAAACATGTTGTCAAGACCACCCATGTAGAAGGTTGCAACTGTGGTAACCATAATTCAACTTGAAATTTTTACCAATTAATTTCTAGGAGAGGAGTATGTAAAATATTTTAATTTTGGAGATGTTTTTCAAGATTTAAAGGAGAAAACATTTTCTAAATGAGAAGAAAATGAGTATCATATTAAATTTAGGATATTACAAATTGGACAAGCTATGCAATACATATGAAGGAATAATTATAATTGATCAAACAAGTTCATGCTTTAATGATTTCTAGACACTTTGGTGTTGGCAAGGCAATGGAGAATTTTTAGAGGCATGTGTATTGGTCTATCACATAGGAATTCATTTCCAAATACATTCAAGGTTGTGTTCTTTGTAACACTAGTAAACCAAGCAATGAGAAACTTGGGTTGTACATTTCATTACTAGTTCCCAAGAGACCATGGGAGAGTATCTCTATGATTTCATTGGAGGTTTGTCAATGACTAGGCATGGCTGTGATTACTTGTTTGTGGTTGTGAACTTTTAGAACAATTTTTTGTTGATTCCTTTCAAGGAAAAAATCAAGGGTCAAGAAGTAATTAAATTATTTTCCCCTAATGTATGGATATAATATGGATTTCCTTATTTAATTGTGCATGATAGAGATGCAATATTTATTTGGTAAGTATTCGATAACCTTATGGAAAATAATGGTTACCAAGTTGAAGCAATTGATTTTATTCCATCCCTAGATAGACGTGTAGGCTAAAGTATCTAACAAAACTTTAGTATGCTTGTTGAGAGGGTAAAATAGGAAGAATCCAAATTCCTAAGATGAATAATTGGTTCGTTGATCAATTTATATGTATAAACTATGGACATTAGATTATCAACCCAGGGTCTCATAAGCTTCTGAGATGCAAACAAAATACAGGTAGGTTCAAAGCCTATCCTATCCTAACAAAGGGATGTTGGAAAATTACTTTAATCATGGAACCAAAACACTATGAACATAAACTCAAACTAAACCCAGTCATTAGTTCCTTGGATTGAATCACATTGATTGACTATGTTACAATCTTTCACTTAATAGATCAAGTGTTCCTATACTAAAAAATAATGTTTGATTTAGTAAACCAATGAATTTTATTTACTGTGTGTGTTAACCAAAAAATCATAAGAATGAAATTATATAAGTTAAATGTAGACACCAATTCTTATTCAAACTATAAGTTATCAATGAATTACTGTACATATGCAATTTATAAAGGAAGTATAGTATGATAAATGATCAAAGAATATTATGACATAAACTATACCAAATGTTCTCTACAATAGAAACTGAATGTAATGTACGTGAATGCAATATATATATTAAGCGATCTATGATATGATTTAAAAGAACAAATATAGAAATCGATTGACTAACTAGAAATGCACACACACATTAATATAATTAACTCGAATATAGTGATAACAATGCACACAAGACTGGTGGGCCCTCCCAACCGGGTGGTGAATATAGTTAAACCACAAACTTAGAAGATAGAAATAAATCACATTCATAACTTAGCTTTGGAATTAGAAAATAACGATCAAGTTATATGGACATCGACAATTTTCTAAAAAAATAATAGGTTCAATACAATGTTGTTTAATTTAGCAAAAGATCCTCATGTCTAAATGAATTCACCGTGAAAAGGAGGTTGCAGAAGAGAGAAACATTTAGTGTAAACTGATCAAAACATTCATGGCAAATTGCACACACATGAGACGAAATTTGGTCAGCATAACATTACATGAATTATCATTGATCTCACTATAATACAATAGTGTTACAATAGGGAAAATGAATTCAACGCCTTAAGTAGGATTCAAATTCACCAACTTGGATTGAATCCGGTGCTAACTTAGTGTGGGAAAATCATCACTAGAGCTCACTAATGCAACACCGAACAAATGAATCAGTTCACAACCAATTAAATAACCTAGCTAAGTGAGAAAATGTGCCCAACCTACCTTAAATAGTGTAAACAGGTTCTATACTAGTTGAATATGAACTACCTTATGGGAATCATGTTGATGTATGTGTAACTTCGGAATGTATTCATCTATGTATCTTATGTCTTGTAACCCGATGTTTATTCCAGGATGTATCTATTATGTAATTGAGTCATGTTGTCATGCCCCGATGTTTCGATCGGGAGGATCTATTATGTAAACAAGTCATGCCAAGTCATAGTGGGTAGCCCTCCGATTGTCTAAGGGTTAAAGTCCCCGCAGTTCCGAGGCACTAGGGTTATTAGACTCTCCTAGTATAGGTCGGCCCTAGTAGGGTTTTATTCATGCTGGGATTAGTATAAATAGAGAACATGAGTCTCTATTTATCACACAACTCACACACACTCAAGTGTAGCGCATAGTTGAGGAAGGAGAAGACATTGGGGCTAGACAAGAAGAAGATTAATGCTGTCGGGATATCACTTACTGTTTTGGGCCTTTCTATTTTGGTGCTGATTCTATCTCAGAGGAAGTTGCGGGGTTTTCTCCTTTATGGTTTCCCCGAGGAAAAACACTGTGTTCATTGTCTCTTGTGTTTGATTGATGTGCTTGTTATTCTCTCAGTTAAAGATCCTAATAATGCTAGCTTAATGTTGAAAAACTAACATGGTATCAAAGCTAACTTGAGAAGAAGACACTGTGCAGCTACGGGAACTAGGGCTTCCTATTTTGTGGATCTTCCTCCATAGATTTTCAGCAAAAGTAAGGTGGAATAACTCTCCTCCCTAGGGTGCATCTTTCTATCGAAGCAGGATCCAATTCTGAGGCTTTTCAGTTTTGGACCTGTCACTACTGTCGGAGATTAAGGATTTTCACAGAAGAGGAATTTTTCAGTGAGCCCAGGCCTGGATTGATCTCCTCCCCAAAATAGAATTTAGGGAAAATATCAAGGCATTTGGGTCGACAGAACTCTGGAAAAGCAAAACCCTAATTTGCTCCTAATCTAGTACTGCAGGATTTCAGCTCAAGTTTCAGATCTGACATCTTGAACTTGGTAAGATCTAAAATCTTTTGTATTTCCATTTGAGGTTCTCAGTTAAGATGTCTCATCATACCAAGCTTTATGAAAAGCTTGAAGGAGCTGATAACTTCCGAGCCTGGAAGTATAGGATCTCCTTGGTCCTGGAAGAGAATGAATTAGACTCCTACATCCATGAGGAGGTTCTAGTTTCAGAGGGAGATGAAGCAAAGGCCTCACATAAGAAGAAGATGGTTATGGCAAAGAGGATCATTGCTAATTCTATCAAGGATCACCTTATCCCACAGGTGTCCTCTCTCAAGACACCTAAAGATATGTTTGATGCCCTAACCAAATTGTTTGAAGGGAAGAACATAAACCAGAAGATGACTCTGAGAAATCAACTGAAGAATGTGAAGATCCAGAATGTAGAGACTATCCAGTCTTACTTCACAAGGGTATCTCAGATCAAGGAACAATTGGAAGTAGTAAATGAAGAAGTGGAGAATGCAGAAATTGTGATGGCCACCTTGAATGGTCTCCCTAGGACATGGGACTCTTTCATATCGAGGGATCTGTGCTAGAAAGAAGTTAGTCAAGTTCAGCAGACTGTGGGAAGAATGTTCTCAAGAAGAAGCTCGGATAGCAGTTCGAGAAGAGAAGATGGGAAGTGAAGATCAAGCTCTCACATTACAATCCAAGAAATGCAAATCTAGCCATCATAGAAGTAAGTACTCTCATCACAGGAATAAATCTAGAAAGCCTAGAGATAGGTCTAAATACATTTGCTATACATGTGATGAAAAAGGACACTTTGCTAGAGATTGTCCTAAGAACAAAAGTACCTCTCACAAGAAGAAGGGAAGCAAGAAAAGACATCATGCTCATGCTGCAGAGGATGATGAACCATCTAAGAAAAGATCCAGATATGAAAGTGAAGATTCTTCAAGCGAGGATGAATATGTTCTTATCTCTGCTCTCACAGGTAACATTACTCATGGAAGTGATGATTGGATTATAGACAGTGGGGCTTCCAATCATATGACTGGATTCAAGGAATCCTTTGTGAAGCTCTCAGAACATGAATCACCTCACAAGGTGAAGCTAGGAGATGACTACCAATATCCAATAAAAGGTAGTGGGGAATATTCCTATAAACTAGACTTTGGTAAGTCTCTAACAATGAAAGAAGTATTGTTCATGCTAGGACTCAAGAAGAACCTTCTCTCCATATCAGCATTAGATGCAAAAGGAACGAGGGTTGCATTCATAGATGGTAGACTCATCATGTGGCCAAAAGGAAAGACTATTGATGATGCAATAGTGATTGGTGAACAAGAAGGAGGTTTGTACAAATTAAAGGGCCATCCAGAAACAAGCAATGGTCCATGATACAGTAGAGCCAAGTGAACTTTGGCATAGAAGGCCTGCACATGTGCATTATAGAGCACTACCTGTTGCAAGCAAAGTTGTTGAAGGTCTTCCAGAAATGCAAGCAAAACATGATGGGGTCTGCAAGGATGTGCGAAAGGAAAGAACACAAAGAAGACATTTCCAAGTAGCGAAAGCAAAGCAAAAGGAATCTTGGAAATCATCCACTCCGATGTATGCGATCCTATGTCATCAAGCTCACTAAGCGGGTATGCATATTATGTTTCTTTTATTGATGATTTTTCTAGGAAGACATGGATTTACTTCATGAAGAACAAAGATGAAGTATTCAACAAATTCAAGGAATTCAAAGCCTTGATCAAGAACCAGACTGAAAAGAAGATCAAGACTTTACAATCAGATAATGGTAGAGAATTCACTTCAAATGAATTCAAAGAGCTATGTAAAGAATTAGGGATTAAGAGGGAGTTGTCCACTCCTTACAATCCTCAACAGAATGGGATTGAGGAATGGAAGAACAGAACTATCATGGAAGCTGTAAAAGCAATGCTTCATGATCAAGATCTTCCTATGCATCTTTGCGCGAAAGCTACTAGAACAACGGTGTATGTACAGAACCATACTCCACATAGAGTACTCGAGAACAAGACTCCTAAAGAACCCTTCTCCGGCAAGAAACCAGAATTCAGCCATCTCAGAATATTCAGCCATCCTGTATACATACACATTCCAAAAGAGAAGAGAACAAAATTAGATCCTTCAGGAAAGAAGGGTATATTTGTGGGATACTCTGAAAGTTCGAAGGCTTACAGAATCTATTTCCCAGGATACAAGAAGATTGACATCAGCAAGGATGTGACATTTGATGAAGACACAGCTTACAACAAATCCAAAAAGAGGCCTACTGAAGAACCTGAAGAAGTAGAAGCACCTAGAATTCATGACACAACCATGAATGAATAAATTCAAGAAGAAGATCGAGAATTTGAAGAACCACAAAGACTTGTAGATCCACCTCTAGAGAAGAATCCTCATAAGAGGAAACCTACTTGGGTATGAGAACTTATCCAAGGTGTGGAAAGATATGGGGCCCCAGAAGAGAATCACAGAGAAAGAAAGAGGACCAGATCCTGCTCCGGGTATGTAGCTTTACTATGTGATTTCATTGATAAAGAACCTTCCAGTTTTGAAGAAGTGACATAACGGAAAGAATGGAAGGATGTTATGATCGAAGAGTATTAGTCGATCATGAAGAATGATGTTTGGGATGTTGTCCCAAGACCAAAAAAGAAGTCAATGGTGACTTCCAAATGGATCTACAAGATCAAGCATGCTGCAAACGGTAGCATTGAAAAATATAAGGCAAGATTTGTGGCTCGGGGTTTCTCTCAGAAAGAAGGAATTGATTATGAAGAAACCTTTGCACCTGTAGCTAGATACATTTCCATCAGATCAGTACTTGCTTTGGCTGCAGTGATGAAATGGAAGATACACCAGATGGATGTCAAGACTACTTTCTTGAATGGTGTAGTAGAAGAGGAAGTGTATGTGGAGCAGCCACTCAGTTTTGAGATACATGATAGGGAGTCTCATATGTGCAGGTTGAAGAAATCCCTGTACGGTTTGAAACAGGCACCCAGGGCCTGGTATGGCAGAATTGATAGCTTTCTATCTAGCTTGGGCTTTACCAAGAGTAAAGCATATTCTAACCTTTGCTACAAGGTTGAAGATGGCAACCCAGTGATGCTTCTACTATATGTAGATCATTGTATTTGTGACAGGTATGGATGGGTTGATTGCTGATACAAAGAGAAATCTTGCTGCCGAGTTCGAGATGAAGGACTTGGGTATGATGCATTATTTTCTAGGTATGGAGGTGTGGCAGAGTTTAGATGGAATCTTCCTTGGATAATGGAAGTATGTAGTAGAGATCCTGAAAAGGTTTGGGATGATGGACTGCAAATCCATGGCAAAACCTATGGCATCAAACTTGAAGCTATTGAGTGATGCTTCATTAGAGTCAGTTGATGCTGTGATGTATCGTCAGATGATTGGGTCATTGATGTACCTGACAAACACAAGACCAGAAATTTCCTTTGCTGTGAACACCTTGAGCCAGTTCTTGACAGATCCGAGAAATGTTCACTTGATTGCTGCAAAGCATATTTTGAGGTACCTGAGGGGTACAGTTGATTATGGGCTCAAGTATGAGTTGAATAAGAAGATTAAACTAGAGGTTTATGTCGATTTAGATTGGGCAGGCAGTGCCATCGATAGGAAGAACACTTCAAGATGTTGCTTCAGTATGGGATCAGGTGTGATCTCTTGGTTTAGCAGGAAGCAATCCTGTGTGGCACTGAGTACAGTTGAAGCAGAGTATGTCGCAGCTTGTTTAGCTAGTTGTGAGGCAGTATGGCTATGAAAGCTACTGTCTGATATATTTGATCTCTGGTTGGATGCTACTTGTATACATTGTGACAACCAGAGTTGCGTGAAGTTGTCAGAGAATCTAGTGTTCCATGACAAGTCGAAGCATATCGAGACCAAGTATCACTATATCAGGGATATGGTGCAGAGGGGAGCAGTGAAGCTCCAATATGTTGCGATGGAGGAACAAATAACTGATGTATTGACGAAGCCATTGGCTAGGCTGAAGTTTGAGTACTTCAGGGAGAAGCTTGGTGTTCTCCAGATCGAGGTTTCCTCCAAGAGAAAGTGATGAGACCCATAGCCATTTTGACATGGTGAGAGGATTGGTTCCTTCCATGGTCAGATGTAAGGGCTGAGCCATTCTATCATGGTGAGAGGATTGGTTCCTTCCATGTTAGATATTAGTGTTGGCCATTCTGTCGAGTAGGACAGATGTAAGGGCAACTACCATTCAGGGAATGGAGGCACCTGGTCAGTTACCAGGAAAACTCAGTCTAGGACTGAGAAGCCATTCTAATGTGATAGAGGGATGTGTTCCCACTTGATCAAATGTAAGGGATGAACCATTATATCATGGCTAAAGGATTAGGTTCCTTCCATGTCAGATGTGAGTGTTGGCCATTTTGACGAGTAGGTCAGATGTAAGGCAACTTCCATTCTAGGAATGGAGGCACCTGGTCAATTACCAGGTAGCTCAGTCTGGGACTGGGGGCCATTCTGATGCAATGGTAGGATTGGTTCCTCCATGATCAGATGTGAGTGCATGCCCTTTCTGATGCAATGCTTCGTGCATGGTTAGATTGTAAGTGCAGAGCCCTTTCTAATGCGGTGCTTCGTGCATGGTCAAATTGTAAGTGCTGAGCCATTTCTAATGCAGTGCTTCGTGCATGGTCAGATTGTAAGTGTTGAGCCCTTTTTGAGGCAGTGCTTCGTGCATGGTTGGATTGTAAGTGCTAAGCCCTTTCGATGCGGTGCTTTCGAGCATGGTTGATTGTAAGTGTTGTGCCTTTCTGACAGGATGAGGTCGGATGTAAGTGCAGAGCCTTTTCGATGCGGTGTGCTTGCACATGGTCGGATATAAGTGCTGAGCCTTTTTGACAAGATGAGGTCAGATGTGAGTGCTGGGCCTTTCTAACAGGATGAGGTCAGATGTGAGTGCTGGGCATGCCTTTTTGACAAGATGAGGTCAGATGTAAGAGATGGGTAGGCCATTCTGACTTAAGTGTCAGATATAATCACTGATGAAGACCTACATGAAGGGTAGGCCTACAGGATTGACTCTGTAGAACTTCCTGTGACGAGAATAATCAAGATAGCACCATTATGAGATAGCGTATGATGATGATCTAGACTTGATGATGATCCAAATCAAGTGATCTAGATGAGATGACCCAGACTTGATGACGATCCAGATCAAGTGACGATCTAGATGTGATGATGATGTAGACTCGATGATCCATATCAAGTGATCCAGATGAGATGATCCAGACTTGATGATGATCCAGATCGAGTGATGATCCAGTAGTGATGAGCTAGTAGTCATGATGATCCAGATCCCGTGATAAAGAAGAAGAAGATGACTTGAAGACTCGAAGATGAAGAAGAATTGAAGAAGAAGATGACTTGAAGACTCAAAGATGAATAAGACTTGAAGACTAAGAAGACTTGAAGATAACGAGATAATCCAGTTGATGCAGAGAAGAAGACCAGTGTTGAAAATTGTGTCAAAAGAATACCTTCCTAGTTAAGAGGGAGTGTTGATTTATGTGTAACTTCGGAATGTATTCATCTATGTATCTTATGTCTTGTAACCCGATGTTTATTCCGGGATGTATCTATTATGTAATTGAGTCATGTTGTCATGCCCCGATGTTCCGATCGGGAGGATCTATTATGTAAACAAGTCATGTCAAGTCATAGTGGGTAACCCTCCAATTGTCTAAGGGTTAAAGTACCCGCAGTTCCGGGGCACTAGGGTTATTAGACTCTCCTAGTAGAGGTCGTCCCTAGTAGGGTTTTAGTCATGCCGGGATTAGTATAAATAGAGAACAGGAGACTCTATTTATCACACAACTCACACACACTCAAGTGTAGCGCATAGTTGAGGAAGGAGAAGACACTAGGGCTAGACAAGAAGAAGATTACTGCTGTCGGGATATCACTTACTGTTTTGGGCTTTTCTATTTTGGTGCTGATTCTATCTCTGAGGAAGTTGTGGGGTTTTCTCCTTTATGGTTTCCCAGAGGAAAAACAACGTGTTCATTGTCTCTTGTGTTTGATTACTGTGCTTGTTATTCTCTCAGTTAAAGATCGTAATAATGCTAGCTTAATGTTGAAAAACTAACAAATCATAGCATAACTAAACATAACTGAACACCAACTAGGGTCAAATGTTGGAGAATATTGGTGGCATTCAGAGTGGGTTCCTAAATTATAGGGATTTGTTTATAGAGCTCCTCAACTCATGTAGATAGGTGCATCAAGTGTTGGGACCTAGATGAGTCCCCCATGGCACTAGTGAAGTGGCAATAACCTCCTAAGCTAGGAAATAAAAAATAGACTATGGTGATTAAGGGAGGATTAATTAATTAATCCTAACACCCCCCCTTAATCCTAACTTGGACAAATTAGTCCATGGAAGCTAATACCAAAGGTCAGCCATATAATCTAAACGCAAAAATGGCTACTTAACAAACCAAGGAAATGGGGAAAACCTCATGGGAACCCCCCACCCCCACCTCAAAATAAGTAGGAAAAAACCATGAGCAATAACTAAATCAATCCTTTACAGCAAGAAGAGATTTGAGATAGAAAAATCTCTTTTTAGTGAAGGAATTGGTGAATATGTCTATAATCTGCTCCTCTATGGGGCAATAGTGTAGAATTATGGTCTTACTATGCACTAGTTCTCGGATGTAGTGCATGTAGACTTCAACGTTCTTAGTTTGCTGCTTCTAAACCGGATCATTGGGCATCTTTATTGCACTATGATTATCATAAAAGAGGTTTACTAAAGGAGAAGCGTGAATGAGAAATTCTGTCATAATCCCATGTAGCCAAACCACATGTAGTAAATCCAAGTTCATGTAGTCATTCTTCATCTTCTACAATCCATAATATTAGTAAGAACCATTAATTATGATTGCGGAATTATATTGCCATCATGGCAATCTCATGACTGAAAGCATGCTACTGAATTTGTTTACCACAGCATCAAGGTCAGTGTGCTTAACTTCCAGCAGCTCAATTCATTCTTCTTGTGTAGTCACTATAGGACCTCCAACTTTCAGTATCTCTTTTCATTATGTTTTTGTATTGGCATAGCTACGAGAACTCCGACTTCCAATAGCTCAATAGTTTACCATGAGTCACAAGTGTGATCAAATCTAATCATCTTCAACACAATGTCTGACATTAATGGAACCATTTTTGACATCAATAACAACATATTTTCAACCGTTAATTTAAAAAGGGGGCAAAGGTCGTAGCAAGAAAATATGAATCAAAATTAAATGGGTTGAAACAAGTATGAGATTAATTCAAAGGAAAAATGAATAAAATAATGAAATAATGAAAAAATTAATGATGAAAGGTAAAATGTTAAAAAAAAAACCATATGAAAAGGAAATACATCTTTCCTTAGAGAGAATGAAAAAGTTTGGAATAAATTTAGATGGTAAAACGAAGTAACAAAAAAGAAAAAAAAGGTAAAATTACTAAAGGAAGAAGCAATTAATAAGAAAAACAAGTTAGGTAAGTGGAGATATTAAGGGCCAATACAAAAATCAATATATAATTTAAAAGGAGTCAAGATATTAAAAATAAGAAGAAGTCAAGATATTAAAAAAAGAAATAACAACAACAACTACTACTACTACTACTTAATCTTGAAACATAGCCGGAAGAGGGTAATGTGAAAGGATAAAGAAATGTTATGATGATCATTTAATGATACAAAGGAAAAGATGAAATAAAAATACTAAAGCAGGTAGCTATATAAGAGAGTAAAATACAAGGAAAAATGAGAGGAGATACTTGAGGGGTTAAGGTGTGAAGGGCAACGAGAGGATAAAAAAGGTATTAAGAGTCATTGAGTCAAAGGGGTTCTACTGGTGGCACCAATTTTTAATTTTGGGGTTTAATTTAGGATTTTGGATGCAATGATAATAAATGTCAAGCCCATGGTTTAAAACAAGTTTTAGTTTTTATCCGCCAAAATAAAGTGATACTAGTAACACCACATTTTAGTTTAGGGATTAAATTAAAGGTTTTCTTAAGTAACATTGCTCATTATTGTTGTAATATTTTATAATTTTAACCTTGAATAAAAATGGTGCAACTTGTATAACTAATATAAACAAACACTGAATGCAACCTCTAATGAAATGATAACTCTGGAGGGTTCTTGTCAAGGATGTAACTATGTTTCTTTTATGTTTAAATGTGTTTTATTTAGTTTTTATGGAGATTATAGCCATGATTATACCCTCAAAACTATTCCATTCATTTTATATTCTCAACAAGAAATCCTTATAGCTTCCATGGGCCCTCACTAACTAGGAGTGCATGGCACTCTCTTTTCCATTTAGGAATAACATCCACGGGATTCATGCAGGTTCCTTCATAACTAATAAAATGAAATACTCATAGGGAAAAATGGAATGTTGAATAGAGAATATAAGAATGATACCCCAACATGGCGAAGCATGCTACCCCCCCAAAAGCTTGCAGAATACAAGTGCACCCTTCCCAAGCATGGGGAAACATCCAAAAGATAATTCATGTCTAGAAGTAATGTGAAACTTTGTAAGGAAACATGGGAAATAAGGGCAGTACCTCCAAAGGATAGGTGTCAAGTTCAAATCATTCATGAACCTCCTTTCCTCTTGCCCTCTCGTGGTATCAAGGTCCCCTTATTCCTTCTGAAACAACCTCTTTGATAGATGTTACATTATTATGTATTTATTTTTATTCTTAGATTTAGATATAGAAGACACCACAAAAAACATAGAAACCACAATATTATCCTATCCCACTTCTTGTACTTATACACATTCTTTAATCAAGGCTTGCTCCTAATGTACACATTAGGAATGCATACTTGGAAATTTAGATTATTTTCAACATAGGATCATTATAACTTAACCCACATTCCCTTACTCTTGTCAATAAAACTCATCATACAAATAATATATGATTTGATGTATTATATTCGGAGGGTAAAAACCATTATAATATTATTCCCAATTTTCTACGACCATTCAAGATCAAGATTGATGCAAGTGGTTATTCCATGGAAGTAATCCTTATGCAAGGGGTAAGACTTGTGAGTTCACACTTTGAGTTGTTTAATGGAGCAATGCTGAATTAGAAAAGATGAGACCAAAATATCTACAAACTCATAAAATAAATGAATAGATCGAAGCATTATCTCTTGGATAAGGACATAGTGATCCCACATTGATCACTAATGACTATGTTATTTCCAGAGTTGAACTGAATTGGAAGAATCCATGCGTTAATAGTGGAGGAGATTTTCATTACAATTTATTTGGTATTGAAATACAATAAGGGCATTACAAACAAGGTTGCAAACATGTTGTCAAGACCACCCATGTAGAAGGTTGCAACTTTGGTAACCATAATGCAACTTGAACTTTTTACCAATTAATTTCTAGGAGAGGAATATGAAAAATATTTTAATTTTGGAGATGTTTTTCAAGATTTAAAGGAGAAAACATTTTCTAAATGAGAAAAAAATGAGCATCATATTAAATTTAGGATATTACAAATTGGACAAGCTATGCAATACATATGAAGGAATAATTATAATTGATCAAACAAGTTCATGCTTTAATGATTTCTAGACACTTTGGTGTTGGCAAGGCAATGGAGAATTTTTAGAGGCATGTGTATTGGTCTATAACATAGGAATTCATTTCCAAATACATTCAAGGTTGTGTTCTTTGTAGCACTACTAAACCAAGCAATGAGAAACTTGGGTTGTACATTTCATTACTAGTTCCCAAGAGACCATGGGAGAGTATCTCTATGATTTCATTGGAGGTTTGTCAATGACTAGGCATGGCTGTGACTACTTGTTTGTGGTTGTGAACTTTTAGAACAATTTTTTGTTGATTCCTTTCAAGAAAAAAAATCAAGGGTCAATAAGTAATTAAATTATTTTCCCCTAATGCATGGATATAATATGGATTTCCTTATTTAATTGTGTATGATAGAGATGCAATATTTATTTGGTAAGTATTTGATAACCTTATGGAAAATAATGGTTACGGAGTTGAAGCAATTGATTTTATTCCATCCCTAGATAGACGTGTAGGCTAAAGTATCTAACAAAACTTTAGTATGCTTGTTAAGAGGGTAAAATAGGAAGAATCCAAATTCCTAAGATGAATAATTGGTTCGTTGATCAATTTATATGTATAAACTATGGACATTAGATTATCAACCCAAGGTCTCATAAGCTTGTGAGATGCGAACAAAATACAGGTAGGATCAGAGCCTATCCTATCCTAACAAAGGGATGTTGGAAAATTACTTTAATCATGGAACCAAAACACTATGAACATAAACTCAAACTAAACCTAGTCATTATTTCTTTTGATTGAATCACATTGATTGACTATGTTACAATCTTTCACTTAATAGATCAAGTGATCCTGTACTAAAAAATAATGTTTGATTTAGTAAACCAATGAATTTTATTTACTGTGTGTGTTAACCAAAAAATCATAAGAATGAAGGTATATAAGTTAAATGTAGACACCAATTCTTATTCAAACTATAAGTTATCAATGAATTACTGTACATATGCAATTCATAAAGGAAGTATAGTATGGTAAATGATCAAAGAAAATTATGACATAAACTATACCAAATGTTCTCTACAATAGAAACTGAATGTTATATATATATATATATATATATATATATATATATATATATATATATATATATAAAGCAATCTATGATATGATTTAAAAGAACAAATATAGAAATCAATTGACTAACTAGAAATGCACACACACATTAATATAATTAACTAGAATATAGTGATAACAATGCACACAAGATTGGTGGGCCCTCCCAACTGGGTGGTGAAGATAGTTAAACCACAAACTTAGAAGATAGAAATGAATCACATTCATAACTTAGCTTTGGAATTAGAAAATAACAATCAAGTTCTATGAACATCAACAATTTTATAAAAAAATAATAGGTTCAATACAATGTTGTTTAATTTACCAAAGCTTAGGATCCTCATGTCTAAATGAATTCACCGTGAAAAGAAGGTCGCAGAAGAGAGAAAAATTTAGTGTAAATTGATCAAAAAATTCATGGCAAATTGCACACACATGAGACAAAATTTGGTCATCATAACATTACGTGAATTATCATTGATCTCACTATAATACAATAGTGTTATGATAGGGAAAATTAATTCAATGCCTTAAGTAGGATTCAAATTCACCAACTTGGACCGAATCCGGTGCTAACTCAGTGTGGGAAAATCATCACTAGAGCTCACTAATGCAACACCGGACAATTGAATCAGTTCACAACCAATTAAATAACCTAGACAAGTGAGAAAATGTGCCCAACCTACCTTAAATAATGTAAATTGGTTCTATACTAATTGAATATGAACTACCTGATGGGAATCGTAGCATAACTAAACATGACTGAACACCAACTAGGGTCAAATGCTGGAGAATATTGGTGGCATTCAGAGTGGGTTCCTAAATTATAGGGATTGGTCTCTAGAGCTCCTCAACTCATGCAGATAGGTGCATCAAGTGTTGGGACCTAGATGAGTCCCCCATGGCAATAGTGAAGTGGCAATAACCTCCTAAGCTAGGAAATAACAAATAGACTATGGTGGTCAATGGAGGATTAATTAATTAATCCTAACACGACCCCTTAATCCTAACTTGGACAAATTAGGCCATGGAATCTAATACCAAAGGTCAGCCATATAATCTAAATGCAAAAATGGCTACATAACAAACCAAGGAAATGGGGAAAACCTCATGGGAACCCCCCACCCCCCCTCAAAATAAGAAGGAAAAAACCATGAGCAATAACTAAATCAATCCTTTACAGCAAGAAGAGATTTGAGATAGAAAAATCTCTTTTTAGTGAAGGAATTGGTGAATATGTCTATAATCTGCTCCTCTATGGGGCTATAGTGTAGAATTATGGTCTTACTATGCACTAGTTCTCGGGTGTAGTGCATTTAGAATTCAATGTTTTTGGTTCGCTGATTCTAAACTGGATCATTAGGTATCTTGATTGCACTCTGTTTATCATAAAAGAGGTGTACTGAAGGAGAAGCGTGAATGCAAAATTTTGTCATAATCCCATGTAGCCAAACTACATGAATTACTACAATCATAGTCCCTAAGTACTCTGCTTCACCTGAAGATAGAGAAAGAGATTTGTGCTTCTTACTTGACCAATTGATTGGTCCAGATTCCAACATGAACACAAATCTTGATGTATATTTCCTGTTAGTACTATCACCAAGCCAATCTAAATCAGTAAAACCAATAAGATCTAGCTATGCACCAACAAAAGAGTGGATCCTAAATTCCCTCGCACCTTGCACATAATGAAAGATGTGCTTTGTTGCTTTACAATGCAACTCATGTGGCTCTTGCATGTATGGAAACAACACTAACATCATAAGATAAATATGGCCTCGAATGGGTGAGGTACAATAGGCTACCAATCAATTGTTTGTAGAGTGGCATGGAACTACCTTCTTCCAACTTGATGCTAGATAGGAAGGGGAAGGGTGCTGCTTTACAATCACTCATGTGGAATATAAAGTATCCTATGTATTTGGATCGTGCAATCATGATTCCTAAAGCCTTCTTATTTACTTCGAGACCAATAAAATTCCTTAATAGTCCTAGATCAGTCATGGAGAATGCTTTTCTCAAACCTGACTTAATGCTTCTTTATCTAATAGCTGAGACACTAATAATGAACAAGTCATCCACATATAGAACAATCAACAGTAAGGAACCCACTTTCTACTGCATGTAGACATTGCACTCAAGCTTACACCTCTCGAATTTCTATGACATTAGGAAGGAATCCATATTAGCATACCATGCCCTTGGGGATTGCTTGAGCCCATAGAGACATTTCCTTAGTTTTCAAACTAAGGAGAAATATTCAGTGTACCCATCAGGCTGTTTCATATATATTTCTTCTTCCAAGTCAGCATGGATGAAGGAACTCTTCACATCCATGTTATGTACCTCCTACCTCTTCGAGGCTACAATGGGAAAGAATAGCCTTATGGAGTCCATTCTTACAACAAGAGTGAATGCATCATTGTAGTCTATCCCTTGGACTTGTGGGTATTCCTTTTCCACTAAATGAGCCTTGTACTTGGTAGTGGTTCCAACAACTACTAGCTTGGCCTGGCATTCCTTTTGCACTAAACTAACTTCCTCCCATGAGGCAAAGTGACAAGATCTCATGTTTTGTTATCTTGTAGTGAATCAAACTCATTATCCATGGCTATCTGTCACCTTGGATAATGGAAAGAATCTTTGTAGCACTGAGGCTATGACCCCATCATCATGAAGCACCTCTCCGGGAGAAGTGTATCTGAATGGCAGAGTGCAAGGTTTCCATCTTGATATTGAGATCTTGTCCTTCTTCTGTCAACTGGATCCCCAACACTATTCCTAACAACTTCATCGATAATTTGGGCCCATTTAGGAATTTGAATGGGAGAAAGTATTGGATATGGATCTGGATCTACTTGAGGTTCATCATCAACATTAATATCTTGATCATCTTGATCCTCCTCTTTCAGACTCTGAATACGAAATATTAGTAAATACATCATGCAAATGGATTTGATGGAGTAATGATACCTTCTTCAGCTGGCTGAGGACCATGCACTTAATATTCTTCAAATTGAACACTACACTATATGAAGCACTTTTGGTTGCAATCTCCATGAGTTTGTATGCCTTTGAATCATCAGTATATCCCAGTAATATGCATTCAATACTCTGAGCTTGGAAGGATTTCGTCTTGTTAATAGGAATTCTGGACCATGCCTTGGAGCCAAAAATCCTTAGAAGTGAGTCATTGGGATTATGTCCAATCAATTATTTGAAAGGAATGATCCCAATGACTGACTTGTGAGGCACTCTATTCTAGATGTATGAAGCACAATTCACTGCTTCATCCCACAAACATGGAGGAATATTTCTTGCTTCAAGAAGGCATGTAGCCATCTCTTTCATAGATCTATTCTTCCTCTCAGCTACACCATTCTACTGTGGTGTGTATGGGACTAAGTGTTGCATTTGAATACTCACTGAAACACACAACTGCTAGAATTTTCTTTTAATGTACTCTACTCCATTATCTGATCTAAGTTCTTTGATCTTCTTCCCAAGAGTGTTCTCAGTTAAGGCTCTGAAAATTTTAAAGGTTTCAAACACCTCAGACTTATGCTTGAGGAAGTAGATCTCACAATACCTTGATTAGTCATTAATGAAGTCAGAAAGTATCTGGATCCATTCATAGATTTCATGGGAATTGGTCCAGAGACATCATTGTGAACCAAGTCAAGAACAAATCCAACTCTTCTTGCCTTCCCAACCTCATACGTTCACTTTGGGTTCTTACCTACCAAGCTACCATTTTAGACACCTTCATAGGAATTGATGAAAGGAAATCCATCAACCATCTCTTCATTATGAAACTGCTAAAGAAATTTGAAATTCATATGGCCAAATATTTCATTCCAAATCTTGCTTGTTTCATTAACATGAGTCAATAAGGCACTACGATATGAATTAGGAAGAAAGTGAGAGAATTCATATGCCTTGAAGGCATGATTAGCAACTCCTTTGTCTATCAGATTCCCAGTAGATATTTCTAAGGTATACATTTTGTCATGATCAAATGTGACTCGCTTGGGTGAGATAGTATGAGTAATATGGTATACAGACAACATATTTCCTACCAGGGAAGTGACATAGAAAACATTCTTAAACACTCCATGCTCAAATTTGATGGAACATTTCTTGACAGTTGGGATTTATGATTCATCTCCCATGTGGATTCTTGGCCCTCATATATTTCCAGAGAAGAGAATGATTCTTTGGAGGAAACCATGTGGTTGGATGATCCAAAATCAATGAAAAATGCTTGTGACTGAGAAAATCCTTCCTTCAGAGCATGACACCTCTCATGATCTTCAGTCTTATTTCCAGCATCATGCTTCTTTGCACCTTTAGGAAGGGAAATATTGTTCTATTCAAGGAGCCTAGACATATAGTCTATGGTTTTCTTCATACACAGATTCTATGGATGATTTTCTCTCTTGCAGTAAGAGCACTTGGCCTTGTCAAACTTCTTGTGCTTGTTGTTCTTGGAACCTGAGGCTCCTTATAAAGGATTTTTCTTATCCTTAGGCTTGAAATTAGTGTTCTTATTCTCATTGGATTTATGCTTCCCATTTTATTTCTCATTCTTAGTCTCCCCATCTAAGAGATCCTAATTCTTGGAGGCTTTGAGAGATTGCATCTGTATCAGCTTGTCTTCTTCCTGAATAAGAGATTGTGTGAAGGAATAAAGGGATGGATGTCATCAAATAGGAGTTGTCAGTCTCCTAGAGTGAAAGGTGTATATGAACACTTAGAATTATGGTCCAACTTTACTCAAAATTGAGAGCACCAATTGCTCATCCTTTTTATCAATCTTGCACTGCTTGCATTGCATGACAAGGGATTTGAATTTTTAGAAAAAATGTTGTATAGTTTCAAAGTTGTTGGGTTGTAGTGTTATCATCTCATTCTCCTAAATATGGTCCCTCAGCTCATCCTTATTTCCAAACAAGGATTGGAGCTTCTCCCATACTTCCTTTGGATCTTGAATAGTAACTCTTTGGATATGTGGATGCACATGAGGCCAAATGATTCATCCAACTTGTTAAGATACTTTGAATTTTCAAGAGGATGTTGGGGTTCAACCTCTCTGCACATGGCGACCCTGTACAGATCCTTGTTGCGCAAGAATATCTGCATATTATCCCTCCAATCAATATAGTTAAAGGGTGTGTGGATCCAGGGAGTCAAAGCTGCTAAATTCTCCATCTTACAGCTTGAAGTAACAACTAATTCTTCAAAAAACTTCTTACCTCCAAAAACACTACAAAATAACTTCAATTCGAAACCAAAGCAATTAAAACACTCTCGACTTTGACATGTGCATGTTCTTTGGGTGCATCACACTTGGCTAGATTTTCTTTGGACATAATCCAGAGGGAGCAAGGAAAGATTGCGATGTGGAACCCGATTGCTTTTGGTGCCTCAATGGAAGTTTCCAAGGTTTAAAGTTGGCCTGAAAACCTGCTATGATACCATGTTTAATTTAAAAAAACTTACGATCCTCAAGATGGAATGAATTCACTGTGAAAAGAAGGATGCAGAAGAGAGAACAATTAAGTGTAAACTGATCAAAACATTTATGGAAATTTGCATACACATGAGAAAAAATTTGGTTAGCATAACATTACATGAATTATCATTGATCTCTCTATATTACAATGGTGTTACAATGGGGAAAATTCGAACGCCTTAGGTAGGATTCGAATTCACCAACTTGGATTGTCTCCGGTGCTAACTCTGTGTGGAAAAATCACTACTAGAGCTCACTAATGCAATTTCAGACAATTGAATTAGTTTACAACCATTTAAATGACCCAGGTAGGTGAAAAAATGTGCCTAACCTCCCTTAATCATGCAACTTGGTGCTAGACTAACTGAATATGAACTAACTGATGGGAATTAGAGCATAACTGAACATAACTAAACACCGACTAGGGTCAATTGCTTGTGATTACTGGTGGCACTCAGAGTGGGTTCTTAAATTCTAAGGATTGGTCCATGGAGCTCCTAAACTAATGCATATAGGAAAATCAAGTGTTATGTGGGCCCCAGATGAGTCCCCCATGGAACTAATGAAGTGGATATAACCTCCTAATCTAGGAAAATACAAATAGACTATGGTGGTCAAAGGAGGATTGAGTAATTAATCCTAACAAATTTATTCATCTCTCTTGAACACTACCTCACTTATTCACTACTACCACCACTTTATTACATTGCATCACATGTATATAAAGAAAGGAAGATTGTGCCCATTACACAGATAACGAAATCCTATGTTTTAAGTGAGAAGAACCCAATAATTGCAAACACAATAGTTCAATAAATAATGTCTCATTACAATCTATCTCATTTGCTATGAAAATAGAAAGATATATATTTGGAGGGTTATCCACATAGTTTAATACACCTGATAATATTATTCAATGATGATATGGGGGCATCCACTTTGCATGATTAAAAAAAAACCACAATAGGAAATCTAGGAGAATCTGTTCGAATGAAAATATTGTAACTTCCTCATCATGTAGTTTATGATAAATTCACTTGAATTACAACTAATTGGGCTCATTATGCCAAAACCCATGTTGTGGAATCTCCATAGTAATCTTCATTTACTCGAAGACTCATGTCACAAAATTACCTTTGTTATTTTGGCATTTTTTTGACTGGGAACATTGACCACTACCTATATATGGCTACCTTCGACCTGGCTATGAACTTATGAACATCAAACCATATTATAACAATTGTCTACAATACCTATGTGGTAGAATTATAGATGTAGGCGTTCAACCATGTAAAATAGTGATGTAGGGTACAAAAATTGAATTGGAGTACCAAATCTAAGCAGAACTATCATTAGTAAGATTAGTTTTAATCCTATCTAACTCGTCAAAAACAAGGGAAACTATAAAAATGAACAACTTTATACCTCTTTATGATCACGATGTTAGTTTATCTCAAAAGAATGAGAATATGTGATAATAAGGCTAGTAAAGATGTATAGGAATGAGATAAAATGTTCAAAAGAGAACCAAATGATAATGCAAAATATGTAAAAAAAGTGGTCAAGATCTCCCCCACACATGTACTTTTGCATGTCATGAAAATGAAACCGATTGGTGATTATAGAAACTCGAACAAAATTGATTTCATGTTCCTCTAGCAATTCCTAGCAACATCAATAATAAGATTACTATTGTAATCACTTAGATCATTGTTGTAATCACTCAGATCACTAAGTTACAAATAATACACATAAAGAATCATATAATCATAACAAAGACAAGGGACAAGGATAGTAGGTTGAATAACAACTTATATTACACAATAAAACATGTGGGTTCATACAAACATCAAATCGAACCGAGTTTGTATCTGGCTCAACAACCTATATATATGATTACAAAACAACTACAAATAACTACTTGTCGGTTCCTTCAACCAACACGACCTATATGCAGGTCGACCTAATATCTAATTATATGGATAACTAGTCTAGTCGACTAACCGACTAGCTCCTCCAACATCTGCCACAGGAACAAAATATTTCTTCATCCCAAAGAAACATGGAGGTACAAAAATAGACAGTCTGAAGTAGTTTTTTCAATTTCTTTATCTCATGGATTGTGCTGTCGAATAAATGGTCCTTTTTGGATGCATATCTCCACAATGGCTTCTACTATCATTGCTAGTTGATGCTGAAATTATGTCCAGTTGCGGAGTGCTTTCTGAATATTCATAGTCAAGGTTGTGATGCTTGACAATGTCGACATTTCCTCCTGTATTGATAGGTCTATAATATTAACCATGTCGAGGTCCAAAAATATTTCCTTTTCCTATGCTGTGTCGAGTAATCTCTTCATGTGTGGGAAATTCTTATCAAGTGTGTCGAGGCTAGGGATTTTTGGTTTACCCACTGATGCACTTGTTTTTCTAATTTATCTAGTTTTGCTATTTCCATTACTATCTGATCTTGTACTGTATTCTTCATTGCTTATGAAGTCCTTGTCGATTCTCCAGTGTTTTGGTATGCTCATAGGTCTCTCGGGTCTATTGGAATATTGGAACATAATACGTATACCACTTCCCCAAGACTTATTTTGTGGTAGTGGACTCCTCAAAATGTTCTTGTAATACCTTATATGCTTCTGAAAATGTTGTGTATTGGTGTCTTAGTAAAACAAAATTCTCTTTTGTTTGTTCATATTTCTTAGTTTGTAAATGTGTTTGAAGGTTAGAGATGACACTTTCAAACAACTGGTAAACTCTTTCCAGTGGTTTGCTGGTGTCGGTTTTTGTTGCTCTTGGTAGAATTGTTTGTGTCAAATTCCTGCAGTTTGTCAGAAATTCTATTTTCTGTATTTTCAGTTTCTCAATTTGTTCTTGTTTTCTTTCTTTTCTTGTGATTTTCTTATCCTTGCTTATTTATTGAGAGTTTCCAACAGTTGATCTAGTTCGCTATCTCTGTGTTTTGGTGTGTCGAATGCAGTAGTCAATCCTAGATAATGTAGGTGGATAATTGTCGGTACCTACTATAATGCTGAGTGTTTCGATTGTTTTTCATGTACTTTATTCTTTTTCTTTTATGTTGGGAATGATGTGCAACCTCTGCTCCTGCTGGTACTATCTCGGGTTGCTGCTGTTTTGTTTGCTGATCTTCCGTCGGCTAACTAGGGTTTACTGACTATGTCTTGGGGATAAGGTATGTGGATGTTTATGAATCTCTTGGTGGTGTAAATGGTAGATATGGGTTTGGAGGTGGAGCTGAGGTTGCACATCATTCCCGACATAAAAGAAAAGGAAAATAGAAAAAGAAGAAAGATCATGAACAACAATCGACACAATGTGTCCTACTCCCCTGTTGATTAGGAACTTAAACAAAAGGGTTGGTAGTGAGCAAAGAAACTGCTCAGTGAAATCCTTATAGAATCTCACTTTGATAATCTCAACATAGACTCTCTCTTCAACAACGCAGTTTGCTTAGAACTTGTTTGCGATTTTTTCAAACCACTCTGAGAGATTCGTTCATCCTCCTTGTTATATTTTTATCATTTAATCAATATGATGTAGGATCTTATTTGAGAGAATAACATGCACATCAATAATCACAAGAGACAAGAGACACAAAGAGTTTTTCTTGGGGAAACCATAAAGGAGAAAACCCCGCAACTTCCTCAAAGATAGAATGAGCACCAATGGCAAAAGTAAAACCCAAAAACACAAATATGATCTCCGACAGTTGTTCTCTCTCTCACTTATGTGAGCTCCTCTTCTCTCACTCATGCGATACAATTGAGTGAGTGTGTGTTTCAAATAGAGAGTCTCACTCTCTATTTATACTAGTTTTCCACTTGACAATTACTTACCAGGGGCGACCTCACTAGGAGAGTCTAATAACCCTAGTACCCCTCAACTGTGGGGACAATTTCCCCAACTTACAACGGAGGGTTAAACTCTATGACTTTACATGACTTTGTTATATTAATGATTCTCCCAACAGGAACATTGGGGTATAATGAAATACAAAATAAGATCTCAAGTGAATACATTCCAAAGTTACAAATACATCAACACTCCCTCTTAACTAGGAAGGTATTCCCTTGACACAGTTCATCAGCACAAGTATTCATCATAGGATCATCATCAAAGATGGATCATCATCATCACTGCTCCCGCTATCTCGAGCAAATGGTGCTATCTCTCAAGTCTACTCATCATAGGAAGTTCTACAGAGCCAACCCTTTTTCATGCTGGTTGTAGGCCTAGTCTCCATGCAGGTATTCTTATTTAGGGATTATATCATCGTCATGGTAGTACACACCTAATACTATCCAGGAAAGGCTCCAGCACTTACATCCACTGATATGGTAGGACATACCTACTACCATCCAGGGAAGGCCCATACACTTACATCCACTGGCATGGTAGGACACACCTACTACCATCCAGGGAAAGGCCCCAGCAATTACATCCATTGGCATGGTAGGAGACACCTACTACTATCTAGGGAAAGGCCCCAACACTTACATCCAATGGCATGGTAGGACACACCTACTACCATCTAGGGAAAGGCTCTGCACTTACATCCGCCGCCATGGTAGGACACACCTACTACCATCCAGGGAAAGGCTCTGCACTTACATCCACCAGCATGGTAGGGCACACCTACTACCATCCAGGGAAAGGATTTACACTTACATCCACTGTCATGGTAGGACACACCTACTACCGTCCTGGGAAACGCTCAACACTTACATCTGACCATGGGAGGAACCAATCCTACCACCATGTAAGAAAGGAACAACACTTATATCTGACCATGGTAGGAACCAATCCTACCACCATGTCAGAAGGGCACAACACTTACATCTGACCATGGGAGGAACCAATCCTACCACAATTTCAGAAAATCACACAGACTCATCACTTCCCCTTGGAAGGAACCTTGATTTGGAGAACACCAAGATTCTCCCTGAAGTACTCAAACTTCACTCTGGCTAATGGCTTGGTCAACACATTAGTTATATGTTCATATATCGCAACATACTGAAGCTTCACTGCTCCTCTCTGCACCATATCCATAATATAGTGATATTTGATCTCGATATGCTTCGACTTGTCATGGAACACCAGGTTCTTCGACAACTTCACACAACTCTGGTTGTCGCAATATATACAAGTAGCATCCAATGGGAGATCAAACAAATCATATAGTAGCTTCCTCCGCCACACTGCCTCACAACTAGTTGAACAAGCTGTGACATACTCTAGTTCGGCTGTACTTAGTGCCACACAGGACTGCTTCTTGCTAAACCAAGAGATCACACCCGATCCCATACTAAAGTAGCACCCCTAAATGCTATTCCTATCAATGGAAATTCCTGCCCAATCCGAATCCACATAACCTTCCAAGTTAATCTTCTGATTTGCCTCATACTTGGGCCCATAATCAACTGTACCCTTCAGGTACCTCAGAATATGCTTTGCAACAATTAGGTGAACATGTCTCGGATCCATTATTAATTGGCTCAATGTGTTCTCAGCAAAGCAAATATCTGGTCTCGTATTCATCAGGTACATCAATGAACCAATCATATGATGATACATTGTGGCATCAACTGAATCTGATGAAGCATTACTCAATAGCTTCAAGTTCAATTCCATAGGTGTGGTCATGGCCTTGCATTCCATCATTTCAAACCTCTTTAGGATCTCCACTGTATATTCCCTTGTCCAAGGGAGATTCCATTCGCACTCTGCCAAACCCCCATGCCTAGAAAGTAGTACATCATACCCAAGTCCTTTATCTTGAACTCGACAGTAAGTATCCTTCTTGCATCTCTAATGAGTTCCTCTTTTCCTGTAAGGAATAGGTCATCGACATATAACAGGAGCATCACTGGTCTTCTGCCTTCAACCTTGAAGTAAAGGTTGGAATATGCTTTACTCTTAGTAAATCATAGAGCCATAAATAATCTGTCCATCCTATCGTACCATGTCGAACCTGGAGATATTTTGCAGTCACTCCCTTTGCAGTCACTCCCTTTGAAGTGGAGCATCATTGGAGAATAGGAATATATCTTGGATTACCTGGTTTATGACGGTTGATCCAAGCTTGGTCTTCTCTCGCTCCAATCCTGTCTAAAGCTTCTAGGGATGCTTCTCTTCAGTTGCAAAGAGCCAATTCTTCAAGAAATATCTCATATATATATATATATATATATATATATATATATTAGAGTTTAGATGAAAATCATATTAATAACATCATTGAACATATTCATTAAACCAATATACATGAGACATGCACAATACAATATTGGAAGAAGAATTCTCTTTATTAACAAATAGTGAATAGGTGAGAATACAACCCAGCTTCTGACACAAGGAATCCTCTGCAACTGAGGACTTTGAGTTCTGCTGCTCAAAGACTCTGAAGGTATACCACTAGCATAACTTTTCTCTCCAAAAATTCATTGATTAGCCCCATCCCAAAGCATCTATTTATAGTGTGGGAAATAGAGAGATTTCGAAGGTTGGTATGGTTGAGACAGTTGGGATAATTATGGATTAGGGCTCAACTAATCTCCTCTAATCGTGATTTATATTTTTTAAGGTCAAATTAAGGTATATGCGAGTATTAATATAAACAAGGCGTGTATGATACATGGGTTTCTCAAAGGGAACTCACGTATGCAAGGTATACACGGGTTGCAATGCACATAGTCGCATATGACATGCGAGTTGCAATCCACATACTAGCGTATACAACCCAAAACTCATAAAACAAATATATAAGGTTGGTCTGAAGATAATGCATCAAAGGTCATGCACATCTATAATGTTTTGGCCACTTCAATCCAAATTTTCCTTTTTGTGTATCAACATGATGAATGTCAGCACTAGGATGGAGAAGTGCCATTTTGGATGATAACAGATGCCCCATAATGTATGAGGTCAGAGGGAAACGATGGCTGGAATACATTACAATCTTAGTCTTGGAGAAGTCAGAAGTCCAAGGAAGCAGAGGAAGTACCTAAAACAAATACATATCAATGTCATATACAAAATCATATCTGAGGATGCCATGTTCAATATACTGGAACACTAGCTCCTTTAAAATATTTGATTACATCATATGATATGGGTACAAGACCACGTATATTACAAAGGTGGATTGAAGCCACAATATATAATGATGAGTCTTCAAAATCTGGAAGTAGTGTAGGTGAACACAACAAAATCTTGCACAACTTAGGTTATAGCTGCAAACCTAAGGTCTTCTTTAAAATACAAAGGAACCAATACAATCTAGGCCATGTGAATAGATGTGTTGAAGTCGAACATGGAAAGGATTCAATAGATTACCAATCAATAGGTGAAAAATGACAACTGAATCAAAGGAGTTCACCGATGATGATAGTGAATCCTAAGGTACCATCGTCAAAACTCTAGGTCTCCGTCTTTAGGAAGTGCTGATGAAAAACCATGCTGTGATGAGGAAGGCAATAGATCCTCCAACAGATCACAAGAGTGACTAGGAATTGGATAAGGGAAGGTAGACAAGTAATATTCAGATAGGATAATGATGGAATCATGATAATAATAATATGCAAGGATAAATCCTTGAACAGTGAGCATGACACAGATATGACCCAAGGTAGCTTTTAACTTTGCAGATAGGACAACTAGACTTATCCTGTCATGTAGGAGACATGATCAGATTCCCCATGTATGAAAGACAAGTGGAGGAGTAAGAAAACTCAAAGTGATAGCTGAAACTGAAAGTGTACACTGAGACATGAGCATCAAAAAGTTCAGAGAGTGCTATGTTCAAGGAGGACATGTTGCCACCGTCTGTAACCCAAAAAGAAAACTTCTTCCGTATATTTCCTGTTAAATTTTAATGAGTCTAGGAAAGTCAACTCAGGTCTCTCTTCATTTTTAACAAGCTTGAAGAGGGGAGAGAATAATGCTTGATAATGTCACTAATTCATGGATTTTACGAGCCCGAACTAGTACATGCTCATTGGTGTTTTCATGTTTAGAGAGTCTGAAAACTTCAAAGAAGACTCCAGGGGGTTCCTCTTTCATCCAATTTAGTCTCTTGAGGCCGGAAAAGTATAAAACATACCAAAGAAGAACTCTCTTAACTTTCGAAGAAGAAAAGGCGCACCTTTTTCGTACTTAGTCAGGGAGGTCCAAAAGGGGTTAAATTACCACCTGCCCAATGCTCCTTTAAGAGTAGCTTATAGCTTGAGTTTTACAAGTGTGAAGGAAAGCAATATCACTCAAAAAGATCCATTTGGTTACAAGGAATGGGGCTTACAACAGTAAACTCGATGCTTTGTTCTTAGTGCTTAACGAGCAAGACAAATACATAAAGTACAATCAAAATCTTTTTCATGTTTAGGTCCAGAGCATGAAAAATAGAAAACTAAGCTCATATCAGGTGCTCCTTTTCCATAAGTTTAGTCCCTCAGGTCCGAAAAAGTGATAAACCTATGCCTGAGAATACTCTTCTCAATTCCATAGAAAAGAAAACGATCCTTTCTCATGTTATTCCACATGGTCCGAGAAAGTGATAACCTACCACCAATGTGGATGCCCATTCACATATTATTAATGAGCATGAATGGACAACTTTACTCAGCAATCAAGTCTATTTTGAGGAGTTAGACCTAGGCCTAAAGAAACTCCATAAGGGAGGGGAGCCATATAAATGGGATAACTTGTAAAAAGAGACCAAAATGAGGCTCAATTTGGCGTGAAAAATAGCTAAGAAGGCTCCCCTAAACCTATGACAAATGCATCATGAGTACCAAAAGACAATAATGTGTTCTAAACTAGGGTACTCATGGAAGGAAATCCCTATCCACGGAAGAACAATGGTATAGACAAGGTAATAATGGTTAAACACCATAGTCTGTGGTCAAAGTAGTGATCCTAGGGTTAAGTCGGATTAGGTATAAATGAAAAAATGCATACAAATGACCAAAATCCTATCCTATATGAGTGAATAACAACTTTAAGTAACCTTGGACCTGTTGCATTAGGAAAACATGACATGGAATTAGTTTGATTTTTGATAGAAATTAAAACTATAGGCTAAAAAACCCATATTTTGAAATTATTTCTATAAATATTCAAAACTAGAAATCAAAATCACCATTTCATATTTTTACCCAATATAGGCAATTTTTACCTCTGAATTCAATCGCTCGTTGTGGACAAATAAGTGGACGATTTTCAAATCTACAAGTGCCAGGTAAGTCAACTCTTCATACTCTTCCATTTCATCCATTGAAAATTTCAATTTTATGCAAAATTTTAATGTTTTAAGACAATTTTAAAGGGGCCACGCTGTATACGTGGGTATGTGACTTACACAGTTGCGTACACGCGTTTTATATGCGACTTGCATGAAGTCAACCCGTGTATGATACATGGCATGTCCAAAGGACAGTCACGTATACTGCGCGACATACAAAAAATATACCTAGGGCCAAAATCAAAGTTTTTTAATGAATTTTAATGTTTGATGGTGGCTTTATGGACAGGCTAAAACATGGTGTTGGAGTGGAGGGAGAGGAACATGAAACTATGGACCAAGATGCACTCCGAAGTGCCCCCACGGTGCAAGCATTGCGGCAAAGTGGGTTGTTAAAGTTCTTTTGTACCTCACCTATGCGATCCATTGTCCGTTTGCTGGAGTTTTTGATTAACTACTGGGAACATGATCTAGGTGCATTTTACCTACAAGGCGAGATTCTATAAATTGCACTGGAAGACATCTATTTCATTGCGGTTTTGTCACGATGGGGAGCACCTGTCAACCTAGAAGGTACCAGCAGGGGCAGTGACCTTCTAAGTGTTCAGGACAATATCAGCACTTACTGCATGCCCAGTACTTAGAAAAGGGGAACTTGCATCCCTATTTCACATATTCATAGCTTGCCATTACATGTGCTAGTAAGCACAATAGTGAGGGTTGCAGGATTGTCATCACTCCATCTTGCAACTTGGAACCAAATGAGAATCGCTGTGGAGTGCCTATAGGGAGCTGTATTTGACTGGTGCTTGGGAGTAATCCCGATAATGAAGAAGAAACTCTTTGACTATAAGAGAGGCCAACGAAGGAAATTTGGCTATTCTAGTATATTGGTGGTATTTTTCTTTGAGAGAGTGCCAACCCTCAGCCCTACAGTACCTCTACTAGTTTTCTCTCCCCGTTAGCCTAGACTGAGTAGGTGGGGAGAAATTTTTCTTCACTAGGGAAGCGATGGCTTAGTTCAGAGTGTCTACGATGATGACTTCTACTTATGGTGGGGACGACAACTACCAGCACTGGAGCTGTTTCCATATGCTAGGATGGATTTCCGAGGTGAAAATGACCTTGTCCTCCCTCCTGGAGGAGCATGGGGAGCATCATGTATTTTGGTTTTTTCAAGTTTTTAAATTTTTATGAATTTTTAATCATAAAGATATATACATATGTATAAGAGTTTTTAATCTTTTTAATGTTCAAAATGCAGATATTGGACCATTCCGCCCTGATGGGAATCCTCGTATGTATGTACGACTAGTGGCTGGAGAGGATTAGGGTTTGATCAGGGTTCTTGAGGGGAATTTGGCTAGGCTTACCCAAAGAGTCCTTACTTTACGCATTGAGCAGATACCTACCATTATGCAGGAACTAGTAGTTGGTATTCCACCCACCTAGATACGCCTTATGAGGAGGGTAGCCAGGGTGATACTTGTTTACATAGAGGCTGCGAAGGCTGCTACAGTTGAAGAGGCTCAGGGAGAAGATGACCAAGATGAACAGGGTGACCAGGGTGGTAAGGATTAGAACTAGGATAATTTTATGGCTTAAGATCCAATTTTTGTATATTTATACAGCTATGACTGGATATGAGGATTAAGAACTCAACCTATATATATGGACAGATATTCTCTCTCTCTCTCTCTCTCTCACACACACACACACACACACACAGACACATATATTTGCCAGTTTATTTACATGTGTTTTACAATGTGTCTGTTGTATATTTTTTATGAAATATGTGTTAAGTGCCAATCCAAGATATAATTCGCATATGCATCAGTTAATGAATCCTGATGTCTTGGAATATAATTAAATGTAATAAAATAAAAATTTCTTTCCAATAACCTAACTTGCAAAAAATGATGTAATAAAATAGGGTTTCACACCTGATAAGCTCGATTGAGCTGGGAGACCACTATTCGGGAGTCAAGTCTAACTTCTAACTGAGTGATGCCACGTGACACGACATCCCATAAAAACTCAATGATGACCCTGTATTCGGCCACATTATTGGTAGCAGGACCTAGGCAAGCACCTCCAGAGGAAACTAGCTATCCCAAGGGTGAGTAAATAACCCATGCGCCTGAAGCCAGGTTACAAGTGTGATGACTAACGCCATTTGCAAAACCTACGAACCACTCGAAAGAAATCTGTAACAACCAATAGATGGTATAAGAACACAAACTGGCTAGCTATTGTACATAAAGTTACATACAATAAAAATACAAGAAAAAGTGCTAAGCCCAAGCATAGTACTTCTTCAGGTAGAGCCCATTTCTAGGCTCGGGCAGCCTATTCCCTTCGAAATCAGTTAATTCATATGCCCCTTCTTCAATAATTTCGACATGACATAGGGTCCTAACCACATAGACCTGAATTTACCTGCCCCCAAGGGTTCTTTGTCCTGGTCCCAGAGCAAGACAAGCTCCCCTTCAGAAAAAATCCTAGGTTTGACTGATTTATTATATTGATTTTTCACCCTATTCTTATGAGCTTCGCTTGCAGTCAGCACATCTATACGCAGTTCATCTAGATGTTCTAAGTGTAGCAAATGCTCTTCTATCTCAGTCATATTAGGTAAGACATGAATGGCAATTTTTAAAGTTGGGATTTTGTATTCAACTGTAGTTACTGCTTCCACTCCATGACCGAGTTGGAAAGGTGAGAAACCCATGGAAGTTTTCACATTGGTTCGATAAGCCCCAAGTGCAGGATACATCATGATGTGCTAATTTGATCGAGCTGCGTTAATAGTACGCTTGAGAATAGTCTTCAAGGTCTTATTTACTACCTCGAATTGACCATTCGCTTGTGGGTAAAAAGAAGATGAATGTTCTTGTTTAAACCCTAGCATAGTAGCCAATTCAGTCATCATGCTATTTTGGAAGTGACTGCCATGGTCAATGACAATCTCTTTAGGATTACCAAAATGTGCGATAATCTGGTTAAAAATGAAAAAAAGCTATAGTTTCATCATCAGCCTTATAGGTGGGCATTGCCTCTACCCACTTCGTGAAGTAATCTACAGTGACAATGATGTATTTGTGCCCCCTGGCCAAAACTGGGTTGCATGTCATGTAATATATCCCCCACTTGATGAAGGGGCCCACTGAAATGAAGGGAAATAATGGAGTAGGATGTGATCACATCTTTCAGGTGTAAAATTGACAAGGATGACAATGCTTCATGGCTTCCACACAATCTTTAAATATCGTGGGCCAAAAATAACCTGCATATAAGATCTTCTGGCTGTTACTAACCCAGATAAATTACCCACACACGCTGTGCTATGGGAATCATTTAGGACAATCTCAGCCTCTTCGTGGGTGAGGCCCCAACGCAAAACAGTGTCTACCCCTCTTCAGTACAAAGTATCTCCGATGATGAGGTAGTTTTTCGCATGTGTGCGTAATTTGCGTCGCTCTTCTCGTGAAAAGCTTGCAGGACACTTTAGAGTCTAGAGATAGATAAGTTTATCTCCATACCAAGGGTTCGAGGTGGAAATCAAGAAAATGTTGTCATCTAGGAACGAGTCTTCTACAATTGCTATATCTTCTTCGACAGGAAATTCTGCAATAAGTTATGCAAAAACCAAGGATTTTTTTGGATTTGGTGGATTGAAAATCTAAGTCAAACTCCTGGAGAATAACTATTCATTTGTTGAATTTTCCTCCAACTATACATTAGGACAAGACATATTGGAAAGGATTGACATCTACCACTATTACTGTAGTCCTTAGTAAGATATAGTGACGTAACCTATGAACAACATACACAGCTGCTAAGGACAACTTTTCGACATGGGAGTACCTAAGTTCAGGGCGACCTAAAGCATGCCTAAGATAGTAGACGACATGCTCTTGGAGCTTATCATCCTCATGGACTAGCACTACCCCAATGGTCAACTCAGATGCGACCATATACAATATAAAATTACGAGAGTAATATGGAGGGCGCAATAAAGGTGCCGACATTAAAGCTTTCCTTAATGCCTCAAACGCAAGTTGTGCGGTTTCATCCCATACAAATGGGGTGTCCTGCTTCAACATGTGCATGAAACCTTTGGTGATCTTGGCATAATTCATGATAAAACATTGAATAAAGTTAGACTTTCCTTGCAGGCTCTGAAGTTGTCTGATGGAACGAGGAGGAGGCAGATTTACAATGGCCTCAACTTTCAAAGGATCCACCTGAATACCTTTGTTAGAAACAATGAACCCAAGAAACCTACTTGACTTGAACGAGAAAACACACTTGTGGGGATTCAAGCGTATTTTGTAATGCCTACATCATTCAAATATTAAATGCAAGTGATCTGGATGGTCGATCCTCTTATAAGAATGCGCTGGCAGATCATCTAGGCAGGGTTCGACAATAGATTTAATGTCATGAAAGGAAAATTTCATTGCCCGCTAAAAGGTATCCCCTGCATTTTTCAATCCAAAAGGCATTTTACTATACGCAAATGTACCCCAAGGAAAAATCAAACATTTTTTATGTTGGTCTTCGAGCTTGATTTGAATCTGATTATACCCAGAGAACCCTTCCATACACGAAAAGACTTCACTCCTCGCACAAGCATCAATGATTTGATCTATGAATGCTGTGGGGTAGTTATCCTTAGGACATGCTTTGTTTAAATTGTGAAAGTTAGTACACTCATGTATCATTCCTTGCTTTTTATCGATAGGAATAGGGTTGGATACCCATTCTGTCAAAGCTATCGGGTAAATAAAACTAGATTTCAGCAGCTTTTCAACTTCAGCCTTAACGGCTGCTACTTTACGTGGATTGACAGGTCTAAGTTTTTGTCAAACTGGTTTGGCATCAGGATAGGTTTGTATTTCATGTTTGAGTATCGTTGGATCTATGCCTGACATCTCCTCATAGGACCAGTAAAACACGTCGCAAAACTCCTTAAACAAGGCCGTATAGATAGCAGTCTCCTTCGGAGAGCAGTTTGCACCAATATATACATTTTCCACAATGTTGGGGTTCCCAGAGATGTTGATAGGAATAGTAATGAAAATGTTTTCCATATTCCCCTCGGCAAATATTTACTCCCTTGTTAAGGGATTGATTGGTATATCAACATCACCTGCCAATCTCACATGGAACTCTTAATTTTCAATCCTGCTTAACTTTGGAAGAAAGTAGGATCTATGATGAATATCTTTGCAGATCTTATATCACCCGATCATGGCTTCCAAAATGGCTTCATCTAAAGGAAAAACCATGTCTAAGAAATCTCTAGTATACAAAGAGTTCTCTGCCCAAGTAGGCAGATAGGATTCTTTCGGCTCCTCTGAGAATGTAGGAGGAACTGAAACATGATCAAAAGTGGTATTAATGATAGCTTGATAGGATACCTCCACTACCGATAAGGGCACTTCAGGTTCATGATGGGAAGGAAGAACCCAATGATCCGCTCTATCACCAACCATTGCAATAGACTTCCCTACACTAGTAGAACCTAAGTAATTAATCGAGGTTGGGATATCGAATGTGCCCATTAATGATGAATACATTCCAGCCCCCAAGCTCTCTGAAGCAGGTTTGACCTGATAAACCAATGGTGTGGTGGACTCATTAGCTTCCATGCAACCCTTCCGAGTGAAATTAAGTTGGTCTACTGTAACCAACTTCCCTTCGTGCAAAAACACTACCACTCGAAGAACGACCGATGCAATTGTAGACATGGCATAAGTCCAACTTCTCTCCAGAAGAAAGTTGTAATCCAATGGCACATTTATTAACTCTACTTCAATAGACACTGCCCTCCTTTCCAACTTTATCTCAAAAGATAGTAGGATACCATGTGGACGAAATGACCTTCCGTTGAAAGCAGTAAGTAGGGTGCTCGATGGAACTAGCTCTGGAGATCCAAGAGCCTTCCAACAAGACAAGGACATGAAACATGTGGAAGCACCCTCATTGACAACTGACCTTCCAATGTGTTTTCTGCCATGGATGACATCTATCGACAAAGCCAGATGATACGGCAGGAGAATTTTGACATCAGACAAATTAAACTTCGTCATGAGGCTCAATAAATCCATACTACCTAAGGCTGCTAAGAGTGCACCTTGCTGAGCGGGACAACTATGTAAAACCTCCAAAGCTGACATCACACAAGGGGTTTTGGATAAATCTTCAACTACAGAGTAATTGGATGCAACCCTAGCATTAGGATTGTGCAATGCTTTCTTGAAGACACCTTTTGGTATCTTAGGCATAGTTTCAATAGGTTTTTCAATTGTGAGAGGGTTAGAAGTTTCACCTATAGACTTACCCTTCTCAAGAGCCTCCCTCTCATATTATTGTTTCTAGTATAGAGCAAGGTATAGGATCAAACCAAGTTGATATAGTTTTGGTCAGGGGCATTAGAAGTGTCCCCTGCTATGTTAGAAACTGAAGCTGCATTTTGTCCTTGGGTAAATGGATCCTTTACGACGACCGGTTGTTGATTTTTTAGCAGCTTCTGAGCTTGATCCATAAGAGGGAATTGATGGGTCAGGTGATCTTCCTGGCACAACTTACAGGGAAATTTCACCTTCTTCTTCTCTTCCCCCCCCCATCAACATTCTTTGTGGGTTTTGGCTTGTTTTGGTTTCCCTCACCTTTCTTCCCCTTTTTATTTTTCCCACTGGGCTGTTGATTGCCCTTTTGGGAGGTTTGAGCAAAAATGTTTGCATTTTGGGATGAGGGGGCAGCCTTTGCTGCCTCCACTATAGAATATTTAATGGAAAATTCATGGATTTGTTTTTCCAAAGATTCTATAGTGGGAGATTTAACTGAACCAACCACACCATTGACATGGGGTCTAGGCTTATGTTTCTCGACACTATGTGTTGGCCTCGGTGCATCAGGGATAAGTTCATATAGAATCCCATACTAAGAGTATATCAAATCTAACAACTGGTCCCTAAGGATATCCTCTTCCTCATTAGTTACTCACTTCCTGAAGTGAAAACATCCTTAGATATATATGACAATAAGGACTTAAGGAACCATTCTAACAAAAACTCGGGAGGGATAGTGGCCTTAATGAGCCTCTTTTTCCTTTGCCACTCTTGGATGTGATCTAAAATGTGAGTGGCTTTGTCCTGGCGAAAGGTGGACAATAATTCTGTGTCAACATCATACCAGACATGAATTTGGAAATTTTTAAGGAAAAAAATAGCTAATTCCCAAAAACTATCAAACAGAACAGAAGGCAGTTCAATGTACCACTTTGCTGTGGCACTAGTTAGAGTTCTTTGAAACAATATCAACTGAAAGGTGTCATCATTCAGTGAGTTGGAAGAGCACCACAAGTGAAAGGTGGTGATATGATCCCTTGGTTTTTCACCAACTTTGCCTTCTAATTTTGGAATATCTGAGGGTGACTTGGTAGGGACAGGTGGTCAGGTGGCATCATGTTTCATCGGATAACTCATTAACTTGGACAAATATGACAAGTTCAAAGTTGCCAAGAAAAGAAGTTTGGGCCTAACTGGAGACTGAAAAGTATGAGCTTGGGAAGTAGAAGGACTTGCCCCCTGGTTCCCAAATGTAAAAGGCAGGGTTGCCCCCAGCTATCGGTTGCGAAGTAGTTGGACTAATTTGGAAAGGATTCCATCCATAAGCCAATGGATTATTCATATGTGGTGCATTGTATGTGGTTTGAGTTGCTCCGGTTGAAACTAGAGTTTGGAAAATAGGAGCAGGTATCCCTCCGCTAAAAAGCGAGAAAGGAGAGCTCGTGAAAGGAGCCGAAACTGATGTTTGAAAACCTTGACCATAAGGGTTAGTGTTTCCAAAATGCACCCCTACATATGCAGGTGTGGGGCCTACATATGGAGTGGATAGGGGAATGTGCCCCCCATTCCAAGGAAAACCCTGGACAAATGAAGAGGATCCAACATGACCACTCTGAGCAGTGTGTGCAAAAGAAGGTGAAGCAGAAGGCACATTGGGAATCCTAGTTACCACCCCACCAGAAGTTCCTACTACATTTGTGGAAGCCAGTGGTTGAAACACCCGACTAGTTGGAGTTAAGGGAGTAGCAGGGATATTTTTTCTAGGGGTACCAACCAGGGGAAGTGGTACTCCTTCAGCTAGAATGGCTGAGATGGGGGTAGAAGAACTTTCTCCTGCACTAGACATCAGTCTGCTCATAAGAACACCAATCATAGGTGAATTGAAAGGACGAACCTAGATGATCACATGATCGTTTAGGTCAGTAAGAGGTGAATTAAAGTTTCTTTCAAACTCGTCAGCCTGCAAGTCTTATATCTCTACTGTGGTTGTATCAACCTCGTTTGTCCAAAGTTCTAGTTCACCCGGAACTTCACTAATTCCTACCGGTTCAAAGGAACCGTCTGTGTCTAATCTCCGCCTTTGAGGGGGTGATGGAGGCTCCAATGTAGTAAATGGAGGAAGGTTTTGCAACCTTCTTGACCTTCTGAGAGGCTGGTCCTCCATGCTTGAAAAATTGACTCTTCACACACCCTAAGGTCGGCTAAACACAAACAAACCACACAACAATCACTACAAAATTTCCTAAAGCCACAATAGACATAAGGGGTATACGATATGCTTTCCAGAAGAAAGATAAGAGACAATTACTTGGCGTCCTTGTAGATGTTCTTAGGAAAAAGTAGAGGAATCACCCACCGCCCTCCCACACCTTCTAGCAGGGTTACCTTCCAAGCCCATCCAAGGTAAAAAAAAAATAGCCTTTCGGTGTACATGTGTATGAACCCTAGATGTAAAAGAGACTAAAGGATATCTCAAATATACTGACAGTCTGGGGGGACAGTCGCAAGCCTAGTTCGTATGCATGGGCAGGGTAGCAAAGCCCAAAACCCTGTCAACACCAACACGGCACGGGGCCAGGGGGGTGGTTTTGATAAAACTCCCCAGATGCGTAAAGACCTTGGTCTACGCTTTGACAAGGAATCAGAGGGTTATCTCCTCAGTCCAAGCCTCCACATGGACTCATTCCTAACTCCCGTTTAAGAGGAGATTCCCAGTTACAGTCAACATAGAAGAGGGTTTACCTATTGATTGGCCAACTACGTCTAAATTTAAATACTTGTGGAGTGTTTAAACTCCCTATTCCACAAGTCTATCCTAAGCTAGTTTGTGTATGAGCCTATAAAATAAAACATACTAATAATTTTTAAATTATATCGTTCATTTTAAGGGTTGTTCTTAGTCAGAAGGCAAATGGCATGAAAGACTGTGATGTTATAGACTCGATAAGAAAAAACAAAATGATGTATAAAGCAAATTCCAAAGCAAATTGCAACTACTTAAACCAAATTTCTTTTCTTTTTTGCAAATATAAGTTAATGAAATTATAACTAAGTGCGAGAAAACTACGAATTATTTTATAATTTTTGAAATTTTACTTGAAAAATGTTGAAAAGAAAACGATTAAATGCACTAAATGCAAAATCATAAAATCTTTTTTCTTCACTTTTTCAAATTCTTCAAAAACTATAATGCAACTAAATTCAAATTCTTTGAGCAAGTTTGAATAATCAGAGCATATAATGAGTAAAATGAAGTATAAAGGACCCAAAATAACTAACTTCAACCAATCAAGAAGAAGACTCGGAAAAAACTTGACTTGAAGAAACTATTGAACCCAAAAAGTACACTAGATTCACAAAAGAAAAAGCGACAAACTGACACTACAAAATGCAGTACATAGTATAAAGTATCCAAAGCCCTGATCACTGACCTAGACACAAAGCACTAAAATTATAAACCAAGCAGGAGGACCCACTTCAAATAACAAGATGAAAGAAAACTCAAACAAAGAAATATCAAAGGCTTGAAGACAAGCAAAAAGTGTGACACACAAAACTTTAGAGTCACAGAGTCATGCTAGTAATAGAAAAGTTTCAAGCAAGCAAAAAACCAAAGAAGGCGGAGACAAGCAAACCCTACCCAAATTTTATGCTGCTACAAGATATACACGACTTTGTATGGAGGAAACCCACGTACCATATGCGACTGTCTTATAGAGAAACCTGTGTATACAAGGTCTTATACGCGACTTTGTATAACAGCAACCTGCGTTTACAACTAAAATTTTTTTCAAAGAAAAAATAATAGTAAAGGTTTCTAGGCACACTACACTATAAATCAAAAGCAAGATAAGAAAGACCACACTCAGAATAAAAAACAGAACAAAGACTGGTAAAGAACATATAGGATAAACCCACAGCAGGCTGGACTCCCCAGTGGAGTCGCTAGTTCTGTTGTACAGGACATGTCATCCTTGTAACCTAGGGTATGGGGTTAGAAAATTACTATTATACTTGTAGACAATCAGCTTTTATAGAAACTGGAATGAGAATAGGAAGATATCTTGGCTTACCCGGTTTATGACGGTTGATCCAAGCTTGGTCTTCTCTCACTCCAATCCTCTCCAAAGCTTCTAGAGACGCTTCTCTTCACCTGCAAAGAGCCAATTCTTCAAGCAATATCTCATACATATATAAATCAAAGGTTAGATGAATATTATATTAATAACATCATTGAACATCTTCATTAAGCTAATATACACGAGACAAGCACAATACAAGATTGGAAGAAGAATTCTCTTTATTAACAAATGATTAATAGGTAAGAGTACAACCCAGCTTCTGACACAAGGAATCCTATGCAACAAAGGACTATGAGTTCTACTGCTCCAATACTTTGAAGGTATACCGCCAGCATAAATTTTCTCTCCAAAAATTCATTGATTAGCCCCATCCTAAGGCTTCTATTTATACTTTGGGAAATTTATAGGTTTTGAAAGTTAGGATGGTTGAGGTAGTTGGGATAGTTATGGATTAGTGCCCAACTAATCTCCTCTAATCATGATTTATAATTTTTAAGGTCGAATTAAGGTATCTGTGAGTATTAATATAGGCAAGGCATGTATGATACGTGGGTTTCTCAAAGGGAACTCACGCATGCAAGGTATACGTGAGTTGTAATGCACATAGTCGTGTATGCAACCCAAAACTCAGAAAAAAAATACATAAGGCTGGTATGAAGATAATGTATCGAAGGTCATGCACATCTATAGTGTTTTGGCCACTTCAATCCAAATTTTCCTTTTGTGTATCGACATGATGAATGTCAACACTCGGACGTAGAAGTGCCATTTTGGCTGATAACACTTATCCAAATGCTAAGATGGATAAGAGGTTCTTCAAGAGTTGATTCCTTTATATTCCTCATCGCTTGAGGGATCTTCTTTGGATCATGAGATATTGATCTTAAGTTGCTCCCATTTCTCTTCTATTATTATGAGTTGATCTTCTTCTTATGTGCGCTCTTCCCAGAGCCTGCTGAAGGTAATCACTTCCTTGTGGCACACATTCCTTGAATGAATGAATCCCATGATCCTGGGAGCCCATTCAATGTGGTCATAAAAATATATTCTTCTTCTTTGATTGATTCATCATAGCATCAAACACTTCCTTTTGGTGTCTTCAGGGATGACACATGAGAGATGATCTTTAATAGAATCTATAATGATTCTCTTGGCTCTAGCCTTAGCCACATCTCCCTCTGGATCTTAGAATTGATCCAAGTCAATTTCTTCAAGGATTATGGAGGTCCTATACTTCCATACTTGGAAGTTTTCAGCTTCACTAAGCTTGTCATCAAGCTGGTGTGATAGGTCATTTTGAAATGAGAACCTCAAATGTAAATATAAAAAGATTAGATCTTACCGATTTGAGGTGTCAGTTTTAGTTCTGGATCTGGCTGATCTAGGGTTTGCCATAGAAACCCTAATTTTCAAAACTTTGAATTTCAAAATTCTGATTGGATAGACAGATGTTCCTCCTCAAGGCAAGCTGAGCAGCATCCTCATTTTCCCAAAACTATGATCAAAACTACAAAATATCTGATGCCCTAGTTTTCTTCAATTTCTTCTACAGAATTCCTTGGTATTGTTTCTGCAATATATCTGAAATTACTGCTCCTCTGTGTCTAAAACGTTTCCCTGAGGTATCCTAGTTTGTCCTCTTTCCAACACCGTATGTTTGCATAGAATTGTATTAACCAATAGGGACTTATGAGTTTTTTCCCAAGGTGACTTACTTCAGGACTGTTCAGCATAGCGAACTTGTACATACTGCGACGTGTCACTATTTCACCTTCGTGATCAGAAAATTTTACCACATAAGGTACCATCCGTCTCTATTTGGAAAATATTGTGAAGTTTCATTTCGACCTTCGTATCCTAATATATAGCAATTGTCCCAAGGTGTCCTGTTTAGGGATGAATCCTGGGATAGGCTGGAACCCTGATTTGGAGGAATCATATCTCCTAGAACATAGTGAATATGAGGCAGAAAATTTTGCACAGGGTACATCAGGAATTTATCGATTGGATGTAAATGTTTCGGCTCCTGAGCCTTCTCCAATATTGATATATATAGAATGTACCAAAACTACTAGTTTTAGTATTTTAGGGTTTTTAGGTTCTAGGTCAAATTAGGGTTTGACTTTCCCAAAGTTTTAGCCAACCAAAATTTTTGATACTGGTCTCTAAATTTCGATTTTGAGGAGGATAAAAATCCTATGTTGGGCTCACTCAAAAATTCCTCTTCTATGAAAAGCCCTAATTTCCCACAGCAGTGACAGGTCAAAAACTAAAAATGCCCATAATCAAATTCTGCTTCGACAGAAAGATGCACCCTTCAATGGAGAGTTAGCATAGCCTCCTTTTGTTGATGATATGTGGAGAGAGACCCAAAAAGTAATATGTCCTAGCTTCTGCTTTTGCACAGTGTCTTCTTCTTAGGTTAGCTCTGATACCATGTTAGATTTTTATCATTTAATCAATAGGATCTAGGATCTTATCTGAGAGAATAACATGTATAACAATAATCATAAGAGACAAGAGACACAAAGAGTTTTCCTTGGGGAAACAATAAAGGAGAAAACCTCGCAACTTCCTCAGAGATAGAATGAGCACCAATGGAAAAAGTAAAACCCAAAAACACAAAGATAATCTCTGACAACTGTTCTTTGTCTCACTTGTGCGAGCTCCTCTTCTCTCACTCATGCGCTACAGTTGATTGAGCGTGTGTTTCAAATAGAGAGTCTCACTCTATATTTATACTAGTTTTCCACTTGACAATTACTTACCTGGGCTGACCTCACTAGAAGAGTCTAATAACCCTAGTACCCCTCAACTATGGGGACTATTGCCCCAACTTACAATAGAGGGTTAACCTCTATGAATTTACATGACTTTATTATATTAATGATTCACCCAATAGGAACATCGGGGTACAATGAAATACAACAAAATATATACAAGTGAATACATTCCGAAGTTACAAATACATCAACACTTCTCTTATCAATTTATGGAGCAAATCTTAGTCCTTAATTTCTATCGGATTTTTCATCGAGTAATTTCTTCAGAAACTGAGGCACCGATTCTACAAAATTCTCATGTGTTTTAGTGAATAATTTCTTCTTCTCCTGGGCAATAGTCAGCTTTTTTCTTCGAGCATGGTTCTGCATGTTGTTCGCAATCTTACTCTCCCACCAGTCCTTAATCTCTTTCTCTGAGATCATATGCTAATGGTCATTTCATCTGTACGTGTACTACCGACAACGAAACCAATGTTGTAATCACTCAGATCACTAAGTTACCAATAATACACATAAAGAATCATATAATCATAACAGAGACAAGATACAAGGATAATAGGTTGAATAACAACTTATATTACACTATAACACAAGTGGGTTCATACAAACATCAAACCAAACTGAGTTCGTATCTAGCTCAACAACCTATATATATATTATTACAAAATAGTTACAAAATAACTACTTGTCGGTTCAGTCAACCGACACGACCTAATCTCTAATAAGCCAGATAACTAGTGTAGTCGGCTAACTGACTAGCTCCTCCAACAATTACCTCCTTCAATGTTTCTTTATTCATTAAATTTCATCTCCAGTGACTAATTCTCAACAATGAGCCTCCTGGATTTCTGACACTATTTCCTTTCCAATTTACATAGTTTCTTATTTGGAGATTAACTTTTCATTTTCTTGCCTCAGCTTGTGAATTTGTGTATTCAATATTTCATTTTCTCCTTTCACATATCTATGCAGGATAGCATACTCCTTATTTTTTTCCCTTTAATTGATTATTTTTTCTATTCTTTTTATTCAATTCAACAAGGGATGAGTGGGAAACAATTTCTAAAGAATATTCCTATTTAATAGATGCCTCATGTTCTACACCATCATCTGGAATTTCAAATGTTGATGGATCATACCCGACTTGTTTAGCAAATTCAATATTTTCTGACTTAGAAGGTATATTATTCTAAGGATATGATAATTTGGTTTTCATTTTCTTGGGCACTCTAAAGATATATGAAGACTACTTTATTTATTCTTGGTGAATTTCTAAGTCAATGGGTGTTGGATTTGTTATATTATGCCGAGTAAAAGTGATTAGGTCTTAAGAAATTTGTGGTTTACTCTTTCTCACGATACTTCTTGTAATCCTGGTAGTGATAGGTGCTATTGATGGATGTTCTACTATTGAAGTATTCTATTTTGTGACTTTCTTGGAGGAGAGATGAATCCCTTAGATCCATGGGAGCCAGGTCTTCATTATTTGTCATGATGGATACCTTGTTCACCTTGGTTTCATGTAGTAGTTTCAACATTTTATGTACTAAATTCATTTAAATGTAGGAAATCATCCCACAAATCATTTACAATATGAAATTCCTCCAATATTTTTACTAAATCGTGATGATAAAGACTCATGCGAGGATTTTAAGGGTTTCTTTTTATATGTTTGTCCCTCTTGCATAGAATTTTCCACAAATAATAAGGAAAATTCAATAAAACATCAAACTCAAAATGAAGTAACAACCTCATGTGATACAATAATGTTGTAGAATATCTTCCTTCACATGTTAAATACTTATGGAGAAAAATATATAGAATTTAATCACTATTCCTTGATCCATGAGAAAGAAAATCCCATAGAGTAATCAACATCGTTGTACTTGGGATTCAAAATTTGGGCACACACTTTTATTTCCACTTGCTTATTTTTAAACTAGTTCTCACCTACTTAAGAAAACCAAGTGGCACATGCCACTATATTCTCTATAGATATCATCACAAAATTACCAATTTGAGATATTTCACCATTGAAACCCTTTGCACATTTTTGTGCAACTTAGTCATTATATCCTTGGAACCTTTGAATAAAGAGTGCCACCCATAGACCCTGAACATAACTCTACATGCATTGTATTTAAGAAACCCTTCTAAGACTTGAATAGATAAGGGTTCATGTCTATTTCCCCCGTACTTCTCCATTCTTTCTCAACGTAGTTTTCAAGAGTCCGCGAGCAGGGATATAGGTTCAATATCCCGACACTTCACAATTATCAATTGGATGGTTTTGAAATGAGGGACATAGAATATATATGATTTTGAATGGGAATGTATTTGATAATGAGTACTTATAAAACTCATTTCAAATATTTTTTGATGATTCAAAATGAGTAAAGGAAATCAAGACAAGGATTATTATTACATCATAGATGTGTTGGGAATGCCAAATTAAGAATGAGGGATCATGGCTTAAGGTTGTTGATGGAATTATAATAACTTTATAGTGTCAAGAAATGGAATTTGATAGTAGAGAACATGTAGAATATGGTAGGAAATAAAAATAGGATAGAGGAAAACAAGCTTAGAGTAGTTGTTTGAAGTATGAATTTCCCATATGTTTTATGAATTATAATAATAAACACAAGCTTACTTCCAGTTACCTCGGTGATCATTTATATCGGTACTTACAAACTTTAAACTATGAATCATTTTGTAGGTGAATGGAACTTTAAACATCATTTTAAAAGTAACAATACCAAAGAAATTTGAATGTTGTTTCCCGGAAATATATTTTATGATGCAGATGTTTGTATTTTTGAAAGCAATCAAATCTGAATGGAGTGGAATCTATCTATACCACTAAGACTAAAGAATTCTTATGAACTACTGGAACATTGAAAATTTAATGCTTGTTTCCATACATACTTATTCAAATCATAAGAAAAACATAAAACAATAGCTACAAGTCTTACAATACCAACTATAGAGTTCTAGTAATGGAAGAGCGGAAATAATTGGAAAGATAAAAGAATACTACTACTGATGGATGTTGATGATGATGAAGAAAATATTGTAACATGATGATGATGAAGAAAATATTGATGTTGAGGATGAAGAAAATATTGATGACGATGAAGAAAATATTTGTACATTACTACTTAATGTACAAATATCTGCACGTTTGTATATATTGTTGTGTGCATGTTGGTTGACTTGTATGATTGCAGTAAATATTTCATTGAAAATTAAATCCTTGTTCTTTAAGAGTAATTTTATCATAGAATGGATACAATTCTATACAGGGTTTACGATTTGAGTTTAAACTGTGTAAAGGTAGGAAGTGTGCACCCATTAGAATATTTAGAAGTTAGATCAATAGACTTAGAGATTGATGAATGATTGATTTAACCTTGAATGGAGAAGCTTTACAGGTACATTGTGATGCATTGTTGAGAAGAGCATAAGCCTACAAAATATCAACATTTCCCAACCTTCTACCGAGACTATCATATAAATCTAATTATTTTTTTAGTTATATGAAGGTTATAAGATTACACCATTTGACTAAACAATTTTTGTGTTGATAAGCAGCGGAGAGCTATAAGAATATTATTAATGCCTATGGATCTACCAAGAAATCATATGGTTGAATAATTCTTAATATCTTGGGCTAGGTTATAGTTTCTTGTATGGTTTTATTACAATTTATTGATTAGTTTTCATTTAATTACAATTGACTTTATCCTCGAATAGCTCTGCACAAACTGTGTTCATCGGTTATAAGTTTCTGTATCTTGGTTGGAAATTAATAAGCATATAATTTTACCAACATAGAAAATTTTGGAAATTCTTAGAATTCTAGAAATGTTGAAAATGATGGAAATTATGAATTTATTCATGGTAACCAATCTAAATATACAAACTCTATTCATGCTTGAATTTTTTTGTAATTTCAAGAAATTCTAAGAATTATGGGAATGCTGATAATGATGGGAATTATGAATTTGTTCATGGTAAACATTATGAAAATGCATATTTTATTCATGCTTGAAAAAATTTGCAAATTTTGGAAATTCTAAATTTATTCATGGTAACCAATATGAAAATGCAAACTTTATTCATCCTTGAAAAAACTTTACAAGTTTGAGAAATTTTGAGAATTATGGGGATGGTGATAATGCTAGGAATTTTGAATTTAATCATGGTAACCAATTTGATAATTTAGACATTATTCGGTCTTGAAAAACTTTGCAAATTCTAGAAATTTCGAGAACTCTGAACATGTTGGAAATGATATACTCTATTTTGTAGATTTTTGTGAAGGCAATTTTTATAATAATGGGAAAATATAACCTCGACCTCTTCTTAAAAATATCTCAAGTATTATCTCCATGAGAGCATGGATTGGATTTATGTATGCTTGTGATGCTTCTAAATTTCTAGAAAATTGATAAATCAATTGTTGTTGATATCCAAACTCATGCAAATCATGAAAAACTACATGGTTTTTGGTACCCACTATGCAGTTTTGGGACCAGAGTAGTAGAATTCATTGAAGAGATAAACATATGTTGCAACTGGTGAAATTTAGAGCCAATAGAACAGTTGTTAATGTTGACACTAATTGTTGATGCTTATTGAACAATATGGATGAGATCAGTTATCCATGCTTGAGAACTTTGAAATTTCTGTGAATTATGGAACTTATGGACTTTATTGATAGTGGGAATCTAAAAATGTGGGCTCCAAACTGAAACTAAAGGATTGTAGGCTAATTCTTTGAGATTGATTCCACTACAAAGACATATTTTCTACTGGAAACAATCTGACCAAGGTGCCAACAAACTTTAAGGACAAAGAAAATGTAGTTGCAGCGGGAACAATGAAGCTAGGAGGTGGAATGTAAAATAAAAAAGTGTCCTTCAAGCTATTTAATGAGGAATAAGTTTGATCATTTTGTCAAAGACATGCTAAGGGAACAAATAACTCTCTCTTTCGAAGCAATCTTCCTACTTTTATTTCCTTGCATATGATTCCCTTTTTATTAGCACATTACTGAAATATGCAAACTAATGGTAGGATCACGAACCAAATAATATTCATAAAAAATAAGATTTTTTTTACAATTATATCTATGTGAATAGGTTTTGTTGTATTCGACATAGGAATAATTCATTGGATTACTGACCATTGATGTATGTCATTAACTAACGCGAGACAACTTACCATTAACGTTAGTGAGCATCAAAGTACATTAGTACATCTTTCTATGTACAAATGAATGAGTTGAAGTTGATTCAACTGCAATTTATGGGGATTAGTAGACATTAGTTCATTCCCATTGTCATTAGGGAGAGAACCTTCCGTTGATGCATGTAAACCTCAAGGTACTAGAGGGGTATCTAATATTTATACTTGATAATGTGCCGATGTCAATAGGACAAGGTTTTATAGAAGGAGGGCCTTAATCAATCCCCATTATCTAACACAAGAACAAAACATAAATATTTCAAGAGCAAATAATTGAACCAACAACTGTATGCATGACTTTATTTTGATTTTTTCTCACTAGTACCCTAATTTTCAAGCAAATCTTATGCCTAACTATGTCAGAAACCTAGTTTTCACATTTACACCAATTTTTATCTTTATTATTTTACTCATTTATTTAACTATCATACCCTACTTGAAAAGGAAAATGTCTTTTCAAGTGTGAGAATATTTCCAATGTAGCCATTTTCATAACAAGATTGTACCCAAATAGCCAAGTATACTCATACCCAAATTTGAAGAGCGTACCTCAAAGAATATCGGAATATGAGAAACCAATTGCTCTAATGCAGATGATGTTAAAAAATGTTGGAGAATGGACTCGAGGGGCCTGATGACTATTTGGTACCAAGTCTCAATGTAGTTTTTTTCTTCTTGTTTCTATTCTTTAGTTATAATGTCATAAATTACTTTAGAATTCTGATCATCAAAGTCATGAGTGCATAAGGGAGATGGATTTAGTGACAAAGATGCAAATAATTTCTGTTATCTTCGACTCTAGTGTCTATTCTTCACCAAATGTTGTCTACAACTCTTTGATATCTTCTTCTTATTGATAAGGATAACTATGAGAAACTTCTCAGTCCCATTGTTGTGAACTTTGTTGATGGATTATTTGGTCTTCTATTGCTTCTTGAGATCCTGTAATACCCCCATTTTGACCCTTAGAATGCATTGGATTTATATGTAAATATTGTGTATATGCGATGTATGATTCCTAGTGTATATCTTAGGGCCAAGGCCCTGCTAGAGAATTTTCATCTTTTAAAAAGGCAAGTATGTTATATTTTGCTAGTCATGGAAAATTGTAAAATCATGTAAATATTTATAATGTAATAAAAATACCACGAGTTGGATATGGAAGCAACTAAAATAAGGGGGCATTTGTATCTGCTAGGGAGAGGTGAGGGGGTTGTGGGATTGAACCGTGTGTTTCCAGTTGTCATATTGAGAACCCATCTTGACTTCCCTCACCGAGATTTATTTATGTTGTAATAAAGTAGTTGATAAATAAACTCATGCATTCATGGAGAATGGGCCAGCTTAGAAATTTGTATGGTTGGGTATGGGCATGGTTTACTCGAACTAAGTAATTTTTCCTCATGGGAATTCATACTCCATATACCCCAATCCATTATTGAACAACTATGGATCAATTTTTACCTTGTAATGCATTCCCAATATTGAAATTTGCATAAATTGAAACTTATAAAGAACCCACATTTTGAAGTGCTAAAAATTCCTAGAATTTCACATGAGGAGTGAAATCCGATGGGGATTCCATATGTACAAACCTTGGGGTGAATTTGAGAGTAGAAAAACCTCAAAAATCAATAGGAAGACCCAAATTTACAAGCATGGAAGTTGAATTTCGTGATTCACAGCCACATGGCCAAATTGGGGAAAAATCCAAGAGTGGATTGCAGTGGGATAGAGTTTATAGGTTGCAATTTCTTGATAAACCTAATGAAGGAAAAAATATTTGAAGGTTTTGAATATTGGACCTTTTTATGCCACCCTGAAGAGTACTGGAGGGAAGGGGTTCCTGAGGGTCTATGTAGCAGAGAAGGAGACCTTCCTTGTGTTGGGCGTGGTAGCTATTGTGGGTGCCAAGGCTGTATGAAGACAAATTGGAATTCCTATAGCTCCGTGGTTGAGCTCATTGGCTTAGATATCTCCTTACATTCCTCTCTCCTTTCTTGGAAAACCCAATTGTGTGTTGGATTAGCATGAGTATTTGTCCTTATGGTTGTGAGTGAGCTTGAGTAGTTTCTCCTTAGAGGATACATATCCCAACTCGGGGGTGGTCTCTTAGCTGAAAGAATATAGGAAGGAAATAGACCTGTGGTTGGGTAGAATGTTGCTCTTCCATAGACAGTTTCTTGGACAACTTCAATTAAAAAATAAGTGCTTATTGTGTTTTTAATATGCCCAATTTCTATGTTATGAATGTTTATTTATTCATGTTAATTTGAATGAAATGACCAGTTTGAATTATTCAGAAGGAGTCATGTGCATAGCATGAGAATAAGATATATTCCATGTGTGATATTTTTATTATGAAGCATGTGATAGAAATATTGGCATGTGAATGTTATGTGTGCATTGATAGAGTTTAATTCCATCGTGTATTTTAATTATGCATTGCACGCATTTAAACGGTTGTGAATTTCAAAATATGGTCATGGGGAAAAATTTATCACCCCACATGATTGTTCATGTTCCCTCCGTGGGTCGAATTAATGGGAGGGGACATGATAGAGTGGTATCAAAGCTATAGGTTGGAACACAGGGGCTGTTTCGGCCGTAAAATACACCTATAGGAAACGAATCAGAATTGCATAGGAAGTGCTGATAAGTGTTTAGTGAAACTGTAAGTTGAATTGATGGAAAAAAATCAAAGTCTTCAAATGTTTCAAAGGAGCACACAGTTATATATATTTCATCGATATATTTCCAGTGAAGTTCGTTTCATAAAAAAATGACTTCATAAGTGAAAGATATTAGCATGAGTAGTTTGTAGTAATATGGGCATATTGTCGACTTCCAAATTTTGATATCAGAATTGAGAGGTCATAAGGTTCCTGCTATTAATGTTTAGGTGGTGCCAAGGTGTTGACATCGTGATCAACATATTTCTCATGGATGGATTATCGTTTTGGTACTGACTTCCGACTCTCGATGTACGAAAGGTAGTCGATAGATTCGGGAAATCAAGGTAGTTTTATTTGGAAGTCATTCAACATTGCTGACTTCTGAATCCCGATGTATGGAAAGTAGTTGACGAAGTATGGAAGTATAGGTAGCCTTATTTGGGAGTTTTTCGGTAGTTCCGAATTCTGGCTCCCAAAGTAGTGGGAGTTAGGAGGTTGGGAGGACTTTATGAAGGAGCTATTTTGCACTTCCGATTTCTGACTTCTGATGTATGGAAGATAGTATTTGGAATTAGGAAGTTAGGAGTTGCTCATTATAGACCATTTGTGAGCTATGATTTTTGATTTCCAATCAGAAATGTTAGAAAGGCTTGGAAAAGGTCGAGATCAACGTGTCGGAGTAAAAAACAGAGATAGAGACAAAAAAATGTTTTTGGCCCTGGAAAGAGTAGTTTGGCTCAGAATTGGATGAGATATGAGGCATTCATACGCCATTAACAAAGGACATAAAAGAACCATTGAGAAAACTAAACCCATTCTGCTTCTATTTGTCTGAAATTACGAATTAGTGACTTTTACAAATCAGTTTCCTAAGGTTCGATGGAAAATCATCTCTTGGAAATTAGTCAGATATACAATCTCCATTGAAAGGGAAAATCATCACATGGAAACTAGTCACAATAAATCTTGGAAATGTGGACATTTGCATATGTATTTCTTCTGATTTTGACTTCTAGAGAAGCTGGGAGACATATTAAAGAGCCATGAATCATTCACCCATGCTTGGGCACAAACTAAACTCAATGGGGCGCAACCACCATTCACACAAGTGCGCCTTCATAGAAAAACATGAAAATATAAAAGTGGAAATTGAGAGAATGGGAGGAGAGAGGGGTCAGGAACAGTAGAAGCCTATTATATGCAGAAAAACAGTCCATGAAGCTCCAAATGAGAGGTCTGAATGGCCTCTCCCATGGCCAGATTGGATGAGAATCTCACTCTCTCGAAATTGGCTCACTAGCATGGTAAGCCTATTAGAGGAAATTTCAACTCAAAATGGGCCTTTGAACCCTAATTCAAATTCCATGTCATCATGTGTTAGCCAATGAAATTGCTTTAAATTTGAAATACCATATAGGCCTTAAACAATTTTTTAATATAAATTTTTGGATAGGTGAATTATTTTAATAATATAATTTTTCTATGGGCTGCCCAAAATTATCTTGGATATTGAAAATGAAATTAATATGATAACCGATTTTAGGTATTAATTCTCCCATTTGTAATATATAATAGTAAAAATAATTAATATCATAACTAATATATAATAATATTACTCGTTCCAATACTTTTAACTTGGTTAAAAAATATTACTCCGTCCAAAAATATTAATGGGTCAAATAATTTCAACTCGGTTAAAAAATATTATTCAATCCAATAACTTTAACGAGGTCCAAAAATATTACTTAGTCAAATACCCATCCATGTTTTAGGTAATAAATACATGACCAATATATAATATACAATAATAGTAATTAAGATTATAACTAATATATAATAATAATAATATATTATAATTAATATTATTAACTTTAACTAGGTCCAAAAATATTACTTAGTCAAATACCCATCCATATTTTAGGTAATACGTGACAAATAAATAATATATAATAGTAATAGTAATTAATATTATAACTAAAATATAATAATATTATATTACAATTAATATTTAAAACAACCACCAAAATTTGGGTCTAATAACTTTTAACTAATATATAATATGTATTTAATCTATAATAATAACTAACAACATAACTAATATACACATCATACTTTATGTGATATGTAACAAATATATAATATATAATAGTAATAGTAATTAATATTATATAATATTTCATAATAGCTGTCAAAAATTGGGTTTAAACACTTTTAACTAATATTTAAAACTAATATATAATAATTAATATTTTATAATAACTGTCAAAAGTTGAGTCTAATAACTTTTAATTAATATCATAATTAATATTAATATTTAAAATAATAATATTATACACCATAAAAGTCAAATAACTTTTAAGATGAAATTATGTATTTAATTTTATTTCCTTATTTTGGGTGGAAACAGTACATCAAACTTCATCCTCATAAATTGATTTTAATATAAAATATATATTTAAGGTAGCTTTGCTAAAAGTGAAATAACCCTGGGTAGCTTCGATAAAAGTGAAATAGTATAAAAAATTGGCTGCATAACATTTTTTATTATTTTCTTTTGGAGGCCCATTTTTCATCCAAATTTCCTCTAATATGCTCACCGTGCAATGGACAACCTAATGCTCTCCAAATTCCAAAGGAAAATTCACAAATGATAAAAATCCATTTCCATTCCTCATGACATATTTTTACAACCCTCCTAAGGTCCTATAAGGTCGAATTCATTCTCATAGACTTCCTCCACCTCATCCTTGATGTTTAGTAACCTCCATGCCACTTGGCCTTCTCCTCAACCCTTCATCTTCCACCAAATTTGAATGGATGCCACCTAGTCCCAAGCACGCCATATTTGAGGCTATTTTTATCCCTGACATGTCAGGTTGTCATAGGTATGCAATCAGGTCTGACTTGTCATAGAATCTTCCATCATTGTTGTCATAAAGCACAATGAATCTAGCTCCACACGGCACCTAGTTTCTTCCTAGACTCTTACTCTTCTATGTAGAGTTACTTCTCATAACCCATTTGAATCCTTGGGATCATGATATTTCATTTAACAACTCTTCACCTTCCAAGAACATTCCATCACTCATAATTTCGAATTTGGGGTTAAGTCATGACATGTGTAATGAAGAATCTAGCCACCCAAGGCCTCCATGGACCTCCAAATATCCTTATGAAGCAATGCCACTTTATTTTCTCCATATTTATTATTTGTATGACCCAAATTAATGTGTAAATGATAAACCTCTCTTGGGTCCCATAGCTCCCTTATTGCAATATTTAATGCCTCCTCTCCCAACCTAGGGAACTAGTAGGTGGGTGAAACATTGTCAACTAGTAGACCTATTGGGATGGGGATATGACAGTCCTCCCCACCCAATATTGCTTGTCCTCAAGCAATGCTGAGTTTTGTTGCTGCAAAATTTGTTCATATTCCCAAGTGGCCTCCTCACTAGGAAAACCCTTCCATTGTACCAAATATTCTTTTATTGTTATGCTTTGTATCCTTCTCTCCCTTGTTCTCAAGATTTTGTTTGAAATGAGAACAATTTGTCCTACATCATACAAAGGTGGTAAAGTATCTGAAATTGAAATGTGCTTCCCTATAACCTTATTTAGACAATAAACATGAAATACATTATGAATTTTTCTTCCCATGGGAAGCTCCAATTGATAGGTCACTTCTCCAACTTTTTAAATCACTTTGTAGGGACCATAAAATCTTGGTTTGATATTTTCTGAACTTTAACATTTTATGGTGGTTTTTTTGTAGGGATGCAACCTCAAATACACCAATTCATTCACTTGGAATTGTCTCTCCACTCTATGTTGGTCTGCATATTGTTTCTATTGATTTTGAGCTGTTGGAGCAGGGTCCCGCAGCTACAGAAGAAGCTGCTAGTTTTGGCAGAGAGATAAGTTTTGGCGGAAAGAGGACAAGGCAGAGCTACGACACCGTAGCACGTTTCCAGCTGGAGAGCAGATCCGGAAACCATGACTTTTGGGATAGAAAATTCAAGAAGGCAACGGTACCCGAGCGACCGAGAGAAGAAAGCTCAACCACTGCATTGAAGGCAGCGGTGGAAGAAAGGAGGGCTCAGCGACCCTCATAAAGAAGAAGGAGCAACGAGGCTCAAGCATTGAAGGCGAAGGACAGAAGAGAGAAGCGGTGCATAGTACCCATGGTCAGTGCCGGGAAGCATGGAAGACTGCAGAGAGCTATGGTGTGACGGGAAGTGGCTACCTCAAGGACAGAGAGGACCGACTGTCACTATTTAGGGTTTGCGTTTACTGTTGGGACAGGCCCACCGTGTTGTAATGGCGAGACCTTCGGGCCGCCTATAAAAGCTTGCATTTTGTATTGTAAAGGGTTAGCTAATCAGTCAGTTAGCCAGTTCGTTGGCTCGTAGGATGAGTCGTTAGTTGGTCAGTAGATTATTTTTGAAGTAGACTTAGGAGTCAGTCAGACAGACTGTGTTGTAATGATCCAGACACCTAGCTTGTCTGTGAGTCATTTGAGTCTGTATGTAACCATCCACAGAGAGGAAAGAGAGGGAAGGATATATTGAAAGAAAGGAAATATAGAGATAGAAATAGGCCAGAGATATAGAAGAGATCTTGCGCTGCATATGCAGTGCAACAGACTGTGCTAACTTCCCTCAAGATATATAATAGAAGCACAGTTTGGTGGACGTAGCTCCCATCCCGGGGGTGAACCACGTTAAATCTGCGTGTTATGTGTTGTATGAATGTGATTGTATTTGCTTATTGTTACTGGTTACTATGCATATGATGTTAGTTGCAGTAAGTGAATGTATGTATTGTTCAGCTCATGGTAATGCAGGATGATAGAGATAAGTTGAAGTATTTTAGTAAGCTGCTTAAAGAATCCTTTACATCTATTTCTAATGACCATTTAATCACAATATAACTTCTAGGAAGTAGAGTTTCGCACCTTGACACAGTCAACGCTAAGAGTGCAAAGTCGTAGTGGTAGGATATCGCAGAGAGGCGATATCGCACCGGTAGAGGAGCTGCGGTGCGCGATACTACGAGCTGAGGGCTTAGCGTCGAGGAGAGGCTGGGTGTCCCGCGGTGCGCAGAGATGTGATAAGGTTGGGGATATTGTGAGTAAGTGGAAGTCGTGCGACGTGGGAAGAAACCGTGCGACTTGCGCGTGGATAAGAATCGCACGGCTAAAAGTGCTGCGAGTAGAAGGGGATGTGCGATGCGCAGATATAGCTGACCTTGTGACTCACAGGAGTAAGAGAAGAAAAGTAGGATGCGCAGAACCTGGTCCAAGACACTTGAGCCTTGGCCAACCCATTAGATTCACTTCAGGTGAGACTTCAGATCGCTTCGCGGTCTGTCGCCGAAAGGGCCAGTGAGTTAGGGGTGTTGTTGATTGATTATAGTAAACCTAGGTCTGCCCAAGCAATCAACAAATGGTTCTGTTGCCGGTTTAAACGACTAGGAGTCAATGTTCTGTTGGCATCCTACCAGAGAAGAGTTTCACCAGTGGCTAGATTTAGACTTAAGGGAGTTCACCAAGAAAGAGAATCGGAGTCCGAAACTGAGCACAGAAGCCTGGTTAGAAAAGCATATCGCTTCAGACATACACGCTATATTTTTTGCAACCTATGGAAATGAGCTTTTCGACTGGTTATCCAAGTTGAAAGATGAGAACATATTCAAGAAGAAAAGACACATTGTCTGGACATAGGAGCTGATTCAGACCGTGCAGAACCTCGACAATCCGATTACGAGAGCAGTGGACTTCTGGCTGACAAGCGTGCTAGAAGGCTTTGTTACAGAATTTGCAGTTGACCAGAGAAAGAGCTTCAGCGCAGCTGAACGATACTTCTTCAGAGGATATCGTGGTAAGTACCTAAGATCTCTAAACTTGTCCCTTAAAATGCTGCTATATGAAAAAGGAACAATGGATCTAGTCTCAGATGAATAAGTAAAGATAGTAATGTCACAAGAGTTTGAAAGTGATTTTGATGACATTGGACGAACACGTAGTGGAAAGAAGTATAAAGTAGATTTTAGTTGTCCTATATTTGAAGACAGTTCAGATAGTATTAGACAATAGAGCCCTAGCACCACAGAAGAACCAGAGGGGGGTATCCCGTACCACCCCTATACTCCACAGAAGCAGACAGGAACTCAGAATAACCCCGTAGGTACTCCATCTAGTAGCTCACAGTCAGTACCTAATCCCGCTACAACACCTTCACCTACAACGCTGAGTGGTAGTACCCCAGTCAGTCAAAACCCCCCACAGAGAAATAGAATGGGAGACGACATGAAGATACCTATTTTTAAAGGTACAGGAGTAGAAGACCCGGAACAACATTGGTTCCTATGCGAAGCTATGTGGACCATTAAAACAATCAACGATGACAACCTTAAACTTGTACAGTTGGTCACCACACTCAGAGACAGAGCCTTGACGTGGTACATAAAGTATACTACATTACCCAAGATGCTTGCCCAGGTCAAGAACTCCATGATTAAAGAATTTAAGAAACCTAAGTCTGAGTCTCAGTGCATTACAGAGCTTAAGGATATTAAGCAGCTACCATCAGAGTTAGTATGGGACTTTGACCAGAAATTCAAATCTCTTATAGACCAAGTAAGTTTTGAGTTTGCGCCGAAGCAACATAAGGAATGGTTTATTACAACACTGCTCCCTCATATCAAAATGCTACTAATGCAGCAGAAACTTACTACTCAATATGAAGCGCTGGAGATGGCAATGAAACTAGAGGCTTCACCTTTAGCAGAAACCAGTACAGGCATGACAACTCTACAGACCCAGTTGGCCAACCTTACGTTACAGATACACGAACTTAAAAAAGGGAAAGAGGTTATGTAGGACATATGGTGCATAAAGTGTAGAGCACAGGGCCATAGTAAAGACAACTGTCCAGTCTTTGCAGAATATTTAGCGTCAGGGGCTCCTAACCCCTTACCACGAACGCAAGGGCCATGGTGTGAAATATGTAAAAAACAAGGACATCCACCTCAGCAATGCCCTTTGCTTCAAAAGTATGTACAAACACCTAAAAACCTATATTGTATCTTCTGCAAATTCGTCGGGCATGATCAACAAGATTGCCAAGATTATGATCTCATGTCAGAAAGAACACATGATGTGTACAGAGTCCAAGCAGACACACAGGGTCCAGCAACAGGACCACAGCCGGATCAGACGTATGGAGGCCGTGGAGGAGGATTCAGAGGACGAGGCCGTGGAGGAGGCTTCGCACAAGGAGAAGGCTTTGGCCGAGGAGGAGGTTTTGGCCAAGGTCACGGACCAGTCACTTGTTATAATTGTGTAATCACAGGACACTATGCTAGGGACTGTCAAAATGCCACTACTACTTGTAAATACTGCAAATCTTATGATCATACCATAGAAGAGTGTCCTATCTTGATAGCTAAGATCAGAGACCCTAAGCCCGCAGCACACCAGCACATCCAGCTTATTGCTGCTGAACCTAAGGAACCAGAACCAACAGTTAACATTGTGACTCGGAGCGGTGCTTCCACCAGTGGCACATTGCAGGAGATCGGAAAGAACACAAGTCAGGGGTGGGTGCGCAGAGCTCCTAGTAAAGTAACAGCACTCGACCTATAGAAGAATAAAGAGACCTTTCATGAAGATAAGGCTTCCTTTGATGGACCTACACTATCAGGACCGCAGGTACCGCCATCTAGGAGCGTACCGCAACAAGTGCCTTGTAGCGATAGCCCTGAGCAGGCACAGCAGGCTACCACATCGGGAAGATGTGATGAGGATGAATTGACATGAAGTGTACAAGCCTTCCTGCATAGCTGATTGAAACACCTGAGAAATGATAAAGCTGTCGGTGAGCTATAGCGCATGATAGATCAGTATCAGCAACCCTCTCTCTCGGGCAGTGCACACCGCGCTGTCCATAATATTACGAGACATACAAGGACATGACGAGAGATGAAATTCACAGCGCAGATTGGTGAGTTTGAAATGGATGAGGTTGCCTTAGATCTAGGGTCAGAGGTGAATGTTCTAACTAAGCAGACATGGGAACAGATGGGTAGCCCTTAGTTAGCCCTATCACCTATCCACCTGAGATTAGCTAATCAGCAGCGAGTATCACCATTGGGTCGACTACCGCAGGTGCCAGTTGATATTGACGGAGTTTGTACTTTCGTGGACTTCGAGGTTATAGAAATCATTGGTGACAGTCGACCATATCCAGCACTATTGAGTATCGATTGGGAAATTGGCAGCAAAGCTGTCATTGACCTAAAGAAAAGACAAATGACCTTTGAGGATGCGCAGATCCGGGTCATCGTACCGCTGGATCCTTACCAAGGTCCTAGATATATTGAACCCATCCGAGCAGAGGAAGAGGCACATAACATCGATATTCTCTACCAGATGACTGCAAACTAGAACGACTATATAAATCCAACTGCAGAAGGGCATATTAGTTGGCGATGCGACAGCTCATGCGCATCGGATTCTGATGTTGGTCTCGAAAACTGGCAGAACAGACTTTACGAAGTCTCATCACGCAGATGTGCGTTTATAAGTAAATCACTGCGATGGATTGGCGCCGAGATCGCTGATACTCCATCATATCATGGTCTGACGGATATCCAGGATTTTTTTGAACAGATTGAGCAACAAATTCCTCATGAGCAGAGGATCGCAGCTATGGACCTTGCAGTTCGAGCCACACCTGCAAGATGGTGGTATGCGCACAAAGAGAAAATCACATCATGGGATAATATAAAAAGACTGATGGCAATCAGATTTTCTGATGACAGAGGGCATGTTCAGCACAAGTACACAGGAGAAACTGACCCCAGGGTACACATTTAGACATGTGAACAGAACTGGTCGGACATTCCAGAGGACGAATGGGTTCACAGATTCATTCACACATTGGACACAATTCCAAGGAATTGGTATACAGAGACCGAGCTGCGCAAAGGAACAACCACATGGTCACTTATGACAGATAGCTTCCTACTCACCTTTGCGTTTCAGTCAGAACATCCAAGTGTTGCTCAGGCCCTAGACATAATCAAGACAAATATTTTTGAGGAGCGCACCATCTCAGTACCAGTCCAATTTGAGTGGACTATCCAGTTAGAAGAGGCGTTGGAATGCTATAATTTTACATCAGAATCAGAGGAGGCGGATGAGGATCCTCACAATACCAACATTCCTGAATCAGAGGGCACTCGTGATGTGGAGGGACCACAGTTAGAGATTCCAGCAATCACCGAGCCCATCAAGATTAAAAAGATCAATATTGGCACAGACGCAGAACCTAAGTTTGCCTCTATTGGAGACTACTGGAATGATGAAACAGTCGACCAGATTGCAGATCTGTTACATGACTATCAGGACCTATTTCCCACCAAGTTCATAGAGATGAAGGGAATAGTTGGAGACCTGGGAGTCATGAGGATACCATTAAAGGAGGATGCTAGACTAGTTAAGCAGCGCCCATACAGATTGAATCCGCGCTACAAAGAAAAAGTAAAGGACGAAATTGATAAAATGCTAGCAGCAGGCATCATTGAACCAATAGAGGAAAGCGAATGGGTTAGCCCTATGGTATTGCAAGATAAGAAAACAAAAGGGGACATCAGGATCTGTGTTGATCTACGAAAACTCAACGATGCATCACTTCATGATCCATTTCCAACACCGTTCACTGATGAAGTATAAGACAACGTGGGAGGACAAGAGGTCTACTCCTTCACCGACGGGTTTTCAGGCTACCATCAAATCAGAATACATCCAGAAGACCGATCCAAGACCACCTTTGCAACAGAATGGGGCTCGTTGCAGTATACGATAATGCCCTTTGGTCTTAAGAATGCACCAGCTATATTTTCTAGAGTAGTAGTTGCTGTATTTAAAGAATACATTCATAAGTTCTTAGAAGTATATTTCGATGATTGGACTGTATTTGGGTTAATCGATAAGCACATAGGCGATCTAAGACTGATGTTAGAGAAATGTAGGCAGTACCATATCTCTCTAAACTTGAAAAAATGTATATTCTGTGCACCATTTGGTATCTTGTTGGGTCACATTGTTTGCAGACAAGGCTTGATGTTAGACCCCGCCAAGATCGCTATCATTGTAAACCTTCCAGCACCTAACTCAGTCAAGCAATTGAGGATAGTACTTGGTCATACCGGGTACTATAGAAAGTTCATCAAGGGCTACGCAAAGATTATAGCGCCAATGGATAAATTGCTCAAGAAGGATGTAAAATTCCTATGGAACGAGGAATGCCAGCAGAGTCTAGACATACTTAAGGAGAAGATGGTTACAACACCCATCCTAGTATTTCCGGATGGGACTAAGCCTTTCCATGTACATGTGGATGCATCTGGCATTGCATTAGGAATCGTCTTGACCCAGCCAGGAGAAGGGGATCTTGACCATCCCATCGCATACTCCAGCAGAAAGCTATCCACAGCGGAAAAGAACTACACCACAACAGAAAGGGAGGGCTTAGCTATGGTATATGCGCTGCAGAAGTTCAGGCACTATCTATTGGGCGCCTCGTTTAAAATGTTTACTGATCATTCCGCATTGAAGTACCTAGTCAATAAACCAGTGTTAGGGGGGAGAATCTGCAGATGGTTACTCCTCTTCCAGGAGTATGATTTCAAAATCATTGTGAAACCAGGAAAACTGAATGCAGGACCGGATCATCTGTTTTGGTTAGACTCAGGAGAAGAGCCCAGTAACCTAGAAGACAATCTGCCAGATGCGCCGTTGTTCTCCATACAGATTGCAGATGAGTACTATGCCGACATTATTCAATTCCTCACCACAGGAGTAGCACCTGACGAGTTTACGAAGCAGCAAAAGAAGCTGTTGGTTGTTAAAGCAGCAGACTTCACCCTCATTGCAGGATGCCTATACAAGTTAGGCCCGAATGAAGTCCTACGCAGATGTGTAATGTCGCATGAAAAAGACGTTATTATCAGAGAAGCACATTCAGGAACCGCAGGAGGTCATTTCGCTGGAAAACCGACTGCGCAGAAAATCTTAGAGGCAGGATTATGGTGGCCTACATTGCACAAATACACCAAGGACTTTTGCAGATGCTACGATATCTGCCAAAGGGTAGGAAAACCCTCGCGACGCGATGAAATGGGCTATAGATTTTGTGGGTCCAATCAACCCACCAGGGAAGCGCACTGGTGCGAGATATATTATCACTGGAACAGAGTACCTCACCAGATGGGCAGAGGCCACAGCAGTAAGAAATTGTGATGCTGCTACAGCGGCACAGTTCCTCTTTGAAAACATCATCAGCAGGTTTGGATGCCTAGTAATTTTGATGAGCGACCAAGGTACACATTTCTTGAACAGTACTATTGAGGCATTAACAGAAGAATTCCAGATTCAGCACCATAAGAGCACTCCCTACCACCCACAGGCTAATGGTACAGTAGAGGCCTTCAATAAGATTTTAGAAAATGCTCTTACTAAGATCTGTAATAGCCAGAGGAATGATTGGGACCTCAGAGTTAACGCTGTCTTATGGGCATACAGAACCACATGCAAGAAACTTACAGGACACACACCTTTCAACTTGGTATATGAACAAGAGGCTGCTATGCCTATGGAGTATATTCTCCCCAGTTTAAGAATTGCTCAGATTACCAAGATGACTGATACAGACACAGTCGAAGCAAGGTTAGCACAGCTTCTTGCCTTAGAAGAAGACCAGTTCATCGCTGGATTCCATCAGAGAGTGCAGAAGGCCCGAGAAAAAGCTTGGCATGACAGACACATTAAGAATAAGACTTTCCAGACCAGAAACCTGGTGCTCCTTTATGATAGTAAATTCATCAAGTTCCCAGGGAAGTTTAAGACGCATTGGCTGGGGCCATACCAGATCCAACAAGTCACAGAAGGAGGTGCCCTTCAGCTCAGCCAGCTGAACGGGGAGCTCTTGCCCACATGGATTAATGGCAGTAGGCTGAAACTCTATAGTGACAGCCCCCCCACCTCTCAACCCTAGCATGAACAGTTTATGATAGTGCAGATGTCCAGTGTAGTTGAAAGGAGGCATCGCACTGGGAATGAGTCTACACCCTAAATAAAAAAAAAAAAAAAATTAACACTGTTTGTTTGCGCAGGTGATGCGGAGTTGCATCGCAGCAGTAAGATGTTTCCCCCTGCCACATACCCAGTTTGCAACCGACAGTGGGCTAGTCAAGTCACTATTTGACAGGTAGTTAATGAAGAAATGACCGGTATCCCCTACCGTAGATTTGGCAGCAGTATAATAAATTTTTCCAGATTTGGTAAATCTCCGACGACACCGGTGCCTGGATATGCACGCTTTGAGGGACACGTGATCAGATCTCAGCAATTATGACAGATCAGAATGACGGGTAGGGTCTTGTCCAAGTAATTATGATGACCAATGGGGTTGACCCAGGAGGACCGTTGCGTCCGGTAGTATGCCTCCAGCATAAAAGCAGACATCCTTCAAATAGAAAGGGTACAGTTGCCAAATATCGAGAGCTATGCAAGGCAGTGCTAAGTGTCCCCTGTGCAGAGCCAATTAAGTTGCAGAGTACAGTGACTTCCAGAGTTCGAAGCCACTACATGCCCAGAGTATTGAGCCAAGTGGGTTCTGACTGAGGCTGAACCTATAGAAGTAAAGCTTAGAAAGAACGTACTGGCCATGCATTCGCCATGATGACGCCACCCAAGGTTGTGAAATTAGAGACAGCACAAGTTAGACAGTCACTCAGGATGAAGAGTCAAGCACCAGAAGTAGAAGTTGTCACTAAAGTCTCTGCTAAGGAGAATAAGAACGCCGAGCCGATCACTGAAGATAAGAAAGAAGAGCAGAAGAATGATGAGAAAAAATCTCCCGCTAGGAGAAAGGTAAAAATGAGAAAAAGAAAGCAACGGGAGAAAATCGCTGACCTATCTGATCAGCTAAGAGAAGCATGAAAGATTGCGAAGGTACTGAAACAGAAACCTGAGGGTCAGCGGCAGCATGTGGATCTGGACCACTTCGAAGAGAAGAGAAGTGGAAGAAGACTGCAAACCCAGCGGAGGGGAGACTTCCAGAACGAGGACAAAGGCTTGTTCTCGGAGCGGAGTTCATGGGTTGCTTCTTCTCCATCCATGAGGCTCTAGATGGAAGGAAATGTTTGAGAAGGCTGGAAGATACAGATTTTCATTGTGATAAAAGTTCTAACCCAGATAAAAAGGAAAGGATATCTGTGGAACACTTCCTAAACACTAGAGCGCTCATAAAGAAGAAAGAGCGAAGAGAGCGAAACCATGACTACGGGTAGAAAGGATAAGAGAGCCCAGCGAACTAAGTTACCGAAACTCCAGAAAGAACGTGTCGAGGAGATTAAGAATGAATTCGCAGGACTTCAAGGCCGGTTACAGTGCACTTCGCAGGAGGCGAAGGATAAGTTGCAGCAGGAGAGGCCTGTTGCAGGTGGCTCGAGGACGAGCCACAAGTAAGTGTTAGGGGACTGTTGGAGTAGGGTCCCACAGCTACAGAAGAAGCTGCTAGTTTTGGAGGAGAGATAAGTTTTAGCGGAAAGAGGACAAGGCAGAGCTACGACACCGTAGCACATTTCCAGCTAGAGAGCAGATCCGGAAACCATGACTTTTGGGAAAGAAAAGTCAAGAAGGCAACGGTACCCGAGTGGCCGAGAGAAGAAAGCTCAACCACTGCATTGAAGGCAGCGGTGGAAGAAAGGAGGGCTCAGGGACCCTCATAAAGAAGAAGGAGAAACGAGGCTCAAGCATTGAAGGCGAAGGACAGAAGAGAGAAGTGGTGCATAGTACCCATGGTCAGTGTCGGGAAGCATGGAAGACTGCAGAGAGCTGTGGTGTGACGGGAAGCGGCTACCTCAAGGACAAAGAGGACTGACTGTCACTATTTAGGGTTTGGGTTTACTGTTGGGACAGGCCCACAGTGTTGTAATGGCGAGACCTTCAGGCCGCCTATAAAAGCTTGCATTTTGTATTGTAAAGGGTTATCTAATCAGTCAGTTAGCCAGTTGGTTGGCTCGTAGGATGAGTCGTTAGTTGGTCAGTAGATTATTTTTGAAGTAGACTCAGGAGTCAGTCAGACAGACTGTGTTGTAATGATCCAGATACCTAGCTTGTCTGTGAGTCATTTGAGTCTGTATGTAACCATCCACAAAGAGGAAAGAGAGGGAAGGATATATTGAAAGAAAGGCAATGTAGAGATAGAAATAGGCTAGAGATCTAGAAGAGATCTCGCGCTGCATATGCAGTGCAATAGACTATGCTAACTTCCCTCAAGATATATAATAGAAGCACAGTTTGGTGGACGTAGCTCCCATCCTGGGGGTGAACCACGTTAAATCTGCGTGTTATGTGTTGCGTGAATGTGATTGTACTTGCTTATTGTTACTGGTTACTATGCATATGATGTTAGTTGCAGTAAGTGAATGTATGTATTGTTCAGCTCATGGTAATGCAGGATGATAGAGATAAGTTGAAGTATTTTAGTAAGCTGCTTAAAGACTCCTTTACATCTGTTTCTAATGACCATTTAATCACAATATAACTTCTGGGAAGTAGAGTTTCACACCTTGACACAGTCAACGCTAAGAGTGCAAAGCCGTAGTGGTAGGATATCGCAGAGAGGCGATATCGCACCGGCAGAGGAACTACGGTGCGCGATACTGCGAGCTGAGGGCTTAGCGTCGAGGAGAGGCTGGGTGTCCTGCGGTGCGCAGAGATGCGATAAGGTTGGGGATATTGTGAGTAAGTGGAAGTCATGCGACGTGGGAAGAAACCGTGCGACTTGTGCGTGGATAAGAATCGCACGACTAAAAGTGCTGCGAGTAGAAGGGGATGTGCGATGCACAGATATAGCTGACCTTGTGACTCACAGGAGTAAGAGAAGAAAAGTAGGATGCACAGAACTTGGTCCAAGACACTTGAGTCTTGGCCAACCCATTAGATTCACTTCGGGTGAGACTTCAGATCGCTTTGCGGTCTGTCACCGAAAGGGCCAGTGAGTTAGGGGTGTTGTTGATTGATTATAGTAAACCCAGGTCTGCCCAAGCAATCAACATGAGCAACCTGCAAGTTATCTCTCAAAACCTTCAATATTTCATGACTTTATTCAATACAATCCTTATCCTTTGGAGCTCTACTACCACAAAAAATGTGGTCAATAAAAGTGGATGCATCATAACCATAAAGTTATTTAAAAGGAGACATGTCAATTGACATATGGAAAGTATTATTGTAACAAAAATCACCCAAATGCAACCGTTTTATCCATGATTTTTGCTGCCCACTAACATAGTTCCTCAAGTATCCTTCCAACCATTGATTCACCCTATTTGTTTTTCCATCATCTTGGGGATGATATCTTGTTCTAGGTGTCAAATTTGTCCCCACCATTTTTAAGAGTTCTTACCAAAATGCACTAAAAAACTGCTATCTCTGTCACTGACAATGCTCTTAGGAATCCCGTGCAATCTAAGTGACTTCTTTAAAAAATAGTTCAGCCACTTGTGCAGCAGTGAAAGTGATAGTAACAAAAAATAAATGAGCAAATTTAGTGAGTCTATCCACGACCACAAATATGCAATCCTTACCAAATACTTTGGGCAAACTAGTGATGAAGTCCATTGAAATGCTCTCCCATTTTTGTGCTAGAATAGGAAAGGGATGTAAGAGACCATATGGATGAGTGTGATCCAATTTATCTCGATGAAATGTGGGGAATTCATTAACATAATTCAGAACATCAACCTTCAACCCTTTCCATGCAAATATTTCCCTCAACATTCTTTATTTTTTGAAGAAACCAGGGTGACTTGCTATAGGATAATCACGAGCTTTCTTTAAATTTTCCTCCTTCAAACTCGAATTAGGGACCAAATAGATTCTATATTTGTAGTATATTATTCCTTCCAACACCTTATACCTATCATCATGGTTAGTTCCATAAAAACGTTCACAAGAAAATTTATCCTTGGCATACTCTACTTCTAATGTGGCTTTCCAATTTTCTACTACATCCATCAGAGAAATAGAAGGTGTTCTAAATAAGGAATCAGCTACCAAATTATTTTTTCTCTTCACATATTCAATATCAAATTCAAATTCTTGAATCTTACTCACCCACTTTTGTTGTCTTTCATTTAAATCTTTTTGAGTGAGGAAGTACCTTAAGTTGTTATGGTTAGTTTTGACCACAAATTTGTTTCCCACCAAGTATTGTCTAAACTTGATCAAAGAATGCATGATGTCCATCATTTATTTATCATAAATGGAGTAAATATTCTCATGTTTATGTAGCTTCCTACTCTAAAAATCTATTGGGTGTTGTCCTTGTTTTAATATTTCTCCAATGCCTTCTCCTGAAGCATCACATTCCAAGACAAATGGTTTACAAAAATTAGGCAAGGATAGAATATGACAGTTGCTTATTACCTCCTTCATTATTTGGAAATATTTTTCATCACCTTCATGCCATTGGAAAGCATATTTATTTTTCAAATCAGTGAGAGGTGAAGTGATTTGGGAGAACCCCTTCACAAAATTTCTATAGTAGGTGCAAATTCCAATGAATCCTCTTAATTCAGTGAAACTTTTGGGATGAGGCCACTCTAAAATGGATTTTATTTTCTCCATATCCACCTTCACACCATCTTGTCCAATGATGTGTATAATATACAAGAGATATGTCAAACCAAACTCACATTTTGACAGCTTAGCAAACAAATATTGATCATGTCGAATTTTTAATACCTCTTCTAGATGATACAAATGTTCCTTCCAAGTTTTACTGTAAATAAGAACGCCATCAAAGAAAACTAGTACAAAATTATGAAGTTGCTTGTGTAAGATGTTTTTCATGCATGATTGGAATGTGGCAGGTGCATTTGTTAATCCAAAGGTCATGGAAACAAACTCAAAGTGACTATAGTGGCATCTGAAAGCAGTCTTTGGTATGTCTTCTTCTCTCATTTGAATTTGATGATAACCATATCTAAGCTCAATATTTGAGAAGAACTTGGCCCCATGGAGCTCATACATGAGCTCATCAATAATTTATATGGGGTATATATTCTTTATTGTCTTCTTGTTTAATAATATGAGATCAATGCACATTCTCAAGGTTCCATCTTTCTTTTTTACCATAACAATTGAAGAAGCAAATGGGCTAGAATTAGGCCTTATGAGACCCAACTCCAAGAGTTCTTTAACGAACTCTTAAATACCATCTTGAATCCTTTAGGGGTGCCTATAGGGATTCATTTTTATTGGTTGTGTTCCTATCTCCAACTCAATGATATTCTCAACACCTCTATCTGGTGGTCTTCCCGGGGGAAGGTCTCCAAAAACCTTCTCATACTTACTCAATAGTTTCTATATCTCTTTCGGATGCTTGGAAATATTCAAGTGAGGTTTAGGATATGTAATTAAACATTCAAAAACCCATTCTATATCTCCATGCCTCAAGATAGTTCTAATGTTGTGAGAGGGAATCACTTGATTTGGGTAAGTGTGCATTCCCCTTGATAAGATGGGTTTCCCTTCTGAATTTTTGAACCTTATTTCATGGATTTGATAATTCACTGTATGATCCCCTAAATAATAAAACCAGTGTACTCCCAAAACCACATTTTTATAAGCCACATTCACTACATAAAAATTGTCAGTGATAGTATGATTTCCTAGAGTAACTTGAAGCTTTGGAATCCATTTAGTGCAGTCCATAGAATTGTTACCTGGAATGATGTTTGTGAAACCATCAAAAGTTCCAGATTATAAATTTCTCCTCTCCACCAAGGATGCATCTAGGAATTTGTGAGTGGATCCACCATCTACTAGAACTGTCACCTTTTGGATTTGTATGCTGCCCTTGAGCCTTAAGGTGTGGAATCTAGGTACACCTGAGAGTGGTACAATTTTTCCTATATCAGTAGTGGGTTCTTCTTATTCTATTGTTGCATACCCTTCTTCTTGGTATGCAAGTTGTGCTTCTTCCTCCTTCTCCTCCTCTTCATCATATTCAGAAAAAACTTCAATGTAGTGTGCCTTCCCGTTGGCACATTTGTGTCTCGGTACCCAAGGTTGTTGGCATGTAAAACATAGATTCTCTCTTCTAAGATATTCTTTGCTTGGTCCTCATTTATTTTATTTGATAGAGGAGTCCTTTTTCCATGGCTTATTACCTTCCTTGAACTTGGAAGGGAAGTTTGGTTCTTGGCAATACATTCTGCAAATCCCTTGTCAAATTTATGGCATCCTTCAATCTGGCTGGCTTGTGGGACTTCACCATCCCTCTCAAAGGTTCTGTAAATCCTTCAGTAAAAAATAAAACCAACCTATCCATAGATACATCAGAAACCATTACTGAAATATTTTCAAATTATAACATATATAATTAAGGAGTTCCTACTTGATTCAATTGCGCTAGTTCTTTGAAAGGAAGTTCAGGGTATTTCCTCTCAAATCTCTCCATCAATGCATTGGAGAAACCCTCATAAGATAAAATATGATCATGTCTCAAGTTTCTAATACCATGCAACCACCAATCACTAGCTTTCCCTTTGAGATGCAGAATGGCCATTTTCAATGCATCTTCTTCAACCATAGGATTTAATTGGAAATATACACTTAATTTTTGCAACCAAGCAGTAGCAGACATTTGTGAGGAACCATCAAAGGAAGGAATGGTTACTTTTACTATGGTGTATTTTAATTCATGATTAATATGAGGTTCCGTATTCCAATTTCCTCCTCGTGTGAATTGAAAATAAGATCTAAGGAATTGATCAAAAGGCAGGACTTTCCTACATTCACCACTTAATTGCTTCCAATCATTTGCTGCTTCTCTAACATCATAAGTGGTGTAAGGGCCTTATTTGGACTCTAAAAACTTAGGTATTTAAGGTCCATTATGATTTTTTAACTCATGAGGTATGTTATGAGTTCCAGTCTTTGAAAAAATGGTTTCTCCATTGGTATTATTATCATCATGAGGTGAACTACTACTACTCCCTAGTGTTGAATTGCCCCCAACTTGGCTAGCCAAAAATTCAAACCCTTGAATAAAGTGTTTGGAAATACCTTCAAAATATGATTTAATGAATGTCGTAATTTCCTCATTACTTTCTTTTTCATCCATATCTCTTAGTTCGAATTTTTCCTTAATCTCCTTGTAAAAGGAACTAACTTCACCACTTTCTTCCCTTTCACTGTTAAGGTCTCTAGTTTCAGTTTCTAATGGAGGGAGGTCATAATAAGGAAACATGAATAGAGATATCTATTATGTTCCAATATCATTCTCTGATACCACTTGTAATGAACCAATTCAAAAATTCCCAACAAAGGCATAATTTTAGAAAACTTTTCTTGACTAGTCTTGACTCTAGGGATTCGAATGGCTCAAGAGGGTATCGAATTTGGTAGGGACTGATGTGGGGAGTCTTAGGACTCTTAAATTGAATCTTTTATATTTTTATTACAGGTCATAGACATCTGCAACTCAATTTTGGCATGATGGAAAAAGGGAAAAATTACTAGCAATTTATGATGCAATTCCCCCTAGGGTGTGAGTAGAAATGGATCTCCAAATCCTATGAAACCCTATTAAATTGAATAATAGAGTATGGGGACAGTAATTAGACTCCATTTAATATAATTTATTGTGGTTAATATTTCTGCAACAGAGGATTAAAGCTTCATATTCGAATGCATACTTTAAATGATATTTGCTTAAGGGAAATGACACATAAAATATCAACTTTGACTCATAAATGATGAATATAATGGTTCATAACAGATAAATATGAATATATACCATTTAAATCATTTAAAAATCTCACTAAAATCTTATAACATTGACCCAAGTTTCAATATATATCGTATATACAATGTCCATTGAAAGGGAAAATCATCACATGGAAACTAGTCACAATAAAGCCTTGAAATGTTGATATTTGCATATGTACTTATTATGATTTAGAATTAAATAGAATATGGGAGAAATATTACAGATCCATGAATCATTAACCCATGCTTTTGCATCAACTGAACTCAATGGGGCGCAACCACCATTTCACACAAGTTCGCCTTCATAGAAAAACATGGAAATATGGAAGTGGAAATTGAGAGAATAGGAGGAGAGATGGGTAACAAACAATAGAAGAATCATATATGAAGAAAAAAACTCCATGAATATACAAATGCAAGGTCTGAATTTTCTCTCCCATGGCCAACTTGGATGAGAACCTCACTCTCTCGAAATTGGCTCACTAGCAAGGTAAGTGTGCATTGACCGTGTAATGGGCAAGCTAATGCTCTCCGAATGCCAAAGGAAAATACACAAATGATAAAAATACATTTCCATTCCTCATGACATATTTTTATAAGCCTCCTAAGGTATTCCAAGGTCTAATTCATTCCCATAGGCTTCCTCCACCTCATCCTTGATGTTTAGTAACCTCCATGCCACTTGGCCTTCTCCACAACCCTTCATATTACACCAAATTAAAATGGCTTCCACCTTGTAGCAAGTGCACCCTCTTGGAGGATATTTTTAGCCCTGACATGTCAGGTTGTCATAGGTCTTCAATCAGGTCTAAATTTTCATAGAATATACCATCATTGTTTTCATAAAGCACAAGGAATCTAGCTCCACATGGCACCTAGTTCTTCCTAGACTCTTCCTCTTCTATGGGGAGTTAATTATCCTCACCCATTATAATAATTGAGCTCATGATATTTCATTTGAAAACTATTCACCTTCCAAGAACATTCCATCACTCATAATTTCAAATTTGGGGTTAAGTCATGGCATGTGTAAGGACAAATCTAGCCAACCAAGACCTCCATGGACCTCCACATTTCCTTATGAAGCAAAACCACTTTATTTTATCCATATTTATTATTTTAATGACCCAAATTAATGTGTAAATGATAAACTAAGGTTCTCTTGGGTCCCATATCTCCCTTATTGCAATATTTAATGCCTCCTTTCCCAACCTAGGGAAATGGAAGGTGGGTGAAACATTGTCAACTAGTAGACCTATTGGGATGAGGACATGACAAGAGAGAACCACATGCTTAGAGACTATCCAAATTATAAAGAGAACCCTCTAGGCTTTCAAAACTTATAAGAAACAGTTACAGTGGAGTATATGGCAAGAGAAACTCCCCAAATTTATGCAACATTGGATAATAATCAAGAACCATCAATTAGCAATAGTGGAAGTTGGAGGTAAGATTGCTAACAAATCCATTTCTTTTTTGATTGATCCAATATCTACTCATAGTTATATTTCTCCAAAAGTGGTTGAAAGTTGTTCTCTTGGAAAGGTGAAAGATAATAAATCATGGGTATTTCAATTAGCCATAGTCACTAATACATAATATCAAAATTGCGACGATTTTTCATTGCTATTTCCACGTTTCTTCATCTCAATTGTGACAATAATGGTCACGATGTTTTGTGGCACTTATTTCGTGGATATAACGACGAAATTTATAAGGCGTCGATATAGAGATGAAAACTGGCCGCCATGTGTCTTCTATACGGTGGCCTTGAAATTGATTTTTTTAATTCATTTTCTACGTTTTTCTGCTCTATCGACAAAGTTGTCATCCCTATAACGATGAAAATATGGCCAAAAACTGCTAGGCAAAATTTTGTTTCCATGCAAAACCTTGGAACATTTGCGACGGAAGTTTTTCTCTCTATCGACAAATTCTGGAATTTGAACAAAAATTTCTTCCACGCAAAACCATGGAAAACCAATCTCTATCGACGAAATATGCTAGTTGAACGGTAATTTTTCCACGAAACTTCGTTTCTATAGCGATGGTATTCATGGAAAGCCACCCGGGGTTTCAACGGTTTTGCAATACTCACGACGAAAGTTCATCGATATTGTGACGAAACCTGGAGGTTTCAAAAAAATATAAAAAACCGTGGAAAGGCACCTTCCTTTCCACGGTTTTGGGTCTTCAATAAGTGCTTGTGAAGAAATACATACTATATTTTAAAGACAAAGAAATGGATAAAATATAACAAGGAAAGGTGATTTATAGAAAATAAATATATCAGGAAAGTAAGATATAGGAAAAAACATATTGAAGTGAAAGGGAAAAAAATAAATGGGAAGTTCAGGGGAGAGGTCAAAAAGTGTTAACTGACTCTAAAAAATAAGGCATAATGATTTAAAAAGTGCCCAAAAGTACCCAAAGTGGCCCTAAGCACCCTAATTATTGCCTTAAAAACTGTTTTCCCATTAGGATGCACAAATTCATAATAATTAGCTAAAATACATAATTAGAGGCTAAAGTGGCACCTCTTAGGGTGGATTCTATGACAAGGTAGGAGGGTACATGTATAAAAATACCATCGATAAAGTATGTTGTAAGCACCACAGGGATCGTATAAAAATTAATTAAATGATATTCTAGGAACCAATAAGAGCTAATTTCTATGATAACTTAGGGGGGTATATCTATAAAAAATACCATCGATAAAAGACGTAGGCACTACTGGGCTCAGATCAAATTATTGTGATCTAAAATTAGGTTAATCCCCCTGGGGATTAAAGAGCCCACAAGGGATTGGAAGGATGCCCACAGAGCTTGGAAGAAGTTCGCAAAGGCCTGTAGATACCCGCAAAAGCTTAAAGAAGCCCACAAGTTGGAAGTAAAGGAAGCCCATGTTCTGAAGATGAAGGGAGTCCGAGATTTGAATACCGAGGAAGCCCGCAGGTGTAAATGAAGCCAGATAAGGTCAATCCCATAATTTCTGGAAGAGTTGAAAATGAAAAACTGATCCTTTTTATGCAACCGACTCAAGCATGGCCAAAATCGATCAAAGTTAGTACCAAATATGCCCGAAAGAAAAAAAAATTCCCTTTAGCACATGATAGGAAAGAGACATGTTAATCAACAAAAAATTGGCAACTTATTTCTATTCTTTTACTATGCATGATATTGGTATAACAAAAAATTCATCATAGATCACCTTTTGGCATTGATCAGAAGCAGGTTGCATAGTTGAGCATGCAATTTGTAGTTTAGAAGCCATATCATAATTTCCTTGGAGACACTCCTCGTGAAATATCATCACTTGCTCTACTACATGTGAAGAGATAATAGTGATAATTCATCATACTACAAAAAACATAAGGTGCATTGAATTCATCTTTATTGAAAAATAAAAAAATAATAAAAAAATAACTGAACCCCTAGGGAAAAAGAGTAGTTGTTCACTTGGAAAATCTGTGTAGGATCTTTGTAGTGCCAACTGGTGGTAAGTTGTTTTGATGTTGCTCATTTTTGGAAGAGGTGAATATGAAAAGTTGATCCTTCTTATGCAACCACCTAAAGCATGGACAAAATTGTTCAAGTTAGTATCAAATATGCCCATAATATAAAAACAGTCCCCTAAGCACATGATGGGAAAGAGACATATTAGTCAACAAAAAATTGACAACTTATTTCTATTCTATTACTAGGAATGATCTCATGTAGCAAAAAAGTCATCATAAATTATTACCTTTTGGCACTGAGAAGTAGGTTGCACAGTTGAGCATGCAATTTGTTGTTTAGAAACCATATCATAATTTCCTTGGAGACACTCTTTATGTAATAACATCACTTTATCTGCTACCTTTGAATATCTAGACATATGAATTTATGGTCCACATATGTGCCATGCAACAACTGAAAGTTTATCATCATAGTAATCAGAACGTGTAAAATAGTGCAACCAATAACCAGTGTTAATCATTTAAGGTGCCATTTAGCATATGATTTCCAGATCTGTGTATGTGATAGCATATATATAAAATACTAACTTAATGAAAATTTAGTTCCAAGCTAACCATAATGTTATTATCATTCACTCGATCATGTATGTAAGCTCTGAAATATAAAATCATCAAGTCCCTTACCATCACCCAACTCTCAATAGCATTAATTAGTACTAACAAAATCCAAAACAATACTCAGTAAAATAATGTTAGAATTATATCATTGTGCATTCAGAGATGTAAGGTTCCAGATCTTAGTATAAAATCAGACTTACATTTACCTAGAAAACTAATGTGAATAGGGCATAAAACTAATCAAATCAATAAGATATATTTTACAAAATACACCACCATCTAAATACTTTGAAATACTAACTTGTTTTCTGTTTTGAGTGTGCATAGAAGGTAGCTAGGGAATACGAGGTTTGCAATAAATGTTGCAGACCTGTGTTTGATAAAGGAGATGGATCGGATTGTGGGAGCATCAGGTCTGCATTTTTAGGGTTTTACACAAATTATTTTTTTAGGGATTTCTTTTTTGATAAAATAAAAGTTACAAAAACACATAAAAATTAAGTCTAAAACCTAAGAGAAACAAAAATAACCTAAGAATAATATTTACAAGTATACAACACAGAAAATTTCGTTTTTAAAGATAGATGAACAATTAGGGTTTGAAAAATTAAAATTTCTTAACCTAGGGTTTCATCATGCCGAAATTATAGGAAGAAGGGCCGAAAAAAGCCTAATTTCTTCTACGTGATTTTTCTTATATTTTTCTACGTTACTAAGAAGCATTTTTTTTTATGTAGAAGTTTGTCTCCTAGTTTGGATGATAGTCTAAAAGTAGTTATTTACTATTGGTTGTATCTCTTGTATATTAATAGAATGAAATATAATTTAAGGATAAAGACAAACACAATAAGGATAAAGAACACGTCAAAACCCTTACCTTATCATTGTCCTTTTGCTAGATCCATCTGCCCATACAACTTGGTAAGAGTTGTCCACGAGATGCATTTCCATCACCAAGACCTGCATAAATCATCAAAGACAGAATTTTAATATGAGTAAATAATATATAAGCAAATAAACAATAATTTAAATTCTACAACAAAGTCCTGTAGAAATCAATGAACCGTGAAATGTAAAATTTAGTAACAATTTTTTAAGAAATAGACATGCATTTAAAAATTTACAACCATCTTTAATACATAGTAATAAAAGAGTATTTATACCTTATTGAACTCCTCTCTATTTTGAGAACAATTTTATATTCTCTCTTGAACAGGGCCAACCACGTGAAGGTGGAAGCTCATATGGCCCCTCCCTCCCCTCACATCGCTCTTAATTCCCCATACCCAATAAATTATGTTGTTTACATAGAAAACATATAAACATTCATGCATAACTAGGTTAGTCATCAAAACATATAAACATAAAAACATTGAAGCATAATGAGGTAATTCATATAAACAATATTTTAGACTAACAACATCGATATACATCCAAATACAAGTCATGAATTTATACATCTACTTTTTCTTTGATTTCTGTTTTTTTGCATTGTAATAACTGACGATAATTGGGATATTATCATCATCATTTGGTGGAATATCTACAAAGCCATGTCCTGCTAGTGTTTGTGTTTCCATGCCCTAATGTATCATACTTCTTGTACGTCGTTGAGTAGGGCGTGGAGGCAGTTCTGAAGGGGCATGAATTGCAACAACGATAATGGGCATATCGATATGTTGAAATATTATTGAAATTAATAGTTCATCATTTTGAGTAAAATTAAGATATTTCTCTTTACCTGTCTGTGTAGTTGTGATAGTTGGTGTGTTAATTGTTTCTCTACTTGCTAATTCCTCTTGCATTTCACCCTCCTGAGCTTCATGGTCTTCGCTTGAAGGAAGAAAATTTATAAGTATACATCAGTAAATAAATATCTATAATCACAGTAGATATTTCTATTTACAAAGCACACATACCAGAATGGCCACTCTGCTCCCCACTAGCATGGGACATGCACACCCCAACATTAGCTGGTACATGCCGAGTACCGCTGCATTCACTGCCGCGGTGTCACTGTTGCTTAAAAGAAAACATAAATATTTAGTTATGGGTGATATAATAAAAAATGAATAGAATTTAACAGTATACTGCAATGATGTCCTTATTCATTTTATTTACCTGCATCTGTGTCATTGGGGAGATTGGAGTCCGCCCCAAGCTTTTCCGATATTCAATGACACTTTTAAAACCATACTTGAAACCAAGCTTTAGGTCTTCCTCAGTGGCAACATCTTGGAACGTATTTCCTCGCAATGCATAATGCATATAAAATTTCCAGTATCAAAAAGATATATTTGTTCACTACTTTCAAATAAATATTCCCCACAGTTAATCATTTAATTCTTACGATTCATGCTTTTAGTTTTTATAGCCACCTTGGACCAGTCTATGTTTCCCGTGCTTTCCACTCTAGCCTTGGTTTCTTTGGAGGTGTCTGGTAGCCTATATATGAAAATTTTGAAAAACGTAAGATATTAGAATTCTTGCTTAAAACAAAGAAGAAAAAAATAAATGAGCATATTTCACCAAAAATATGATATGTGTTGTACCTTACTTTTCTAGGCCGTGGTTGTTTTCCTTGTATTTTTAGCAAGTTCTCCTTTGCATCCTCTATGAGTTCCTTCCACTCTTTCTCCTGAATCATGGGAGGGCGCTCATGCTTGAGGTCAAGTTGCAATTTATCCCTATATTGGGCCCTGGTATATTTTAAATTCTTGTCGGCTAACTTTGCAACCACTTTCTTGTTGAATGTATTGTCGAACAAGTTTACCATGTGGTCTATCAATACATCTCTCTATGTGCTATCTTGGCTATTCCACCATGTGCAAATGGTGGGCCCAAATAAATCCAATGCTTTGTCATTCAAATTCCTGTAGAAAACATTGTTTCCTGCAGAAACGTGTAATCCATTAATTTATAATAATTTCAGTGTATGTCCATTCAATTTCATGATTAAAATGAATAAATTAATTGATAAATACCTACAATCTTTTGAATATTTATCGGAACACAAGCGTCATCAACCAGAAAGGTGAGATCTAGTGATCTGGTGCTTTTAACTCGTGCTGCTCCAGGAAAAGTTTCCTGCTCATCTACAATAGGTTCATATTTGAAGTCATGTGGATTCCTAGGCTCCGTATCATCATGCTATGGCATGTCATTCTGATCAAAATTGGTGCCCTCATCAATGGATTCGAGGCCAACCAGAGGAGTGTAAAAAAACCTCATTGGTACATTGATTTGTCAGTGTTGTTGCTGCATTGGAGCATCACTGCTACCTATACCTATCTCGACAGTTTCTGTAGTCACGGGTTGTAAAAAATCCTACAAATGAAAAAACTTTACTTTATCAGATCACTTGGAAAAATAGGAAACATAATATCAGATATGAAATCATGTCATATCTTAAAAAAATATGTGAATATGCCACTTACCCCATAAGATTTTATTTGTTCTTTCAACTCTTCAATCCTTTCCCTGATCTCCTGTGTCATGGGCCTCATGCAATCCAATGAAATCATTTCTATGTTTTCCTTTTTTAGGGCCTTCTTTATAGTATCCATAGGGTCTATGGAATAGTAAATTTCATCCTCAAGCTCCTCATCACCCAGATCAAGTGCACTGGACTAAATTCATCAAACAGTAAAATTAAGCAAAATAATTTTAACATCATTCAAACATTGTTATTGTAATGAAATTTAGTTACTATTAAGAACTAACACTTACCTGATGCGATGTTTTGGCTGGTGACTTACCACGGTCACCCCGTATTGATCTACTTCTAGTGGGTGATTGTCCACAGTCACCCTGGACCGTGGAAGCAGCAGGTGACTTTCCACGGTCCCCACCCTGACACGATAAATCAATCAATAATTCACCATAAGCACAGAAAAATGTGAATGTCAACAGTGGAAATCGAATGCTAACAGAAAAAATTGAAACATTTAGTTATTATATTTCACACTTACATGACGGGGCATAGAGTGTGACCTTCCACAGTCACCCTGGACCATGGAAGTAGTAGGTGCCTTTCCACCAATGCCACCTCGAAATAATAAATCAATAAATAAACGTTATGAAAATAATTGTAACATAATAAAAAATGATATATTGAAATAATATTTATTTTTACCTCAGAAGTAGAGGAAACGCGTTTTGTTCCATGACGAACATGGGTAGACCCCTATGACAGTGTAATAAGCATGTTGTCACATGGAAATCTTTTGGGGTTGGAGTTTCTAGTTATTGTAGTCATATTTAGTTACTATATTTAGTTGAGTCAATAATTGTAACATCAACAAAAATGAGATATTGCAATAATATTTACTTTTACCTCCAATGGAGAAGATACATGTTCTGCTCCATGGTGGTGAGCAGACCCCTACCATAGTGTAATAAGCATGTTATCATATGGAAATATCCACAATAAGCATGAAAAAAGAGAATGGTAATAGTGGAAATTGAATGTTAATAGAAAACATATCAACATTTAGTTATTATATTTAACACTTACCTGATGGGGCACAGAGTGTGAGCTTCCATGGTCACCCTGGACCATGGAAGTAGAGGACACGCATTCTGTTCCATGATGACCATGGGAAGACCCCTGCCATAGTGTAATAAGCATGTTTTCACATGGAAATATTCTAGGGTTGGAGTTTCTAGTTATTGTAGTCATATTTAGTTACTATATTTAGTTGAGTCAATAATTGCAACATAAACAAAAATGAGATACTGCAATAATATTTACTTTTACCTCCAAAGGAGGAGATACATGTTCTGCTCCATGGGGATGAGTAGACCCCTGCCACAATGTAATAAGCATGTTATCATATGGAAATATTCACAATAAGCATGACAAAAGCGAATGGTAATAGTGAAAATCGAATGTTAACTGAAAAAATTTAAACATTTTGTTATTGAAGTCATATTTATTTACTATATTTAACATTTACCTCACGGGGCATAGATTGTGACCTTCCACGGTCACCCTGGATCCTGGAAGCAACATGTGGCTTTCCGTGGGATTTCCACTACTGCAACCCTCACAAAATAAATCAATCAATAAAATTTGAGTCAATAATTGTAACATAAAATAAGATGAGATAAGCATTACGGTGTAATAAGCATGTTATCACATGGAAATATTCATAATATGCATGAAAAAAGTGAATGTCAACGGTGGAAATTGAATGTTAACAGAAAAAATTGAAACATTTAGTTATTGTAGTCATGTTTAGTTACTATATTTAGCATTTACTTGATGAGGCATAGAATGTGACCTTCCACACTTACCTTGGACCATGGAAGCCACATCTATTCGATTTAAGTTGTAATCGATCAACAACTCTTCACTTGGAAGTATTGTTTTTGTTGCACATACAAATATACGATGTTCTTCGCGTCCCTCAAATTCGCAATTCAGTTTCTTAGTTGATGTCACTGGCCGTGTACTATTTATAAAGCCGACAATGTTTCCGGACGCTTTTGGTCTCCCATCAATATACATAGTCACCCCTTTATTTTTATTGTTTTCTGCTAGTTGTATATAATTTGCGGTAACTCCGTATCTCCTCATACTTCAAGTATATTGGACCAAGATCAACCAGTTATTGTATATGTATAATGGTCTAATATACTCCGTCAATTTAGTTATAGTTCCATAGCTGACCTTTATGCCATCCATGGAAAATAGCCCCGATCCATGTAAGGACAAAGGGGCAACGCGATACATCCTCCGATTGATGAAGAAATCTGTGTTCACTTGAGGTAGCTTATTAGGTACCCATCGTTGCACTAGATTTCTATACCTCAAGGGAAACTCATGTCACCTATGCTCTCAACATCATAATTACATGACCCTTTGTTGGCAATAAAATATTGCATGTGTCTACGAAATGTTTTCCTTACCTTTTCAGATCTAGTTTATATAGAACTGGTAGATCTAGTACAACACGTATCACTTTCAACCTCTCCGAGTATATCTTCACCATCACTCGAGGAAGATATATCTAATAGATACCTATTTGGTGGTACCTACACTTGATAAAACACAAATATAATCTACCAAGCGAATATAATTTAGCGTGCAAATAGATTTACTTGTAATGTTTTAATATCAAAATTTTTTTCTTCCTAAAAACTTTACCAAAAGCTATTTTTCTCTCAAAGGTGTAATTTCTTTTAGAGTTATTTATATTTGAATTATTTTTAAGTATAAGACATGATTTGATTTGTTTTGTAATTTGTTCACAACACAGATATAGAAGTGTGTTTCTTGGGCCACTTAACTAGTTAATGCATGCAAAGAGGTATGGGGTTCCCCCTCATATAGATCATGTTCTGGATTCAATTTGGAACGAGCGGTGGTCATATTTCTTCATTCATGGATTGCCCACCGAAACTCGACGACGTTAGTCTAACACTCCCTCTTCCACAATGGTTTGATATGCAAGTTTCCTCGTGCAAGGTACTCCTCTAACTATGTGCCTGCTTTTTTTTAAATAGGATAATATTGTGAAATGTCACCAAATTTAGACCAATTATAGGTAGTTTTGAGTGGTTTTTCACATGGACACGGATAGGGTGATGTTGGATCCGAAATTGTCTTATCACAACCCTGAATCGTCTTACACTACCCAAGACCATTTTCTTACCATTGCTACGGTGTTCTTCAACAGGGAAATCCTGAATTTGTTTGGCCGTGATGGTATGGTTCAAGCCTGTTCTCTATCAAATGGGCAATGGATGGGTTCAAGGCTGGCATTTAACGGGAAAAATTCCCATCATGGGTCATTTTTCACCTCAAATACGACCTATATTTCATATAAATCCTCAGAAAATATGAAGTAAACAGTCAAAACCATAGTGGCAATATTCAAGTACGGATTCGAATACGATTCGGATACGAAACGGAAAAAATACGGAACAAAAAAATCAAGTACAACTAAAATATGGGAATAGGAATATTATAAATAGAAAAACATGCAATTTTAATTTTAAAAAAATAAGATTATACGATCATCATTCCAAAGTGTAACATGTCATTCATTATTCATTAGGAACAAACATTCCAATGTGTAACATGTCATTCATTATTCATTAGGAACTAACATTCCAAAGTGTAACATTTCATTCATTATTCATTAGGAACTAACACAAGTAGTAACTAAGTATTGATTTCTTGTGACAATGGATGAGACCTACAACTGTCCTTTCTCTATAGTTTCAACCTCAAAGCCAAGGGAAACAATAGGAAAAGGTATAGTCTATGGAAAAGAATCTCCAATTTTGATCCGAGACAAGTAAGGGATCATTGGACCCCATAAAAAGGCTATGTTATTCAAATCCTTATCACTTCAATGGGAGAGTTGCACTAATGATGGCCTAGCAATATCTAAGGCTTTAGAAATGGCTAAGTTACATATTCAGGTTGAGATAATGATGGGTAACCTATCATCTCCATCCTCTTGGGAATCATTGTTGGAAATATGGCAGATGAATGTGTTGGCATTGATGTCAATATATTAACGAAGAGTTGGTGACATTTGGTGAACTGATGATTGTGGACAAACATATCCTAGAGATGTTCATTAATGACAAAAGAACTGTTGATGGGCATAGGCATGTATGATAAAGTTGGAAAAAGACTAAGTGGTGAAAAATTGTCCTAAAGCAGTAGTCTTATGAAAATTCCCACCATATTTCATAAGAAGGATAAAATGCCCACCATGGCTTGTCATCCCATAGCTAGTTGAAGTATCTATCTGACCATTGCACAAGTTCTCAGAACAACTCTTTGAGGAAGAAGATACGGGCCTCCCAAAAGAAGTTATTTTTGGTCAAATTAGACAAGTTGCTCTAGGAGAATGCCTGCCATAATTTGTGGGTTGAAATAAATTCCTGTACCATATGGGAATCTTGTAGGTGGTTGTGTTGTCTACCTGACCATGTTCTTACTTTGACTTGAAAGTACCTAAGGTAGAAATTATGGATTTGCCAAAATAGGGTCTTAAGCAACTTTTACATCATACTTCAGTAAAAGGCCCGTCGAGGAGAGAGAAAGTAGTTCCAGAGGATGAAACTAGTATTAATGGATTCATTTGGTTTTCCTCCATCCATTGGATGTATTACAGTCCAAGTTTTATGAAAATTTGAAATCACCTTTGAGACCTAGGGTTTAAAGAAATTAACCGTGTGTCAAATCACAAGGTTGAAGAGAAATTTGGAAATGCCTTCCAAAGCTTGTCTGAGTGATGATAAATTCATCAGAAGGTATAGGCATGTTCTTGAATGAACTGGCTATCCACCCATGTTCTTAGTTTTTCTTATGGTGACTACATGAGAAAAATATCAGCTTGCCAAAATAGGTAAAAACATTAGCTTGCATATCCAAAAATATGAAAAATTAACCGAGTGTTGAAAATAGGAGGTTGAGAGCCCACTTGGAAATGCATGCCAGAGTCAACTCTTTAACTAATAAATTCATCAGATGTTATGGTTCCATTCTTTGATGATCTGGGCATCCACTCATGATCTCAGTTTCCCTGTGGGTGTTCACGCATGTGAGATACGAGTCTGCCAAAATGCCTCCTAGCACAATAATGACTAGGGTCTGAAAAAATTGACTAAGTGTTGAATTGAGAAGTTTGAAAGACCATTTTAAAGTGACTGTCAGAGACTGTGTGTTTGTCAGTAAGGTTTTAAGGTGACATGGTCTTGTTCCTAGTTGAGGTGGATACCTAGCCATACCCTTAGTTTGTTTAAATATGGTCAAGATGTGAAAAATATAACTCTGCAAAAAGTTAGAAAAGTATTCCTGTACAATCTTGGTGAAATAAAAGGGTAAGCTACAGGAAATTAATAAACATAAATTTATAAAGGGAATTTTGCATATGTTGAGAATGATTTAAGGATAGTATTTTGGAAGATATGATGTGATCGAAATTACACAGCATATATTTAAGGAAGAAATGCTCGTAGAGGGTTTAATGAAGACACACACAGGCTACAATATTCTTGATAACCTTCAGACTCTTTGAGATATGCCAAACAGAGGTGACCACACTAACTACCATGGTTTATGCCAAATAGAGGCAAAAAGATATAAGTTTCATTGAAAAATAATACTTGTATCAAATATGTATTTAAAGAAGAAAGAGGTATGAGGGTCAATTTACCAGAGTCAATTCAAATTATAGCCCATGAGTCCTAGGGAATTATACATCGTTCCAAAATCCAAACCAGTAAATGGGAAAAGCTTGCAAAGTGTGTTGTAATTCAGGTAAAAGTGAGCATAAAAATAAAATAAAATGCTTCTTTAAAGGAGAAATAGGTCTTAGGTTGAATTGTACCTATTCATTATAATTGCAGCTCCTATGGCACTTTACAAATTTTTTTAGACCCATAATAGAAAAAAATCACAAAAGCTTGAAAAGTGTGCCATAATCCATGTAAAATTGACCATCAAAGAAAAATTAAATGTGTGTTTAAAGGAGAAAGAGGTATCATGTTCAAGTTTCAACATAATTAGTTCAAATTATAGCTCATAGAGGACTCTGTTCTAGACCATTAAATAGAATAAGATTACACAAGATTGCACTCTATAGAATGTTTCAGACATATAATAGAATAAAATAACAAAAGCTTGTAATTTGTGCCATAATCGAGGTAAAACTAATTATTAAAGCAAAATTAAATTCTTACAAGAAACACGTCTCAGGTTCAAAGTTTCGACAGAATTAGTTGAACCAGTTTAGATAATAGCTCCTACAGGACTCTGCACATTGTTTTGGACCATTAAATAGAATAGAATTACAAAAGCTTGCAAATTGTGCCATAATTCATGAAATTATACAAAAGCACGACTGGCTTGCAGTGCTCAACCCATATGTCTTTTCCCTGAATTTAAGGAGGAGCTTCAGACGCTCCAATAATAGAAAACTCTTACTAGATCCACCGATAATAGAAGTGATGGTAGTACAACAAAAAAATTATAATTTTAGTATGACTGTATTGAATGCGTATTGGTTCAGAAATTTGACGTATTTTTCCCAAATTCCTATGCTACTAGGGTTAATGGGCTTACAGAATTCATTGGGCCCTTTGTTATCCTCTGGACAACGACCAGATTTCCTCCCCTGGGAATGCCAGTATCCTCTAGATTGCGGCTGTATTGTTTTGTTATCCTCTGAACTACGACCGGATCACCTCCACTGGGAATGCCAGTATCCTCTGGACTGGTATCCCCTGCTCCTCTATTTACCACTGCTCTGCTCATCAAATTACTAGTGCTCTGGATGCTGCTAATGAACTAGTGCATGGGAGTGAACTTGTTCGTTGTTGTTTTGCTAATGGGCTAGTGTGCAGGTGTATTTGAATTCTAATTTTTGTTTGTTTGTTTATTTGCATATTTTATATTTTGTGTTTTGTTTTGTTTTTTATTTTGCAAATTTATCTTTTGTTTAGTTTATTTTGTTTTTTTTTATTTGCATATTTTATATTTTGTTACATTTTAAATTAATTATAGTTAAACAACTATATGTTTTTAATTTAGTGTATTTTAATTTAATTTAACTAGGATTTTGTCATAATTTGTATTGGTTGCATTTCTTATAGTGAGATCCTATACATAAGTCCCTTCAAGGATGAACACGATGATGATGGCGATGATGAAGTCAACGAAGATGATGGTGATGATGACAAAAATGATGATGATCATCATCATCATCCTTGTCATCGTCATCACCATCGTCTTCGTTGTCTTCATCAATATCATCATCATCATCTTCATAATCATCATCATCGTCGTCATCATCATCGTCATCATGATCTTCTTCATCATCATCATCTTCCTTATCATCATCATCATAATCATCATCTTCATCATCAATGTCTTCGTTATCACCATCATCATCTTGATCATCATCATCATCATATTCGTCTTCATCATCATTAGCATCTTCATCTTCATTATCATATTCATCATCAACATCATCGTCATCCAATTCATCAGCATCTCCATTATTATGATCATCATCTTCATTATCATCATCATCATCATTTTCATTATGATCGTCATCATATTCATCATCATCATCATATTCTTCGTCATCATCAACATCATCATCATCATCTTCATCATCGCAATTTTTGGGGGAGCTCAGTGAATGAAGACGTCTACATGATAGGGGGAGTATCCGGTTCAGTGAAAAATTAAGGATTTCTCCTAACACCCATTCCAAGGACTAATCTAACCATTCAATATGATCCGAGGAAGTAGTAAAAAAAATACAACTTTTTGGGCCCTGTGAAGCCTCATGTTCTTGGATTTGTGCACATGTCGAAGAATCAAGACTTATGGACCTAGTCTGGTGTCTTAAAAGAGGAAGATCCAAAGTGAGCAGTTTGGTAGTTCATAAAGTGCATTCTTTATAGGAGTGAATAATCACTCATAACCATTATATT
>LPNX010517836.1:288358-305308 GCA_001517045.1 Pseudotsuga menziesii
TCAACCTCATCACACATGCCATATCAACACTTATTTTGTCATTAATGAGCTCCTTTGACATCAATGACAACCATACTCAACAGTGTCCTTGTGTTAATAAAACTCATAGGGTGACATAGATCTGTTCCTTGTTGAAGTGGTTTTCCACCCATTCTTTTAGTTTTCCTTATGATGGTGACATGTGCAAGAAATCAATCTGCCAAAGTAGGAAAAATATTGTTTTGCATATTCAGAAATTTGGCTAAGTAGTGACCAATATTCTAACAATACATAAATAATTTGGCACACCTTGACGATTTCTATTATATTCCAAGTTCCATAGGTGAGGTGTCATTCTTCGTGGTTTTTTTCCATTCTCTTCTTTACCATTGAATTTTTCTGTCTGTTGTTTAATAACTATGGTTCTTAGGCAGAAATGGCTTATACTCATCAAACACTTCCTTTGCTAAACTCCTTGAACGACGATATTTTTTATTGGGACCGCAAGCTGGACATGCAAATTTACCCTTTGTTTGAAGACCTACAAGATATATGAATTAGTGTAGCGAATTAGAATTACCATTTAAAATAATGCATGATATTTTCAATAGATATATATAATATTAAAGAACAAAATAAAGTAACAATATACCACAAAAATGTGTTAACCCGGGAGCATCATGAATTGTCCATCCAAGTATTCCATGGAATTGAAATTGTCTTTGCCCTATTGGTCTAGAGATGTCATACATAGTGACACCAGCCAATGACTTCAACAACTCATCGATAAGAGGCTCAATATATACGTTCATATCTTTAACTTGGTACTTACCTAATTGGTCCAACAAACATGATTAATTATATTTAGCTATATGTCGTTATATATAAAAGACATAATTATCATGCATGAAACAAAGAAATGAAATATTTAGTGATCAAATTTTCAAGTAAAAAAATACAAATTAATTAAATACCTGGAACAATCATTACCAACATTGTGTGCTCTCTCTTGACCGACATCCAAGGAGGAAGGTTATTGTTTATAACAAAAACATGCCACAATGAGTAGGTATAACGAAGCTCTCCAAATGGATTGACACCATCAGCTGCCAACGAAAGTTTAACATTACGAGGTTCTTCTTTGAAAATCGACCACTTTTCTTCGATGTACCTAAATGCATACCCATTTGCAGGAATTCGAAGAAAATTGTCTCAACTTCTGTTCTTTGCATGGAAATCCATAAACTGTGCTATACTTTGACACCTGAACAACTGCTAGAGACATGGAATTATCGGAATATAACTAAGAACTTTGCGAGGCACCTCTTTTGTCACTTTATCAGTTCGATACCTACTCGTTTGACATTGTGGGAATTCATTTTCTAATGCATATTGTCCATAGTATATGATATGATCATTAGGACATGCATCGATAGCTTGATACTCCATTCCAAATTCTTTCATAATCACATATATCTCTCGATATGTGCATGGTAAAATACTTGACATTGGTAATAGATATTCAGCTAACAATATAAAAAATTCAAAAAATAAGTCAATGTAAACAATATTGATCATCAATATCGCATCCATACTTTACAAATTAGATAACAATAGCAATATAGGAAAAAAGTCAACCCTTTATGTACATGTGAACATGCAGACATAAATAATTAACAAATTACATACCTTAGTATCTATGTGAGATAGGTGTTTGATAAACCATTCAAAACCTTCAAGTTCACTAACAACAATATAGAAGATAGAATATTTGTTTTTGAGCCTTCATAAAGAGGTTGGCGTGCCTTCTCGAGTAGAGGATCAACATCATGACTATCATCCTGGTTGTCCTCATCCATTGGAGCAAATGTGTCTTCGATCAATCTATGTATCTCATCTTCCTAATTTGTATCACTAACGTTATCTCCATCCATATCATCATTAAGAACTTGATCAACTTCAATATTATGATCTAGATGTTTGTCACCCTGTAAATGAGTATTTCTGCTAGTACTTGGCAAATAACTCTATGGAAGGGGACATTTTGGGGAATTGTCTATATATTTACAAACAATGTAGTAAAATTAGTGTGTATAGAAAATAATAAAACGATAGGACATTTTACTGAAATTCATGACATGATCACTATTACAGAGAATACATTAAAAATTGAATAACCTCTTCCCAAGGGACAATATTCATAACCCCCTTCGGCATGCCCCTTCTCCCTACAATGTCTTTCAGCTATCGTTATTAAAATTCTTCTTCTTTGCAAGCCCCTGCAATAAAAGAAAGGGAAATAACATTTTCCATCTCCCCTCTCCTCTAATGCCGCTCTAAACTGAGCAAGATTTATTGCATTTTCATTCATAGTGAAAAATCCTTGTAGTGACAAGTAATTGTCTTACCTACACCATACCAAATAGTAACTTGTCAAATACATTTGATATAAGTATATTTCTAAATGCAGTATATTATATACCAATTTCTATAAAGAAAAAAATGAAGACTATTATGAATAGGATTGTCATTGATGACAACATTAATGACAATCATTTTGGAACAATATGGTAATTTGGTGAAAAACAGGAAAATGACCAAGTATGGGGAAATTAGTAAAAATTTCCTTAGGGAAATGCAAACCATAATTTATAGGAAAATATAAATGCCCGCACCACATGGGCGTCCTATAGATTGTTGTTTTTCCTACCTAACAATGTCTTCAGTTTGTCCTGGAAGTGCCAGAGGGAGAACTTATGGACCTTCCAAAATAGGGGTTTGTTCTAGAGCAAGCAAAAATGGCTAAGTAGCCTCAGAAATATGCCCGCCCTAAATGATGGGTTAGAGTAGAGTAAATGCCCGCAACACATGGGGGTCTTGTAGTGTGTTGGTTTTTATACCTAACCATGGTATTATTTCTCATTAAGCATGTTTGAAGAAAAAGTTATGAATCTGCCAAAATAAGGTTTCAGAATAAATTTTTGGGAAAGTCCTGAAAATGATTAAGTGTTCGAAAAATCGCTCAGGTATCCTTAAGAAAATGCCCGCCACAATATGTGTGTTGAAGAAAATGCCCGCACTATATGGGGGTATTGTAGATTGATATTTTTCCTACCTGACCATGTCTTCAGATTGTCTTGGAAGTAGCCGAGGAAGAATTTATGAACCTGCCAAAACAATGTTTTAGGCATATTGGACCAGACTAAAAAAATTGTCCAAGTGTTGGAAAAACTGGCTCATGTGGCCTTGGGAAAATGACCGCTGTACCTTATAGGTGTATGATAAAACTTATCTGAAGCTATCATCCTACAGCTTGTTGAAGAGGCTATCTCACCATGGTCTCAGTTCTCAAATAATATGATTGATGACAAAGATAATGGTCTGCCAAAATAGAGTTTCAGGTTGTTTTGCACTATTCCAGTACTGGAAAAAATGCCTCAGTGGCCTTAGGGAAAGTCCCGCCCTATCTCATAGGATGATGACAAAAATAATATGAAAGTTTTAGGCTATAGCTTGTTGATGGGTGCATCCAACCATGATCTCAATTATTCTGTGGAGTGTTTTATGACAAAGATATAAATCTTCCAAAAGTAAGAAAAATATTATTTTGCATTTTAAAAACACAAGAAAAATGGTTGTGTTAGATTCAAGAAATTGAAAAGGCATTTTGAAATTCCCTCAAGGAGGGGTATTTTTGATGATAAAATTCATTAGGTAGCATAGTCATGTTCCTTATTGAATTGACTATCCAGCCATACCTTCAGGTTGTCTTATGATGGTCTCATATGCAAAATATCAATCTGCCAAAATAGGAAAAATAATATCTTGCATAGTGAGAACAAAAGAAAATTGACCAACTGCTAAAAACGGGAGTTTGAGAGGTCAGTTGGAAATGCCCGCCAAGGGATGTCTTTGTGCAAGTAAATTTATCAAATGTCATGGATCAATTCTTTGGTAAGTTGTCCATCTGCTCATGACTTCAGGTCTCCATAGAGTGTTCACACGTGTGAAATAGGAGTCTGCCAAAATGGGAATAAATATGTTTTGATGTTCAAAAGAGGTTCATAAGCTATTTTGAAATGCTTGCCAAAGGTTGTGTGTGTGTCAACATATTTATCTTGTGATATGGTCTTGTTCATTGTTGAAATGGCTATCTAGCCATGCTTGTAGGTTTCCTTATGGTGATCACATGAGGGAGAAATCAATCTACCAAAGTAGAAGAAAAAATGTTTTTACAAGTTAAAAACAATTTTGTCTAAGTGTTAAATTAAACATTTTGGAGGGCCTATATGCTGATGTGGACAGTACTGAAGACAAGATACTAATGGTGTATGGAGTTGAGATAGGGCTGCAGTATGTTGTATGTTGAATGACTTGCTGAGTATAGAATGAAGACATGCTGATTGGTATTTTTGATGTGTGTGCATGTGGAAAAATTAATTTGGAAGAGTTTGATGTATCAATTGTAATTTGTAATCTGAAATTTGTATAGGGAGTTTGAGTGGAGCTGGGGAAAGACTTATTGGTATTTTGACAAGTTGAAGCTTGTTTGGATGTTGTAGCATCCCAGCCAGTTGTAGCTGACTAAACCATTCTGGTGGGTGGTGCCACCTTATGGGTTGTATCCCATATTGGAGATTGAAGTCTCCACTTATATAAAGATTAAAAAACTATATCTTGTGTCCCTTGTGCAATGTCTTGATAGCGATGTGTTTAATTAATGAATGACATGTGCCTAGTTGATATTGTTATTTGATAAATATGTTGTTCAAGCAATTGTTAAATAATGATAAAATATTGGTAGAAAAAGTTGAAATTGAGTTGAATCCTTAGCTCCCTGATTCACCCCCCCCTCTTAGTGAGCATTGTGTCTAATAGACTGAAGTTTTCATTGATGCCAACAAGTGTTGTGCAATGGCATTTGATTTAGTCACAAGGAGACCTTGATAGTGTGGGCATTGGAACACTAGGTGGCCCAAATGGTCCAAATGAAAGTTGTCCTTCTACTGTGGAAAGTGATTAATACCGTGTCAACAGAAAATAGCTTAGTGGAGCATCGGGTCTATAAAAAAAATGAATTGGCTAGAGTCATTGTTGACTGGACCCTCTTGTTGCAATTACCCTGGTTTAAATAAAAGGAGGGATTTGTAGGATTGTTAAATTGGTTCGTAAGGTGCATGGCGCGGAGAATACAACTATTATTTTGAGCCTCAATGTTAGTTTGCATCCCCCAAAAAAGGATGCATGCTTACCTTTTATGAATTTATGGCCATATGATTTTTGTAGAGTATGCCCGATCTCTCTAGTTTTGGATATGGTTGATAACGAAATCCGGGCTCAATCCGCACTCAATTAGTCACCAATAACCTTGTCACAACTATAGAAAATGTGTTGAAAATGCATGAGTTGACCCGCGCTAAACAACCAAGATCCGTTGAAAGCTGGGGAACTACTTAAGTGAATATGCATAGATGTTATAAATTCATAGGGATGACCACAATTGATTTAGTGGGGACTGCAATCATGGCTATGTTTTCATGGTTTCGAAACAAAAACCATCTAAACGAGATGCCATTTGTCTACTTATTGCATTATCCACGTATATTTGTGTAGTTCTATTGACTGGTGGTTCATTGGTGGAAGCGTCTTACGTCTTCTAGTGCTTCACAAGAATTCTCTATTCAATGGTCAATATTGATATTTATGAGTCCAATTTGAACGAAGTTTTATAATCCTTCTACTGGTGTGGTAGGAATAAGAAGAAGCGTGTGCGTGAACAATAAAAGCGGCTACGTTAGTGTTAAAAATGAAAACATTGGTTTGGCGGGTGTGCAAAGATAGCCATATATCGTCGATATAGAGATGAAAGTTACTCGAAAATTAAAAACATCGATATTTCCACGGTTTTTCTGCCATGATAAAAAAAATGAAGTATTAATCCACGAATGTTCAAAACCTGGAAATATTTCATGGAAAAATCTGCCCAAATGTATTAGTGATTGACAAAAATAAAAGTGAGTGAAATAGTGATGGAATGCTCCATAGAGTTGAATGGAATCCTCACCAAAGAAAATTTAAATGTCCTACCATTTGGGTCCTATGATGCTCTTATTGGCATGGACAGGTTGGAAAGGCATAGAGAGGAGGTAGATTATTTTGGAAAATTTCTTGAATGCATTGATGAAGAAGGAATTTTGAGGTTGGTGAGAGGAATTCTCAAGCAAGTTTATGTAAGGAAAATTTCAGCATTACAGTTAAGAAGGTTTTACAAGAATGGTTTTCAATTATATGCAACTCTAATATCATATTCTCTAGAGGACAAAGTGTTGGAATATTGGACAATACTGAGAGGGGGGGGTGAATCAATATTGATAACTTTTAACAAATTAAAACAAATTTTAACTTATTCATTAAAACGCAGAATCAACAAGATACACATAACACAACATTAATTGTGGAAGCCCAATTGGGAAAACCACAAACACTTTCTATAACTGCAAAATTATATTTACAATTGTTTTTGCAAGCTACAACTTGTTGGAGACACCAATACCCAAGTTTTTCAGCTACAACTAAAGGATTCTACAACACCCTAGTTTTTTCCTTCTCTAATAGACAAGGATTCTACAACACCCTAGTTTCTACCTGCTCCAACAGATGAGGATGCTGCAACACCCTGTTTTCCATCCACTACTGGAAGGAGTCTACAACCCCCTTTTAGGCTTGCATCTTGCCCTAGCACCATCCTACCAACCTAGTTTGATCATTTTCTTCAATTCTTGTTTATGATTATTCTTCACTTCATTGGTCTATGTCTTCTCTTGCTGTTACATTGAGATGGATTGCTGAGACATATTTCTTCCACTTTGAACTTCTCTTTAAATACTTATTTTATCATGTGTTTGAACCATTGTGTCTTTTCATCATCATTTTCCTTCATTAAAACATTTTCACCAATGCATCTCTTCTTATGGAAACATGCCTTTTCATGAACTGGTGCAAAACAACCTGAAACCATGTTTTAGCAGACCTATAACTTTGTCTTCAAGCACATTTTAGGAGAAATAAGACCATGGTCAGATGCACACATAAACAAGCTACATATTGATGGTATCATATTATTTTTATCTATTTCCTACAAAACGTGGAGGGCATTTTACTAAGGCAACTTAGATTGATTTTTAAATACTTAGTCATTTTTCAACAAATTTCCCAAAACATTATGCAACGTCATTTTGGTAGACCTGAGACCATGGCCGAATGCACACATCAAAAAGATAAAACATGATGGTCTCATATAATTTTTATTAGTAACTTACAAAATATGGTGGGAATTTTACTGAGGCCACTTAGATAGATTTACCAGAACTGAAATAGTGCAAATCATACCAGAAAGAACTTTTGGCAGACTAATAACTTCACCTTCATAAAATTTATTGACAAACCAATCATATGGTTAGATGCACAAGACAACAATATAGATGTCTATATCCTCATAATCAGTTAATTAATCAAATATAGAGGATGAAATGTATTTTACAGAGGCCCCTTAGGCAGATTAAGAAAAAATTATACTTAGTCAAATTTTAGAAGTTTCAACAAGTTGCCATATTTTTACAGAATTGTGTAAAATTATAAAAATGACTTCATGATAGCACTAGAACATCATCATATGAATTTGCAACCTCATCACACATGTCACATCATCATACATGTCATGTCCTTTCCTTTTTCATTAATAAACTCTTTTAGCATCAATGACAACCATACTCAACATTCTCCCCCTTTGGAATTGATGGAAACAAATCTTCAATTTTCTCCCCCTTTGACATTAATGACAAATATTTCCTTTTGAAATCCCCCCCTGTCAACATGTATCCCCCTGACATAATTCCTTTTTTCTTTTTTCTTTTTATATATATCTATTATAGGGAGATTACTCTCAACTTTTGTCTAATATGCTCAAATGCTTCTTTGGGTAGTGTCTTAGTGAAGATATCAACATATTCTAGTTTCCCCACCTTACGCAATACTTGATCCCTCAAAAAGTGATATTTTATAGGGATGTGCTGTGTCTTGGAGTGAATGATAGGGGGTTTTGATATGTTTATGGCACTTGTATTGTCACAATTTAACACTATTGGATGCTCATACTTTACAAGTAAGTATTCCAATGTATGTTTCATCCAAATTACTTGAGTACAACATGATGCAGCAACAATTTATTCAACTTTTGATGTAGATAGTGCAATGGAGGATTGTTTCTTGCTTAGCCATGATACCAAACTATCTCCCAAGTAGAATGTTACTCCACTGGTACTCTTTCATTCATCAACACTTCCTGCCCAATCAACATAAGTGAACGTTTTTAAAGTGAAGTCCTGACCTCTTGGGTTCCATAGACCATACTCTATAGTACCTTTCAAATATCGGAGAATTCTTTTCACTGTTGTCACATGTGTTTCTTTGGGAGCTGATTGGAATCTAGAAACCAATCCTACAACTTGCATCACATCTTGTCTTGTAGCTATCATATATAACATGATTCCTATCATAGATATATACATGGTATGATCTATTTCTAATGACTCATCATCCTTACTTAACTTACAACCAGTGACATAGGTGCACTAAAAGGCTTAGAATATTCCAAAATAAACTTATTAAGTAGGTATTTAATTTACTTGGTTTGAGTGATGAAGATCCCTTTGTCTGATTAAGAAACTTGCAATCCCAAGAAGAATGTTAATTCAACCAACATTGACATTTAAAACTCCTTCTTCATTTGAGAGGAAAAATTTTCACGCAACATTTGTAGATCGCTTCCAAATATAATATCATCCACATAAATAATAACATTGATCATATTCTTATCTTCAAACTTTATGTAGAGATTACTATCAGTGACCCCTCTTTTATATCTTTGTTGCTTCAAGTAGCTATCTAGTCTTGAAAACCATGCCCTTGAGGCTTTTTTGAGACCATATAATGCCTTCTTTAGTTTGCAAACATAGTCCTCCTTTTCTGATAAGAGTAAACCTTCAGGTTGTTCAATATAGACTTCATCTTCTAGATTCCCATTCAAAAATGCATACTTGACATCCATTTGATATACTTTGAAGTTTCTATAACATGAATATGACAAAAACATTATGATTAATTCAATTCTTGCTATAGGGGAAAAGGTTTCTTCAAGGTCAATACCTTCCACTTGAGCATATCCCTTACACACTAGTCTTTCTTTGTTTTTTACCACTTGACCATCTTCATTGAACTTGTTTTTGAAGACCCATTTTGTCCCTAAAATATTATTTCTTTTAGTTTTTGTGAAAAGTTCCAAAGTTTAACTCTTCTTACTTTGATCCAAGTCTTCATTCATGGCCTTGATCCAATCCTCATATTTACTAGATTTTACAAAGTTCTTAGGTTCCACCACTGATAGTAAGGCTTGTGCATTAAACAATAGTTTCCTTCTTGTACTGAAACTCCCCCTGAGTATATGATCCCTTCTAATGTTAATTTCAAGGTTCGCTTCTAGGTCACGAGATATTTTATAAAAGACATTATTTTTCAATTTCACCATCATCATTATATTCTTCTTCATCATCTCCATCGGTGTATTCTTTTACATCTTTATATTGATTTTCAACATAACAGATGTCATTATTATCTATAACACTGTCATCTTTGGAAACTTCATTGATACTTGGAATATTTTTTTCCTCTGGATCTTTGTAATCTAACTTTATTTTCCACATCTTTCCATGAGGTACCTTGATCACAGATCTTCTATTTCTTTGTCTTTTCAAACCTTGATATTTTCTCTTGATTCCGCAATTGACATCCTTGTGACTAAACTTGTGACAATAATGACAATATCCATAGAATGTTCTTTTATATTTGGGGAATCTTTGATCTTTATACTTCACAACTTCCTTCTTCTTCCATACCTTTGTTTCTAAACCTCTACTGTAGCCTTTTCTTTATGTAGGACTTATCAACTTACATTATCTAGCCATATGCACAAAATTATTACAAGAGTAGCAATGACCGATAAAGATATGCTTATACTTTCTTGTCATTAGTCTTATAGGCATCATATTTGTTAGAAAAACAGGACCGCAGAGCAATACAAATTATACAGTTAAATCAATAAACAAGATGCAAAAACACATTAAACATTACAGAGAGACACAAATATAACGTGGTTCACCCAAACGATGGGCTACGTACACAAACAAATTTTCCAGTCCTTTTATTTCAGTCCAGAAAGATGAAGGGATATGCCCTACAACAAAACAACTGCACTTCCTCTTCACGCTCTCACAGTCTCTCTTCCAGCACAATACAATGCCCACATCTAGTACCATACAATACTCACATCCAGTACAATACAATACCTAGTACCATACAATGCGATTTACAATGGAGCCTCCTCAAGCCTTATAAAGGTTAACACATGCAATACTATGGGACAATACCATGGGCTACAACAAACCATGTGCCCAAACCATGTGTGTTGTAAGGGATTATGCACCTAATAATCGTAGGTCGGGTGTTACCAACATATTCAAACACTTGCAGATAATTGACTTCTAAAGTACATAATAGGAAATAGGAGGGTTAGAGGAACTTACTTGTTAAACGAAGTTCGATCCTTGCTAGTCCTCTTCCGATCTGCTCCACTTCCAAAGTCTTCAAGGCTCACTCCTCTTTCATCTGTTCAGAGACAATCTTCCAGATATAGTATGATTCATATATATATGTTAGCAGGTTAGATAATTCAAATATGAAATACTGAAGCATAAACAATTATCAAACCAAGATATATAAGACACATGTGGAAGAAGTAATCTCGAAGGTTAGGGAGGTTATAGCAGTTAGGGAGATTAAGTAAAATGACTTAACTAAACTCCCATTAGCGCGTGATTTTGTGTTTTCATGTTAATAAGCACACTCGTGGGTATGTAGTAGAGAAACCCACGAATGACTCGTGACTCTGTATAAGTGCAACCCACAAATACAAGGATTCGCGACTTGCTGTGAAGGAGACTCGTGAATGACTCGCGAGTTGTCTATAAAGAGAGTCACGAATACATCCCAACATGGCTAAATGGAAAAGTAACTAGCTGGATGAAGGTAGAATGTATTTCATGACAAGTCAAGCTATAGTGTTAAGGGAAAATCTCTATCCATAAGTGTCCTTTTGTGTGCCGACATGAGGGATATCAGCACTTGGATGGAGAGGTGCCGATTGCCCTTCGAAGAGGTTTGTGCAAAAACATTTGCACTTTGGGAGGAGAGGGCAGCCTTTGCTGCCTCCGCCGTAGACTATTTGACAGACAATTGGTGAAGTTGTTTTGTCAAAGACTCTACAGTGGGAGAGTTTACGGACCCAACCACACCATCGGCATGGGGTCCAGGCTTGGGTTTCTCGGCCTCATGTGAAGGCCTTTGTGCCTCAAGGATAATTTCATATAGAATCCCAGACTGTGAATAAATCAAGTCCAACTGCTGGGCCCTGAGTATGGCTTCTTCTTCACTAGTCACTCCTGATGTGGAAACATCCTTAGATATGTATGGCAACAATGACTTAAGGAACCACTCCAATAGAAACTCAGGAGGGGTGGTAGCTTTGATAAGACTCTTTCGCCTCCTCCACTCTTGGATATGATCTGAGATGTGGGTTGCCTTATTTTGTCTGAAAGTGGACAACAAATCCGTTCCAAAATCGTAACGGACCGGAAGCTGAAAGTGACTGAGGAAAGCACTAGCTAGGTCCCAGAAACTACTAAAAGCAGCAGAAGGCAGCTCAATGTACCATTTTGCCACAGTTCCAGTCAAGGTCCTCTGGAACAGCCTCAATCTCATTGAATCTTCATTCAATGAGTTGGAAGAACACCATAAATGGAAGGTGGTGGCATGAGCCCCAGGATCTTCACCAGCCTTACCTTCGAACTTAGGGATGTTCGAGGGAAGTTTGGTGGGAACAAGTGGCCACAAAGGGTCATGCCTCACCGGGTCATTCATCAATTTGGATAAGTCTGGCAAGTTCAAAGTTGCCAGAAAAGGAATTTTGGGCCTAACTGGTGCACTAGATGTGCCAGCTTGGGGATTAGAGGGTCCAGCCCCTGAATTCCCATAGGTAAAGGTGGGGTTTCCCCCTGACACCGATTGTGAAGTGGGAAGGTTGCTTTGAAATCGATTCCATCCATATGCCACATGATTTTGGGTGGGAGGTGCAATGTAAGTGGTTCGGGCCATCCCCATAGAAGCTGGGGTTTGAAAGACTGGAGCAGGTATCCCTCCGCTAAACAAAGAGAAGGGAGAGATCGAGTATGGAACCGAAATAGGGGTATGGAAGCTTTGCCCATAAGAGGTGTTGCCTCCAAACTGCACTCCTACATATGAAGGAGATGGACCTACGTATGGACTGGATGGGGGAATGTGCCCCTCGTTCCAAGGAAATCCTTGGACATAAGCCGAGGATCCTACAGGACCACTCTGAGTAGTGTAAGGGAAGGAATAGGGAATGGTAGGTATACTGGGGATCCCAGTAACCGTGTTACCAGAAATACCTCCTATGTTGGAGTGAACCGGTGGTTGAACCACCCAACTCGCTGGAGTCAAAGGGGTAGCAGGCAAACTAGATCTAGGGGCACTAACCGGGGGAGGTAGTACCCCTTCAACCGGAAGGGTTGAGGTAAACACAAAAGAACTCTCTTCCGCAGAAGACATGACTCTACTCAAAGGGACACCTACTACTGGTGAACTAAAAGGTCTAACTTGGACGATCACAGGATCGTTAAGATCAGTCAAGGGAGAGTTGCAAACTCGTCAGTCTGCAATTCTTCTATCTCGACTGTGTCAAAATAAAAACGGTTAGCTATCAATTCTGGCTCACCAAGAACCTCACTTACTCCTACTGGTTCAAAAGAACCGTCTGTGCCTAATCTCCGCCTTTGGGGTAAAGGTGGAGGCTCCAATGCAGGGAGAGGAGGAAGGTTTCTCAACCTTCTTGAACTTCTAACAAGTTGGTCCTCCAAAATTAAAAATTTTACTAATCACACCCTAAGGTCAACTAAGCACAAGCAAATCCACAGAGCATACACTAAAAAGATCTTAGAGTCTCAAGCAATCAAACCAGGGTATAAATATATGCTTTCCCGAAGAAAGCTGATGAACGATTACTTGGCGTCCTTGAGGGGTTCTCAGGCACAAGCGGAGGAATCACCCACCACCCTCCTACACTTTCCACAATGGTTACCTTCCAAGCTCGTTCAAGGTGAACCAGAAATAACCTTCCGGTTTACCTAGGTATGAACCCTAAGAGACAAGAGACTAAAGGCTACCTTGACAATACCAGTTGTCTGGGGGGACAGTCGCAAGCCGAACTCGTACGCATGGGCAGGGTAGCTGAGCCCGAAACTCTGTCTAGGACAGAATCCCCAGATGCGTAAAAGTCCTGGGTTACATTTTGACAAGGATTCAGAGGGTTATCTCCTCTGTCCAAGCCTCCACGCGGCCTAGTGCTTAACTCCTGTTTGAGAGGAGCTTCCCAGATACAGTGATAGAATCAAGGATTTACCTAAAGAACGGTCCACTACGTCTGAGTTTATAACTTGTGGGAAGTTTATACTCCCTAGCCCACAAGTCTAGCCTAAGCTAGTAGGTGAAAGGCCCCTAAAAATAAAAACTTACTAGTAAATTTTAATTTATGCGTTTATTTTAAGGGTTGTTTCTTACTCAAGAGGAAATGGAAGTGATATACTGTATGGTGTTTTGACTCAGCAAGAAATAAATGAAAGTAAAGTGTATTCAAAGCAAACTACTACTATAAAACAAACTTCTTTTCATTTTTTCAAATATGTATTGATGAACTAAAGCACTGATAAGAGAAACTAAGCCTATGTTTTTATAATTTTCTGAGATTATATATTTTTAAAATGAAGCAAACACTACTTATGCAAAAATTACAATGCAAAATACTAACTATGTTTTGTTTTCACTTTAAAAATTGCTCAAAGAAACTACTATGCATCTACAATGCACTATGTTTGAGTCAACTTGAAATTTACGAACTGTATACAAACTACAAACTAAAACAAACAGGCTGACAGAACCAACAGACCAGCAAGAGAAGCAGGCTAGGAACCTATCTTGGGTGCAAACAATGATACAAAACCACTGCAGACTTAAAAAGGCAAGTGCAAACCAGCAACTGTCAGAAAGCAGACTGGAAAAACAGAGTCCAAGACCCTGATCACTGATCTGGACTAAGATACTTTAACCAAGAACCCAAACAGGCCAAATGATTCAGGATGCAAACAGTAAATAAATCAAGTAAAAAGACTCAATGGCTTTCAAAAAGCACTAAGATGTGATCACCTGAGGCAATCAAGCAAACTCTACAGCATTCTTAAAGAAAGTCTTCCCGGAAAACAAGGACTATAACAAGAAAAGACACAAGCAAACTCTTCTTTAAAAATCCAAATCTTCAGGAGTACTCGCAACTGTCTAGCAGTGTAACTCGCGAATGCTCGCGACTATGCAGTATAACAACCCGCGAATGCAACTTTATACTCGCGACTGTCCAGTAGGACAACCCGCGAATGGGTATAAAAATTTTCTGAAAAGCAAAGAAAAAAAACCCTAAGACTTTCAAACAATGAAGTAAGCAAGATCCAGGATAACAAACCACAAGCAGACTTATAGGAAAACTGGTCAGGATAACAGAAATGACCTACAGCAGTCTAGGCTTCCCCAGTGGAGTCGCCAGTTCTGTTGTAAGGGATTATGCACCTAATAATCATAGGTCGGGGGTTACCAACATAATCAAACACTTGCAGACAATTGACTTCTGAAGTGCAGAATAGGAAATAGGAGGGTTAGAGGAACTTACTTGTTAAATGAAGTTCGATCCTTGCTAGTCCTCTTCCGATTTGCTCCACTTCCAAAGTATTCAAGGCTCACTCCTCTTTCACCTGTTCAGAGACAATCTTCCAGATATAGTGTGATTCATATATATATGTTAGCAGGTTAGATAATTTAAATATGAAATACTGAAGCATAAACAATTATCAAACCAAGATATATAAGACACATGTGGAAGAAGTAATCTCTTTATTATCAATAATGAGAAAGTTCAGAGTACAACCAAACGTCTGAGACAAGGACTCCTCTGTCACCAAAGGATTCTGAGTTTCACTGCTCCAAAGACTTCTGTGAACAATCCACCAACATAACTTTGCTCCAAAGTGTAAGTGTCTACAACCCTCCCCAAGACCTGTATTTATATGGGTGAAATAAGGCAGTTCTCGAAGGTTAGGGAGGTTATAGCAGTTAGGGAGATTAAGTAAAATGACTTAACTAAACTCCCATTAGCGTGTGATTTTGTGTTTTCATGTTAAGAAGCACATTCACAGGTATGTAGTAGAGCAACCTGCGAATGACTCGTGACTCTGTATAAGTGCAACCCACAAATACATGGATTCATGACTTGCTGTGAAGGAGACTTGCGAATGACTCACGAGTTGTCTATAAAGAGAGTCACGAATACATCCCAACATGGCTAAATGGAAAAGTAACTAGCTGGATGAAGGTAGAATGTATTTCATGACAAGTCAAGCTATAGTGTTAAGGGCAAACCTCTATCCATAAGTGTCCTTTTGTGTTCCGACATGAGGGATATCAGCACTCGAACGGAGAGGTGCCACTCAGGTGTATAACAATGTGCTAGACCTATCCACCTTTGACTCGATCTCAAGTCAAGGTTAACACTAACAATACCCCCTTTAAACTTGACTTGGAGTAATCACCAACTCCCCTCAAATATTTACCGAGGAATATTACATACACCCCCCTATCACCTAGGTCTATCTCCCGACTTTACCAGTGAGTTACCAGGGGTATGCATGGCTTACCAGGTCTTACAGACATATGCCCATTTACATGCAAACCGCTCCATTACATTTTTATTATGTGCCTTCATGGTGACTAATCACAGCAACTCTACCGCTGCTGCACTTGCTGGACCTTGGACTGGGAAAATTTCTTCTTTTCACCTTCATGCTTTAAGGCCAACAGAAACCGAGCAGGAACTCAGTTTCTCTCTGGTTACTCCCTTTGTCAACATGTCTATAGGATTCTGGCTAGTGTGAATCTTTTCCAGTTTTAACAGTTCTTCATATAGAACAGATCTTATGAAGTGGTACCTGAGTTCTATATGTTTAGTCCTTGAATGAAAGACTGAGTTCTTTGCAAGATGAATGGCACTCTGGCTGTCACTGTACAGCCTACTATTCTCCTATTTCTTACCCAATTCTTCCATGAACCTCTGCAACCAAATCATCTCCTTACTAGCCTCTGTAGCAGCAACATACTCTGCTTCTGTTGTGGAAAGTGCAACAACCTGTTGCAGTTTTGAAATCCAACTTACTGCTGTTCCACCTACAGTGAACACATACCTTGTGGTGCTCCTCCTGCTGTCTTTATAACCAGCCATATCTGCATCAACATATCCTTGTAGAATAATGTCTGAACCTCCAAAACATAATGCATGAGAAGTGGTACCTCTCAAATACCTGAGAATCCACTGTACTGCTTTCCAATTCTCTTTACTTGGATTATTCATATACCTTCTCACAACTCCCATTGCATGTGCAATATCTGGTCTTGTGCACACCATGGCATACATCAAGCTCCCAACTGCTGATGAATAGGGAATCTTGGACATGTAATCTATCTCTTCCTGTGTCTCTGGACACATATGCTTGCTTAGTTTGAAATGGCTTGCCAAAGGTGTGCTGACTGGTTTTACATTCTGCATTCTAAACATCTGCAACACCTTTTCTATGTACTCCCCTTGAGGCAATGTCAATTTGCAATTTTTCCTGTCTCTTGTTATTCTCATACCAAGGATTTGCTTTGCAGCACCCAAATCCTTCATCGCAAATGATTTATCTAGTTTTC
>LPNX010517836.1:305703-468112 GCA_001517045.1 Pseudotsuga menziesii
TTCAGGAACCTGCTGTTGCTCTTGATTTTCTGGTGCCTTTGGAACTTCATTTTCTTTGATTTCATCAAGCATTGTGTACTCTGTGTTTTCCTTTTCTTCATTCTTTCCCTGCAACTGATCTTTGTACATGACCTTTTCATTGAATACTACATCTCTACTCCTAACGATTTTGCGATTTTTAAGATCCCATAAGCGATAACCAAAATCATCAACCCTGCATCCAATAAAGGTGCATTTCTTGGATTTAGCCTCAAGCTTTGTTCTATCATCTTTATCAATATGGACAAATGATTCACAACCAAAAGTTCTCAGAAAATAGTATTTTACCTGTTTACCTGTCCATGCCTCCTCTGGAATTCCACCATCCAAAGTGCTTGAAGGACCTTTGTTTATTAAATAAACAACAGTGTTTACAGCATCAGCCCAAAAATGTAAGGGCAACCCTGCATGCAATCTCATACACCTTGCATGCTCCATGATCATTCTGTTCATCCTTTCTGACACTCCATTTTCTTGGGGTGTTCCAGGGACTGTCTTCTCTCTGCGAATCCCATTGTGTGAGCAGTAACTATCAAACTCCTTGTTGCAGAAATCGCCTCCATTATCAGATCTGAGACATTTCAACCTTTTTCCTGTCTCATTCTCAGCCAAAGATTTCCACTTCTTAAAAGTATCAAACACATCAGATTTCTGTCTAATGCAATAAACCCAAGTTTTTCTAGTTGCATCATCAATAAAAGTAACATAATAATGAGAGCCACCAAGAGATTGTACCTGAGCTGGTCCCCATACATCTGTATGGACAAGCTCTAACTTTTCACTCTTCTTTTGTTTCCCAACCCTGAGAAATCTAACTCTCTTCTGTTTTCCATAAACACAGTTCTCACAAAATTCCAAACTTACCTGCTTCAGATCTGGAAGCAGTTTCCTTGAGTGGAGAATCTGCATCCCCTTCTCACTCATGTGGCCAAGCCTATGATGCCACAACACTGCACCTGTTTCTGTAGAAGCTACAGAAATAGAATAATCAGTGTTATGAGGACATAAATATAATGTACCTATCCTATTTCCTTTTGCAATTACCATTGATCCTTTAGTGACCTTCCACCACGTTTCTCCAAACGTAGACAAAGAACCACCATCTCCCAACTGCCCTGTTGAGATCATATTTGTTTTCATAGTAGGAATGTGCCTTACATCCTTTAGCAACCAGTCATTTCCATTATTTATTTTAATCCGTACCTTACCCTTTCCAACAATTTTACATGGTTCATCATCCCCCAACAACACATGCCCAAAATCACCTTGAACATAATCATAAAATAATTTCCTATGGGGTGTAGCATGACATGAAGCCCCTGAATCTACTACCCAGTAATCACTAGTATTATCTAATGCAAGAATCAAAGCATCTTGTAACACATCACCTGCTACATTAGCTTCCTGGGTAGTCTCTTGCTGCCTCTCACCTTTCTTCTTTGGTGCTCTGCAGTCTTTCTTTAGATGTCCTTTCTTACCACAGTTCCAGCATTCTATTTTTCCGAATCTGGACTTGGATCTTCCCTTTTTAGACTTGCCGTGATTTCTTGGGCTCCTTCCTCTCTCTTTTTGTCTCCCTCTGCTCTCCATGGTCAATGCATTACCTAATGTCTCACTTGTGATTTTCCTTCGCATTTCCTTGCTAAGGATAACACTAACAACATCATCAAACTTAAGAGTGCTTGAACTAGGGACAGAGTTACTTACAGCCATGACCAAGCTATTCCAGCTTTCTGGCAATGAGCACAAGATTATAAGAGCCCTAACCTCATCATCAAAGTTCACTTTTACAGAACTTAACTGACTGGTAAGTGTATTAAACTCATTTAAATAGTCAGCAACAGATCCACTTTCCGACATCTTCATATTAAATAAATGCTTCATTAAAAATACCTTGTTAGAAGCCGAGGGTTTTTCGTAGAGCTTACTCAATGCGCTCATCACACCTTCTGCTGTTATTTCTTTCGAAATATTGAAGGCCACTAACGAAGCTAGGCACAGTCGTATTGTTCCTAGTGCCTTTCTGTCAAGAACCTCCTATTCTTCATCCTTCATAGCCGCTGGCTATTTTGCTTTTCCACCCAACGGTAGGTACAGATATTTCTGGTACAGATAGTCCTCCATTTGCATCTTCCATAACTGATAGTTTTGGCCATTAAATTTATCGACCCTAAACTTTCCTTCTTCCACCATTGCTCCTACTCGAACCAGGAACCCTTCTTTCCTTCGAGTTTACAAACCAAATAGACCTTTTGGCTCTGATACCAATTGTTAGGTTAAATGAGCAACATTAACAATAATGAGCAAGAAATAAACATTATCACAAGCAACCACATATAGACACACAATATACCCTGGAAACCCCATGCGGGGAAAACCAACACCAATGAAGATCTTCATTACATGGCCAAAACCGGCCATCCGGGCCAAGCAAGCTAGTCACCGCTCACCTCTAGGCCTCTTTTAGAATGGAGCCTCCTCAAGCCTTATAAAGGCTTAATCACATGCAATACCATGGGACAATACCATGGGATACAACAAACCATGTGCCCAAACCATGTGCTAGACCTAACCACCTTGGACTCAATCCCGAGTCAAGATTAACACATGCAATACCATGGGACAATACCATGGGCTACAACAAACCATGTTCCCAAACCATGTGCTAGACCTAACCACCTTTGACTCGATCTCAAGTCAAGGTTAACCCTAACAATATTAGTTCAATATTTATTATAGGAGGAGGGACTAGATTTATGACTACCCTTCTTTCCAATTGGATCCATAATTGCAGCAACATAGCTCTTCTTGTTATGTCCTAATCCATATTTGTCACTTGATGGTCTTTGGCTATTTAATATGTCATCTAGAATGTTCGGGTTGTTCTCAAGCTTTGACTTAATATATTCTTCATCATCCTTCTTTTTAAGATGAATAATTTCTTCCTCAAGTATTTCAGAGTCTTGTGTTTTAGTGATTTCTCTGAATTTCTCATTAATGCTCTACTGATCTTTTAACCTCTTTACTTCTCCCTTGAATTTATCAATTCTTGTTTTAAGCTCTCGGCCTCTTTCATGCTAACCATCGCTTGTTGTCTTCAATTGCGCAGCTCTTCTTGGAAGGTATTGACTTCCTCTTCTTTTTATTTTTTCTCTTCTTTGTACTTTGACAATTGTTCTTTCAAATATTTGTTCCTTTCTCTACATTTTTTAGTTCCCTCAAGAGCACTTATGAAATCAGCCTTTAGGTCCACCTCTCCTTCTACATTTGATTCATCATCTGAAGTTTGAGTTTATATTCCCATGATTAGAATTTCTTCATCTTCACTGTATTTCATGGAATATAAGTTTTTCTTCTTTTTTATTAAATTTATTCTTGTATATAGTTTTACTTTTTTTATTATCTTTCTTATGACTGCAAGGTTCTTCATCATAACTATATTCTTGTTTTAACACTTTGTGGAAAAATTTCCAATTCTTCCATAGTTAAATCACTTTAGTGGTAGCTTTCTTTTATACTTTCCAGTACCTTTATCAAGTTCCTTGATGAAAATATATTTTTAATCATCTGAGATCTCTTATTGGTTCTTGGGTAAAGCTTTAGATTTATTTGACTGTTTTGTAGCTTTAAATGCTGCCTCTTTTCTTGATGGTCCATTATTTTTTGTTCTCATCTCATAGGAAGTGAAAATCCCATGTAGATCACCCACTATAAAAAGTTCAAGATCATATCTATATTCTACAACAAATAATGTCGGGTTATATCTCATTGGTAGGGTTCTTAGTACTTTTTCAACTACCTCTTTCTCATTTATTTCTCCTCCCACACCTTTAATAGCATTGGAAAATTCAACTACTCTTAGAAGATATTCTGCAATATTTTATTCTTCTTTCATCTTTAGACTTTCAAACTACCCTTTGTATCTTTGAAGCTTGGATTTTTTGACCTTGGAAGCCACTTCATAAGTAATTTTTAATTTTTCTCAAGTATGTTTGGTTGTCTTACATTGCATGACTTTAACAAACACTGAATCTTCTAATCCTTTCAAAATTGCATTCAAAGATTTTAGATTGGATTCATATTCATCTAGTTCATCTCTATCTGTAGGTAGGTTGTCTGGTATTTTATACCCCTTTTCAACATAACTCCAAATGTTGCATCCAAGAGCCATTAGATGACATATCATTCTTACACTCCAAAATGCACAATTATTTCCTGTAAATAATGGAGGTCTTTCAACAATAACCCTTCTTGATGATCCATAGTGGTTTTTAATGGGGTATTCCTTCTAGTGGTTTAAACTGTAGTGAAGGATCTCACTCTAATACCAATTGTTGATAACTTTTAACAATTTAAAACCACTTTTAACTTATTCATTAAAACACATAATCAACAAGATACACATAACACAACATTTATCATGGAAGCCCAATTGGGAAAACCACAAACAATTTCTATAACTGAAAAATTATATTTACATTTGTTTTTGCAAGCTACAACTCGCTAGAGACACCAGGGCCCCAAGTTTTTCAACTACAACTGAAGGATGCTACAACACCCTGTTTTCTAGCCACTACTAGAAGGAGGCTACAACCCCCTTGCATGCTTGCAGCCTTCCCTAGCACCACACTACCGCCCTAGTTTGATCCTTTTCTTCAATTCTTGTTTCTGATTATTCTACACTTCGTTGGTCTTTGTCTTCTCTTGCTGTTACATTTATTTGGATTGTTGAGACATCTTTCTTCCACTTCAAACTTCTTTTTAAATAATTTTGTTATCATGTATTTGAACCATTATGTCTTTTCATCATCGTGTCCCTTCATTAAAACATTTTCACTAGTGCATCTCTTCATTATGGAAACACACCTTTTCATGAACGATTGTAAAACAACCTGAAACCTTGTTTTGGCAGACCTATAAATTTGTCTTCAAGCACATTTTAGGAGAAATAAGACCATGGTCAGATGCACACATCAAAAAGATACAGTTTAGGAGAAATAAGACCATGGTATCGTCTTATTTTTATCAGTTTCCTACAAAATATGGCATTAATTTTACTAAGGCAACTTATACCGATTTTTCACTACTTAGTCAATTTTCAACAAATTTCGCAAAACAGTCTGAAACCTCATTTTGGCAGACCTGTAACTTTTTCTTCAAGAACGTTTTAGGGGAACTGAGACCATGGTCAGATGCACACATCAACAAGCTAAAATATTATGAGCTCATATAACTTTTATAAATATCCTAAAAAATATTGAGGGAATTTTAGTGAGGTCACTTAGGAATATTTACCAGAATTGAAACAATTCAAATCATGTTAGAAAGCACTTTTGGCAGACTAATAACCTCACCTTTAGATACTATCTTGAAAAACCAATCATATGGTTAGATGCACAATACAACAATATGGATGTATATATCCTCATAATCATTTAATTCATCAAATATAGAAGATGGTATGTATTTTACACATGCCCCTTAGGCAGATTAAGAATAATTTATACTTGACAAATTTTCAGAGTTTCGGCAAGTTGCCATATTTTTACAGAATGTTGTCAAATTGTAGAAATGACTTCATGAGAGCACTAGAACATCATCATATGAATTTTCAACCTCATCATACATGTCATGTCATTTCCTTTGTCATTAATGAACACTTTTGACATCAATGGAAACCATACTCAACACAAAGTCCCAAAGATAGAGGATTTTCCATTGCTGCAAGAGTTCAAAGACGTGATGAAGTATCAAGACTACCACCAAAAAGAGACTTTGAGTTTACAATTGATCTTGTTACAAGGGCAATTCTAGTTTCCAAATCTCCTTATAGAATGAGCACACTGGAATTGGTAGAGTTAAAGATGCAGCTACAGGAATTAATGGACAAAAAATATATAAGACCAAGTGTGTCTCCTTGGGGAGCACCTATGTTATTTGTCAAGAATAAGGACAGGAATTTAAGGCTATGTATTTATTACATGTAACTAAATAAAGTGATAGTCAATAATAAGTACCCGTTTCCCACAATTGATGATTTGTTTGATCAAATGAAGAAAGACAAAGTGTTGGCCACTTTTCCCCACTCGTGCAACCCAGGTTCTACATAGCCCACCGATCCAACAACTACTTGAGATATCGGCCCGATAGAGCAAGCCCCATTGGAAAAAACTGTGAAGTAGGCGCAGTCTCACCCGAGATATCTCATAGATGGGTAACCGCCGGAACCATGTTTTCGTGATTGTTGAGGAAGTATAGTCGCTTGGTTCGCATCCAAGGAGCTCAACGAAGGTAGAATATTGGTTGGATAGAGGAGTCGGTTCTGCACAACTGAGCACACCTGTATGTCATCGTGCACGACCTGACTTTCCTTTCCACCTCGCATCTTGCACAACTTGTGTGGTGCAGCTGATTCACATCAATCGGCTCTATGAATTAAGTTGGGATTCATAACAGAATTTATATAGAATGATATACATTTATACAGCTTCAATTCAACAAGGCACTCTGTTCATCCATTTACCAAATGCAAGAAACTAACAGAGGATGAACCACATTTAACATTATACGGAAAGAAACTAGTAATCAATCACATAAACATTCACCACATCAATCATTCATTTAGACACAAGAAGTAACGTGGAAACCCATCTGGGAAAAACCACCAAGGTGCTCTTCATTTGGCATGAGAAAGGATATAGCACCTTGCAGTCTACGAGATGCAGACTAATCTTGAGACATGTCTTTAAGTTCAAACTCATAGTTCTCTTGCTCTCTGGTTCACTCTTCTACTCTACTCCTACTCCTAGCGGTCTGCTCACACTGCAGTCAGATACACGGCTCAACAACCCCTCTAATGCTACCATACTCCTCCTGAGTCTACTCCTCTTCTGATCGCTATGACATTACAACATAACCAACATCCCCCTCCATGGATTATCGCTGAATAACAAACTAATACTGAAAACTGAACAGGGATCAACGAAAACCCCACAGACCAACCTTCTAACCATTTCATCCCTCCTATTTATACTAATTTACATGGCCACGTAGGGCCAACTTCATCCCGATAGTATGTTATCCCTCACCATCATCCACCCCTATAGTTACAACTATGGTGATCATGAGTTGACACGAGGCACTATCAGCCTAAATTACAAATATCTTCTCATACATGCGTAGTTGCAGGCTTACATCGCCTTATACGGCCATGATCTGGATTCTGCATCTGTCGCTTTCTGGCCATTTTCCTCCTGCGTGCTTCCGTGCTTGCCTTTCCTTTTCCGCACACTTCTCTGTTTTGCCTTCGCGGGCCCCTTTTTCCCTTCACGATCTTCCTTTGCTTCTATTGCATGCGAAACACATTTTCCTTGATTACACGTGTGAACTTCCTTCTTATGCCCCTTTCCCAGGCTAACAGGCCCCCAATACTCACTTGTGGCTCATCCTGAGCCACGAAGCAAGGGACATATGAGCGGCTCGACCTGCGCGGTACCTTTTGAATTTTTTTTTTTGTGTGTGCAACTTTGGCTGCAACTTAGCTTGCGCATCCTACTCCTTGCTCTCTTTTTTTTTTTATTCAGGTTCCTTCAAGGAAAATTTTTGACAAACTTAATTATGTTGCAGGGTAAGCATATCTATATAGCTTGCTTCTTGGCACCATTTAGAGGATGGGTAATGGAGGATTCGATTTCAGAGTTCGATTGAGCCGACAAGGGAATCTTATGCACTTCTTATTGAGACCGAGATCCCTATGAAGAGGAATGATGCCTTTGCTCTGGGACTCTCTCATCATCTTGTCATAGTGCGCCTCCAATTTCACCAAGGGTGGTTAGTGTCCCATTCTGACGCAACAATCCAAGTGGCCTTGGTTCTTCTGCCATTCTCATGCTCTTGAGGTTTGATGCGTGGTTGCTATGGATTGTTGCGGCTTGTTCTCTTGTTGCTATTCTTCGAGTTCCTCCCTTCTACAGCTTGTTCTTCACCACCCTTTTTTCCATAGATATGAACTTTGAAGACTTGTCCATATTGAAAACTGGACAAGCCTTGCTATCCCGGGTAGTGGAGGTGAGTGGTTTGCCAAACTTTGACAAATTTCACCTGAGTAGCATAGAGCTTGTCAAAAATGGGTCGGGTCTCTGGTCCCTACTGGAGTCTGCTCTGGTGCTATCAACAGGGTTGTAAATTTGAGCATATAGATTTGTAGACAAATACACAACTCACAAAGAAGATCTCACAATTTACTCAGCAATTGAAGAATGAAACAGTGCAAAAGGCTTGCAGCTGTGAATGCTTTCATTAATAAAAAAAGTAATCCGATGATAATTATAATGAAGTAAAATGGCTTTAATAGCCACAGGCAATTCAAATCCACATGAGGAATTTCGAATTGATTAGACTCTACTTGACTGTAGGTAACCAAGACCTTGTCTAAATCATTATCGGAGGACTCAATGGTTAACTGACCTTGTCTAAACCATAACCGGAGTTCATCGGAGCTCTAAAACACAAATCAAGTGTTACATTCAGTGTTGACTAAGGTTAAATGACTGTGGTAGGTGAGAAATGCGCCCCACATGTGTGCAATAAAGTAAACCTAGCACTAACTGAATGTGGAGGACTAGAACTGAATGTAACTGACTCCTAACTTAGCTTGACTAGTCATTAACTGAAGTGAACTGACCTTGGTTGGTTTTGGCACTCCCAGTGGCTTCCTAAATTGTAGGGATTGGTCTAGGAGGCTCCTAAACTTATGCAAACAAGTGCAATAAGTGGCCGTGAGCCTCAATTAGTGTTCCCCACACTTTAGTAACTGAAACATGTGCCCCAATTAGGTCAAGTGGACCCAATGGTGTTAATGACTATAAATAGACTGGATGGACTCTCAATTTAGACATGACTCCCAAATTAGACATATGACCAAATTTGGACAAGGGAGGATTAATAATCCTAACACCCCCCCTGAATGCTAACTTGGACAAAATGTGGGCCCTGGTAACTAAGACCATAGATCACCCATTACATCAAGTAAATAAAGTAACTGCTTAATACAAGGAGTCGGGGCAAAAACCACATGGGAAGAAAGCCCTCCCTCTAGCTAAGCACGTAGAATCAGGTCTCAAGTTTGAAAAACTTGAAAATATGTTGCTGCAATCTTCATCTCTGTGAGGTAGTGAAGTAGCATGCATGGTGTACTGTGCACATGTATTATGGGGCCTGGCATGTAGACTTCTCCTTCTTCTCCAAAAATGATGATGGGAGGAAGGAGGAATGTAACCTTTGTCTCTTGTTGAATGAAGAGGTGTATGATCATATCCATTCTTCTGAATGTAGTAAGACTGAGCCCTTTCCATATTGCATCTTACAGGAAGTCTATTGCATCTCCCTGAAGGAGGTAAAATAGTATGACATAGCGCAAGAGTCTTTCCTTTCTGAGTGTCAGGTGAGTTTCCAGTCATCTTACTAGCTTCCAGTTTGGAAGTAGGGACTGAATCTAGATCTAAGTCACCCTGAATCTCAATGTCATAAACTGATATAGATGGATCTACAATACTAGTAGAAGCTGTAAAAGAAGTAGATGCAATGGTTTTACCTTCCCTTATAGGTGGCTGCTGAGAGTGCACTGGTTTTGAAGGAGGCATGAAATGTGAGAACTCATATGCTTTTGAAGCATGATTCGCAATACCCTTTGCTATGATGTTCCTAGTAGAGATATATGTGATCTCCACTGAGTGAGGACCAAAGATCACTCGCTTTGGAGATCCAGTATGGGTCATCTGATAGACAGATAACATGTTTGAAGCCAGGGAGGGAACAAACAACACATCTTCGAACCTTCCATGTTCAAGTTGGATAGAGCCCTTCCCTTTGGTTTGGACTTTACTATTATTTCCCATCTGAATACTAGGACCATCAAAGGACTGAAAAGAAGAGAATGATTCTCTGGATGCAGCCATATGGTTGGAAGGTCCAGAATCAATGAGGAAGGCAGGTGTTGATGTGCAGCAAGCCTTCAGTGCATGTCCTTTCCTTTGGTATTATTCTTCTTCTTCTTCAGAGTCTTCCTTCCTTGCGCTAGAAGGTACAAAAATGTTGTGCTTTTTCAAAATAAGAGCCATTTCATCAAGTTGTCTTCTCATACAGGAGCTTTCTGAATGGAAGCCCCTTCCACAGTAGGGGCAGAGGACCTTGCCTTTGCCATTCTTCTTGCTTCTCTTCGAACTTGAAGGTTCTTTTGACTGCTTAGACTCATCTCTTTGCTTCCCTTTTTCATTCGCTACCTTATCTCCTCTTGCAACTAGAGCTAGATCTTTGGGAGATTGAATGATCCCCATTTGGATCAATTTATCATTCTCAGAAATAAGAGATTGGATGAAAGCATTAAGAGTGGGCATCTTCCAATTTGGAGTAGTGAGCCTTACTGTTTGGAAGGTGGATACAAAGACTGAGTAGTCTGCATTGAGCTTTGTGAGAATGGCAAGGATGAGCTGATCTTCATCCTTCTTCACTTTGCATTGCTTCAACTGATATATCATGTTCTTGAACTTTGAGAAAAATTCATTTAGAGATTCGAAATTGGATGGATTGAGAGTAATCAGATCATTTTCTAGCTGATGGATCCTCATCTCATCATGCTTATCAAATAAGGAAGCAAGATTGTCCCAAACCTCCTTGGGAGTGTCCAAGTCTTGGATGTGAAATCGAAGATCTCTAGAGACTGAGGAGAGCATGAGTCCAATGGCTTCATCAAGCCTGTTCATGTACTTAGCTTTGTATTTATCTGATTCTGGCTCTTCCTCTGTTTCTTCTATGAGTTTGAAGAGATGCTTGGTGCGGAGCAATACTCTCATGTCATCCTTCCACTGGTGATAGTTGAAGGGAGTGAGAGGCTCCACTAGATGCACCATTTTGAATGTAATAAGAAAGAATGAGCTGCTGTAGCGAATGCAGTGAGAGGAAGAGGTTTCTTGTAGCGAATGCTGTAAGAAGAGCTAATAACCTATCACACAATCAAACATACAAAGTAAGGTCGACATTCTGCACTTTTGGAATTTCCTTCACACCCAACATAGTTGATCAAGCAAGATTGATCAACAATTTCCTAACTTGGGATATTAAGTGGTAAATTCTTCGCTTCTAGTGCAGTACTGGAAAGAGAAATTTGCCAAAAAATGATCCGGCTGGAGATCTGAGGAGGAGAGGAGTCTTGTCCACTGAGGCTCTGATACCATGTAAATTTGAGCATATAGATCTGTAGACAAATACACAACTCACAAAGAAGATCTCACAATTTAATCAGCAATTGAAGAATGAAACAGTGCAAAAGGCTTGCAGCTGTGAATGCTTTCATTAATAAAAAAAGTAATCCGATGATATTTAAAATGAAGTAAAATGGCTTTAATAGCCACAAAAAATTTGAATCCACATGAGGAAGTTCGAATTGATTAGACTCTACTTGACTGTAGGTAACCAAGACCTTGTCTAAATCATTATCGGAGGACTCAGTGGTTAACTGACCTTGTCTAAACCATAACCAAAGTTCATCGGAGCTCTAAAACACAACTCAAGTGTTACATTCAGTGTTGAATAAGGTTAAATGACTGTGGTAGGTGAGAAATGTGCCCCACATGTGTGCAGTAAAGTAAACCTAGCGCTAACTGAATGTGGAGGACTAGAACTGAATGTAACTGACTCCTAACTTAGCTTGACTAGTCATTAACTGAAGTGAACTGACCTTGGTTGGTTTCGGCACTCCCGGTGGCTTCCTAAATTATAGGGATTGGTCTAGGAGACTCCTAAACTTATGCAATCAAGTGAAATAAGTGGCAGTGAGCCTCAATTAGTGTTCCCCACACTTTAGTAACTGAAACATGTGCCCCAATTAGGTCAAGTGGACCCAATGGTGTTAATGACTATAAATAGACTGGATGGACTCTCGATTTAGACATGACTCCCAAATTAGACATATGACCAAATTTGGACAAGGGAGGATTAATAATCCTAACAAGGGTTGCTCCTATACTGATATACTAATAGCTAAGGATGACTTCGCTGGAGGCTTGTCAATGGGTTGAAGTAACTTGGTGACTATCACCATCTTCCTTCTTGCTGTCTCTAGATACACCCGACATGCTGAAAGCTACAGCAACAACTTTAGCCCTTAAGGCTGCTTGCAAAGACACTCCTAAACTCATTTGTAAATACATTTGATGGGTGAGCAGCACAACACAGTGATGTCTGCTTGGTGCAAGCAAACCCCGGTCTTATAGGAATAGCATCAAGTCATCTTTCGTGCAGGCTTATCCAGTGGCATTATGAGGACAAGACCCTCATCTTGTGTACCGGATTTCCTTCTTAGATATGATATGATTATCGACGTCATCACTTTTGGGTATTGACAGTCATGAGCATGTGCGGATGAGCTGGGTGGCCACCATTATAGAGTTCCCCATACTTGGTCCGACTGCAGCGCTGTCCTGTTTCAGGCGCCAAATCTCCGTTGAATCTTGATGCATTTAACAGTCTATAGTACTTGATAACTATCTTAGAATTGCCATCACTTGCTTTATGACTGGTTTGGCGATGGTTTTAATGCCTCTCATCATGTATGCCCGACTTTTTCCTTTAGTTATACTTGCTTGTTACGCACACGCGGTGCTATGGTTTCATCAGAAATTCAAAAATTTCACTTTTTTTCAGCCGAGTGCCTTGGTCGTATTTGCTTGCATTATTTTGAACTTGTTGGTTCCAAGTCTGTTTACGTAGTAGTACAGACCTTGCCTTGGAATTCCTGCACCATTACTTCTATCTTAACAACTTCCACCACAACTTCCTTTGCTTGTGCGACCAATTTCTCCACCTAGTCGGACTGCACATGCTCCAACAAGTCTTGCTCTATCGATTGCAGTATGCTGTGAAGCTTCTGCTACATTGGCTGAATATTTTCTGTGAGATCTTCTGCTTCTGAATGGAATTCCTCAACCTTGGATTCCCTATATTTCTCCTGCTCGCAAAGGGTCTGGACTTCCTGCGGGAGACTTTTGATCTTGGCATTCTTAATGTCCTTTTGTTGGAGGGGTAGCTTCCGCATTTCTACCTTTGTAGCAGTGATGTGCTCATCTATCTCTCGTATACATTGCCTTTTTCTCTCAGTTGCGTCATCCTCTAGAAATGTTTCCCAAATGGTCACAACATTGTCTGTGGCCTTTGCGGAGATTGCTTCTCCACCTTTAATTTTGTCAGCAGCTTCAGAAATTGCTGTTTGTATTTTTGCCAGCACCTCTGGGGGTGTGCTTGGTATTTGTCAGGATTGCATATCTTCTACTTGGTGCTGAATATCTTGCGTGATCTTCACAAGCCTGGAAAATTTAGCCAGGGAGTCTTCATCAGATTTCCAAGCCTCTGGTGGGAATGTTGCGATGGCATTCTTAATAGAATCCACCAATGTGACATGACTTTTCTCCCGGGCTAATATTTTCTACTCCTTCTCAGCTAGGAGGTTGGTGCGCTCTTGTAATTCCCGATCCTTTCCTTGCAACAGAGCCTTCCATAGTTTGTCCTTCCTTTGCTACTTGGATTTTCGATAAGCATCGACATTTTTCCTTAGCCAAAGTTCAGTTGTGGCTGCCTGCTGGATGTTATAGATCTCTTCCAAGAACAACCTGGAGAACTATATCTCAATGCTGTTATAAATAGTACCTGCAATTTCCTCTTTATTCGGTTCAAGTGCTTGCTTCTGAATGAGCACTTTGATCGGTGGTAATAATGTTGGTGCGACTAGTGGCATGCTAGGATCAACGCCATATGTTTTGGCCTCCACAGTATTCTTGACATCGTTGACAACCACTGTTAACCTATTGAGGTGGTCCTGGACTTGGTTAGCAATGCTCACTTGCTGGGCCATCAGATCGCGAAGGTTATCTTGCACAACTTTCTTAATGGTGTTGGAAAGTTCCTGTAACTCATCCTTAGTTAATATAGTTGTGTTCACCATTTTATTAGCTTTCTGTTTCTTCCGAGACGTGTGGCCTTCCTCGGGTTGCACACAGTTCTGTGCCTAATGTCCACCAGGTGGTTGCTATAAAGGATGCTGGTTTGAGTCCTCCATGTTTTTTTACAACGAATCTGCTTGGGAATCATCGCCTTCATGGTATTCACCATTAACTTGATGAATTAGTAGTTCTTCTGCATTTTGGTCTTCAGGTAGCGGTTCTACGAGTGGGATGCATGATTCCTCAGGACATAGCTTGACAATTGCATCCACATCGTCATCGGTGATTATAAATCTTGCTTGATGTATCTACTGACGTGGATATTTTGTAGGTAGTAGATTTATATTATGTATATCAACTTCAAACTTGACGAAAGCAACGTACTTGTACACAGTTGTGGCGCAGATCCTGTGAGCTTGCCGGACAACTTCTTGGAGTGCTTCTGCGTGCATGAAGAATACAATATTGTTATCCTGTTGGTGTTTGTTGTTGGACTTGTTTTCCCATAGATTCTGGTATCTTGTCCCCAAGAAAGATATGGGGACATCCACGTGTACATATTCCAGGGGGTAAGCCCAGACAGTGAAGGAAATCAAAATTAGTAACCAGGAATAGCATAATTTGTGACCTTTCTTGTGTTGAGCCAGCATCGCATCTTCGATTAGTTCATTTAGCAAGTACCATGACTAGTTGAACTTTTCTCCTCGTGCACATAAATCTGCAATTTCTACTACTGCTGCTGAACACTATGTTGGTATCATCTTATGAAATATTTTATAGGACAAGATTTTTGTAGCAACATGGACACTTGGTCCTCTATTGGCCCCAGCAAGTATCCCCTTCCTTCTCGCTGAAGGTTGTGCTTCTGCTTGATGAGTTTAGTATTGTTCTTAGCCAGGTAGGGTAGATGATCTTTGCCTTCAGTTGGGAGTCCTATTATTCTCGCTATTAATTATGCATTAACCGGGTATGGTTGGTCTAGCCATAAGTATCCTCTATGGAAGTAGACCAGTAACTACTTTACATATGTATTAACTTATATGCTATGGATGAAGTGAGGTATGAAGAACATGCTGGTTAACCCTGCAGCGATGAGTCCCTCGACCCAATTGTTTTTTTTGATTACCTTGACAGCACATGCAGCAGCCTGGGTTTTGTCCATGTAGTCTGTTATCTACAACCCCTCTTGTTGCCAAGTGTTTTAGCCTTGTAACCTCAATACAACTAACTATGGGAGGATATCGTGCAACAAGGTCATGCCGACAGGGATCTGTGGTGCTATCAAAGTGGTCACCTCCTTGTTTGAAAGACTTGCTTCCACTACACCAGGTCTTCTTGGTCGAATGCATCATGGGAAATTTGGGTCGGCTCGCTCTACCTCTTGCTCTGCCTGCTGTGGCCAGGCTTCGTCTCCACAATCAATGCCTTGCTCAGCAGCATGTGCCTTTGTCTTGGTGGTGGTCACATAGATGGCTTGCTTAGAATAAATGGTATTCCCTGGACTGGGTTTGGAATAGGACGCAAACTAGGGGATGGAATTGTTTGTGGCTTCCTTGTTCTTTCCATTGCATCGATATCTGGTGGTTGTTGCAATTGTGGGTTTGCTAATGACTGGGTTTCTAATTCCTCATCAATGGGGTAGCTAGAGATGACAGTGGTGTCGGATACCTCACTCTCACTAGGAATGTGAATTACCATGGGCTCGAGCAGAATGGAAGACAGGTGACTGGATGCAGCTCTGCAATGGCTCGGATCCTGTGCTCTCAGTGCATAAAAAAACTGTTTTGATGGAGAATCGAATATTTAGATATTGCACAGTGTATTTCAATCATCATTTGACAAGAGGTTTTAGGTCTAATCACTCTCCCAGGTTGCATTTTCCAATGCTTTCTCCATTAATTTCTATATCTGGCCTTTCGAGCTATACTTGTCAGACTAGTTATGTTAATTAGTGCTAAGAGAGTTGATAAGAGCTAATAGTACGCCACCTTGCTCCTTGTACTATGTTTATTTAATTCCATGTAGGTGCCCCAGTCATACAAATATTTGGCATGGATCCGTTGGTTAATGCTAGACAGCCTATCATTTTTGCTTTTTGCATTCTTTGGCCCCTACTTGTCTTGCCCCTTGCACACTTTAGGTCGCACGCTTGAGTATATGTGATGATGTGACCATTGGGCAGTTTATTGTTCATGCTTTCTGTTGGTTCTATCGCAATCCTGCAATAGAATAGATTACGTCTTTTGGTCGTTATTTTTTTTTACACGTGTCATAGTAAGGTTTCAGGAAACTTCCATTTACCAAACTCGTGATATGGGTACCATCGAATTTTCTGGCATTGTGCTTTGCCTATATCCATAGTTTGTGCAATGGTATATGGCCCTAGCCGAGTTGCCTTTAGTTTGTGTGGGTGTGTGAATACTCTGCTGTCATAGTGTAGGACAAGTCTCCCTTCTGTGGATGGATTCACCCTGATATATTGATAATGTTGTGCTGACAGCTATTGTTGAGTTGGCTTATTCTGTAATCACAAAGGTATCTTCATCCACTCTAAGTCTTCCACCGGTCCCTTTATTTTTGTTCCATTGAGAGGGAAGAGGGTCTGGTATTCCTGCAGGAGATCTGCGATTTGTACAGCTCCTTCATCCTGTAGGTGATTTTGTATTACTCTGTGATCTTTACTTAGTTCAACTATTTTTGGCCCACTGAAGTTAGTCAGGTTATCTTCTGTGTCCCTGGGTTTATTGTCTTGCGGAGTAGCTGCGCTGTGTTGGTGAGCATTAGTGTCGTTGATCTTCTCGACTATACCCCTTTTTTCTTTCTGGAATGTATATGAATTATAGGGTGTTTGTGAGCATTTAGAACTGTATGTTCAACCTGTTGGGTTCCTTTTCGCAGCTGCTCAGAGTTATCGCAGGTCTAGGGCACCATATCCAAAGTGTATATGAAACTCTCATAGGTGGGTAAATCCCTTGAATCAGTCTCCACCCATCGTACAGACCTTGTAACTCTTGCACACCTTCTCATGGAGACTTCATGTAATCTGTTTTGCCAATTCTCTAAAGCCTCCCTTGAATTAGATGTACATGAACTCACGCAATTCCAACTTAGGTTCCCATCTGCCGTCAGACTGATATGATCTTCATGCATAGCTGTAACATTGTAGATTTTATCGAGATAGTCAACTTGCCCCTCATTATAAACAAGCTCAACATATATTTTCCCCTCAAATGGATCAATGGGTGAGATTACTCTCATTTCCTCATCTTCAAATGAGAGGATCATTTTCTTGAAATTTATAATTGTTTGATTGTCTATAGCCCAATCTATCCCTAGTAGTGCAGGGTAGGGATTTGTATTGACCACAATGTTGATGACATCAAAGTCTGCATATGTGCGCAATCCTTCAACATCGACAATGACATTTCTCAATCGTCCAATGGGTAATACCTTCTCCTGATTGGAAAGACGCAGCTGGATAGGAGACTAATCCAATAGCGGCTTGCCCATGCTTTCCTAGGTCTGGCATGTTAGGATATTGACATCTGACCCTAGATCTAAAATGATATAGTCCATGTCATAATTACCGATCTGTGCATTCATTCTCAATTCGCGACCAGTCTTACATTTTTGTCGCACCTGGTTAACCTTCTTCTCAATTTTTGGTTCTACAGGGATCTCATTTATTATTGCTTGTAGCTCTACAATAGCATCTTTATCTTGGATTAGCATCAAACAATTTGATAGAAGAGGTCTCAGCTTACTAACCTCAGGTGAAGCCTTCTTCTACAATAGGTGTTGGAATTATTTAGGCATGTCCTTGACTTCAGTTGAAGTTGATGGTATGTCAGGGCTTATGAAGTCTGATTGCACATCCCAGAATATTTCTTTCTTTTTCTAGTCGGTTGGTGATTCCTTTTTCTGCGCCGCCGACCTCACTTGTGGCTGCGGTTGTTTTTGTGAGTTATCTTGTTCTACTCCAGTCATCGCACCTCCTTTAGTTATGACAGAAATGTTCAGGTCTCATGGTTTATCCATGATCATTTGAACATTTGCATTTGCATTCAGGTTTGGGTTTGGTGGGGGGTTGGGTGCGGCAACGGTCCTTGCTTGCCACTTTGCGATCAGCTGAGGACATTTTTCAATATTATGGTCTTGTCCCTTACAATATGAGCATGTTTTTGCATGCTCTAAACAATATCTATCAAAGTGACCTAGTTCATGTCCACAGTTATAGCATGTAACTAGACCTCTCCCCATACCAAATCCTCCTCCACCACCTCGTCCTCTAAAGTTTCCACCACCCCTTCCCTAAGGGTGTAGTTGCTGCGGTGGGTACTGGTTCTACTGGTAGTTTTGCTGATAGGGGTTTTGTTGCACATATGGCTACTAAAGCGCATACGGCTGTTGGTACTAATTAAATGGAAACTACGTAGGTTGATACAGGGATTGCGCCTGTTCAACCTGAGGGAACCCCTCATTTTTCATTAAGTACGTATCAACTATTTTTTCTTTTAAGAGTTGGTATGCTCTACAGTAGTTTTCCTCTTGTCCTACCAATTTACAGAATTTACAGAATAAGTTTACAAGGGTACTTACAAGTTTTTGCAAATACACACATTCTTCATTGCGGTAGCCTCTTGACTGGAATATACGATACCATGGTAGCCCTTGTCTGTTTAATGGGTTAGGTGCACTAGATGAAACATAATTCATGAAGGTCGGACAGTTATCCTTGGTGTGTTTGTTCATTCTACATTTTTTGCACCACACATCCTCTTGTGCTTCTTTTCCCTTCTTGATATCCTGAAGTTGTAGTGTGAGGTTGGCTAGCTACGACTGAATCTGTACCATTCCTGCGGCATCCTCACCAATAGGCGATCCCTCTAGCTTCATCGCCAACTCTAGTGCTTCTGTCTGCGACTCAATATTTTTCTACATCAACGACCCATAAATGTGTGGTAGCATAGCAGCAATAAACCACTCCTTATGCTATACATCGGACATTTGGAAGCTTGCTTTGGCCATCAACGTCTTGAATATTTGATCAAAATCCCACATAGTTTCTGCTAGAGCCCGTTTAATCTCCTTAATCTCAGTAATACCTTGTGACTCTGATTTGGGTTTTTTGAACTTAGAGATCATTGCAGCTCAGATTTCCTTGAGAGTCTTTTGTGGTGTTCCAACTGGTGTAGCACAAAATTTCATGAACCAATCCAGGGTGCGACCCCTTAAGGTCATAATCATCTGTGCTTTATTGACGTCAGTGCCATGGACCAAATGTACCATCCACATAGCTTCACATAGGAACCAATGTTTTTTAGGGTCTTCCATTCCATTTCCATTAAATCTAGGTAATCAGACATCTGTCGTAGCCATTGGGCTGGCGTTCAGGCTCTCCAGGACAGGGTTCAACTGAGTTTCACCTTCTTACACACTAGTTTCAGGGCTAGTGCTATCCGTATTAGAGGTCCTTTCAGGTGATGAGACTCTAGATCTCGCCTCAGGTGATATTGCTGGTGTTATATAATTGTGCTCTGACCTCGAGGTCTCATCAGAGCTATCTGGATCTTCAGGTCCTTTCGATATCGGGCTATAGTCCCCCTCTTCATTGCAAGACCCTTCATCTTCACACGATCAAAGTTCGTGTTCGCTTCCTTCGAACAAACTAGGATTCCATCGGCCCCTTTCGGTTTTCCTTCTCTTTCTTGATCTGAATCTTCTCCCACTCCTTAGAACTCCAACCTCGAGTTTAGGTTATTTTGTTTCAGGGTACATATCCATGAAATATTCCCCATGTTCTTACCTGGTTGTTAGTGACATAGCACCCTCCTAGACACATGGATCAACTGTCCAAGTGAAAAATATCCTTCTCACAAGTAAGTAATTTTATCCATGTACTTATACTCAACAAGTATCTCCTTCGTGGTCCTTGGAAGAAATTTATTTCAGCTTCACTATAAGAAGTTATAGTATCTACTGCAAACTCAGTAATATACCCTTGCAATATACTATCAACCCAAAAATCAACAGCTCTAGAGACAATGTTACTTGCATTGGTTATTTCCTGAACCAGTTGGTTGCTTCACTCGCTAATCTCCCTTGTCTGGTAATTGGTCCGTCTATATGCCAATCCTACTAACAATTCATGTAGTAGAACAGGGAACTTGGCAAAGAAGATATTGTGAATACCAGAGTATATATATTCATCTAACCATCTTTCTGCGCTAAACCGTGTTCCTGCACTTTCTTCTTGCTCAGACACCAGCGGTTTAGCTTCGAGCCAGTATTCTATATCCTCCTTCGTTGGGTTCCACAACATCTACTCAATTTAATCAAGAGGTCCCAGCTACGGAACCATTTGTTGGCCGCTTTTCCCCACTTGCACGACCCAGGTTCTGTGCAGATCGTCGATCCAACAACTACCAGAGATACTGGCCCGATAGAGCAAGCCCCATTGGCAACACCTATGAAGCAAGCGTAGTCTCACCCAAGATATCTCATAGATGGGTAACCACTGGAACCATGTTTCCACAATTGTCAGGGAAGTATAGTCCCTTGGTTCACAACCAAGGAGCTCAATGAAGGCAGTAAATTGGCTGGACAGAGGAGTCGGTTCTGCGCGACTAAGCACAACTGTATGTCATCGTGCATGAATTGAATTTCCTTTCCATCTCATAGCTGGCGCAACTCATGTGGCACAGCTGATTCACATCAATCGGGTCTATGACTTAAGTTAGGATTCATAACATGAATTATACAGAATGATATACATTTATACGGTTTCAATTCAACAAGGCATTCTATTCATCCATTTACCAAATGCAAGAAACTAACAGAGACTGAACCACATTTAACATTATACAGAAAGCAACTAGTAATCAATCATATAAACATTCACCACATCAATCATTCATTTAGACATAATAAGTAACATGGAAACCCATCTGGGAAAAACCACCAAGGTGCTCTTCATCTGGCATGAGCTAGGATATAGCACCTTGCAGTCTATGAGATGCATACTGATCTTAAGATATGTCTTTAAGTTCAGACTCATAGTTCTCATGCTCTCTGGTTCACTCTTCTACTCTACTCCTACTCATAGCGGTCTGCTCACACTACAGTCAGATCCACGGCTCAACAAACCCTCTAATGCTACCATACTCCTCCTGAGTTTACTCCTCTTCTGATCACTATGACATTACAACATAACTGGCATCCCCCTCCATGGATTACCGTTGAATAAAAAACTACTACTGAAAAATGAACATGGATCAACGAAAACCCCATAGACCAACCTTCTAACCATTGCATCCCTCCTATTTATACTAATTTACATGGCCATGCAGGGCCAACTGCATCCCGATAGTCTGTTAGCCATCACCATCAGCCACCCCTCTAGTTATAGATGTGGTGATCATGACTTGACACAAGGCACTATCGGCCTAAATTACTCATACGTGTGTAGCTGCAGGCTTACGCTGCCTTATACGGCCATGATCTGGATTTTGCATCTGTCGCTTTCTAGCCATTTTCCTCCTACGCGCTTCCATGCTTGCCTTTCCTTTGCCACACACCTCTTTGTTCTACCTTCACGGGCCCTTTTTCCCTTCATGATCTTCCTTTGTTTCTATCACACACGCGACACATTTTCCTTGATTGCACACGTGAAATTCCTTCATATGCCCCTTTCCCAGGCCAACAAAAAGTGTTTTCAAAAATTTATTTGAGGTCTGGGTATCATCAAGTGATGATAAAATAAGAATACATTCATAAGGAAACTTTTTAGACAAGATATGGCCATTATGAGTTCATGGTGGTGCCATTTGGTCTTATAAATACACCTACCACCTTCATGTGCCTCATGATTAGTGTTTTTATCAAGTATTTGGACAAGTTTGTGTTAGTGTTCTTGGATGACATTCTTATTTATTGAAGGAATGAAGAACAGACTGAGGAACATCTAAGAATGGTGTTTTAAGTTCTTAGAGAGAACCAATTGTATGTAGAGCTAAGAAAATGTGAATTCTATCAAAGAAGGGTACAATATTTGGGTCAGATTATCTCAAAAGAAGGAATTGTAGTGGATCTAGAAAATATTGAAGCCATAATGGATTGGTCTACTCCAAATAATGTTATAGATGTTAGATATTTTATGGGTATTGCATGATACTATAGAAGTTTCATTTAAGGATTCTCCAATATGGCTCATCTGATTACATCGCTACAGAGGAATATTTCAAAGTTTGTATGTTATGAAAAATGTGAAGAAAAATTTCAACAGTTTAAGAAGTTACTTAACAAAGCTCTTGTTTTACTAGATTGTAGATCCAAAGAAGGATTTTCTAGTGTGCATGGATGCTTGCATTGAAAGATTAGGTGGGGTGATTATGCAAGAAGGATTTGTGATTTGCTATGAGTTAATAAAAATAAAAGAGCATGAGAAGAATTATGCAACTCATGATTTAGAATTAGCATCCATAGTACATGCTCTCAGTATGTGGAGAAATTACTTGTTGGGTAGAATATTTGAGCTTAGAACATACCACACGAGTTTAAATTATTTGTTTGGCTAACCAGGCTTAAATGCTAGGAAAGCTAGATGGACAAAATTTGTATGTGAATTTGATTTTGAAATCAAACATGTAAAATGGAAAGAGAATAAGGTTGCAAACGCCCTTAACAGAAAATTTCATGTAGCAGCATTAAGTATATCCAAAACAAATTTGAGTACAAGAGTCATCGAATCCCAAAAAAATAATGAAACTTACCTTCAAGTTAAAGAAAAATTGCAATAGGGAAAAGTAGATGAAAAGTGTGAAGGATATTGGCTCAAAGAAGATGATCTTCTTCTTTATAAAGGTAGATTGTACATTCTAGATTGTGCAGATTTGAAGAAGGTGGTAATGGATGAAATTCATCAAATGCCATAATTTGGACACCCAAGATATCAAAAGAAAATAGAAACAATTTGAAACAAATACTTTTGATATGGAATGAAGAAGGAAATAGAAGAATACATTACTCGGTGTCAAAAGTGTTAACAAGTCAAAGTAGAGCATCAACACCTAGCAGGACTATTGCAACCTTTTTCCCATTCTGAAATGGATGTGGGAAGTAATTTCGATGGAGTTTATAACAGGTTTACGAATGATAGTGAAGAAGCATGATTCAATTATGGTTTTGGTGGACAATATATTAAAGGTATATCATTTATTCTAGTTAAGTCCACTCTTAAAGCGGGCGACATAACAAATACATGAAGGAAAAATTTAGATTGTAGGGATTTCCCAAGGAAAAATTTTCAGATAGGGATGCAAAGTTCACTTCCAAACTTTGGGAATGGCTATGCTAGGATTTGGTATCACGATTGAAATTTAGTACAATGTATCATCCTCAAATAGATGGTCAAACCAATAGGGTGAATGAGGTTCTTAGAGACATGTTGATAATGTATGTGATGGATAAACCAATAAAGTGGGAGGATTACCTACACTTGATAGAATTCACATACACCAATGGGAATCAAGAATCATTGGGGATGAGTCCATTTAAAGCATTGTATGGTAGAAGAAGCAAAACTACAGTGAATTTGGACAACCAAGTGAACATGGTAGCGCTTGGGCCAACAATGCTCAAGGAAATGGAACAAGAAATTGTTAATATCTTGCATAATTTAACAAAATCCTAGGAAAAGAAGAAGAGTTATGCATATTTAAAAAGAGTGCGCAAGGAATTTAAAATTCAGGATCATGTTTATTTAAGAGTAAATCCAATGAAAAGTTCCTTTAAGTTATGAAGTTGTGCCAAGATGGCACCAAGATATTGTGGCCCATTCAAATTCCTTGATAGGATAGGACCAAGTGCATATAGGATTGCATTTCCTTCTAACATGAGAGATCATAATGTTTTCCATGTTTCTTTGCTTAAGAAGTATGTACATGACCCTAATCACATAATTGATTGGAATGTGATACAGATTGAACCTAAGGGAGAGTTCCAAGTAGAACCTATGGACATCCTCTACAAGAAGGTAACATTGCTCCAAAACCGATCCATCATACATGTAAAGGTGCAATGGAAGAACCTTGGTCCTGATGAGGCTACATGGGAGTTGGAGGATTCCATGAAAGAGACATAACCATTTTTTGAGAACACAGAGGACTGCATTCTTCTAAGGGGGAAGGGAATGTAATGCCCCCATTTGAACCTTAGAATGCATTATATTTATATGTAAATATTGTGTATATGTGATGTATGATTCCTATCATGGAGCTCAAGGATAATGCCCCTCTAGTGAATGATAGGATTTTAAAAAGGAAAGTGTTTTATATGTTGCTAACAATGTGCTAGTAAGCCATGGAAAATTGTAAAATCATGTAAATTTTTATAATGCAATAAAAATACCAAGAGATGGCTATGGAAGCAACTAAAATGAGGGGACCATGTGTATCCACTAGGGAGAGGTGAGGGGGACCATGTGTATCCATCTTGTCTTTCCTTGCTAACATTTATTTCTATTGTAAGAAAGCAGTCGAGAAATCATCTCATTCGTTGATGGAGAATGGGCCAATTCAAAAATTCATATGGATGGGTATGGACATGGTTTACATGATCCATAAGTCATTTTTCCTCATGGGAATTCACATTCCATATCCCCCAGTCCATTATTGAACATATGGAGATCAATTTATAGCTTGCTATGCATTTCCAATAGTGAAATTTGCAGAAATAACAACTTCGAAAGAACCCATGTTTTGAAGTGCCAAAAACACCCAAAAATTCAAATGAGGAGTGAAATCCAATGGGGAATCCATATATGCAAACCATGGGGAGCATTTGAGAGTAGAAACAACCTGAAAATCCATAGGAAGACCCATATTTACAATCATGGAAGTTGAATTTCGTGATTCACAGTCACGTGACCAAATTGGGGAAAAATGCAAGAGTAGATTGCTGTGGGAGAGAGTTAAGAGGTTGGAATTGCTTGATAAACCAAGCAAAGGAAAAAATATCTGAAGGTTTTGAAGCGTGTACCTTTATATGGCACCCTAAAGAATATTGGAGGGAGGGGGTGCCTGAGGGACTATGTAACATATAAGGGGAACTTCCTTGTGTTGGGTGTGGTAAGTATTATGGGTGCCAAGGCTTTCTCAAGCCAAATTTAGATGCGTGTAGCTCTTTGGTTGATCTCACTGGATTAGATATCTCCTTCCTTGCATCCCTACTTTCTTGAAAAACCCAAATATTTGTTGGATTAACATGAGTATTTGTCCTTATGGCTATGAGTGAGCCTGAGTAGTTCCTCCTTAGTGCATACATAGCCCAGCTCAGGGGTGGTCTCTCAGCTGAAAGAATATAGGTTGGGCAGAGACCTACGGTTGGGTGGAACGTTTCTCTTCCATATCCAGTTTCTTGGATAACTTCAATTAAAAGACAAGTGCTTATTGTGATTTTAATATGCCTAATTTCTATTTATGAATATTTATTTATTCATGTCAATTTGAATGAAATGAACAGTTTGAATTATTTAGTAGGAGACCTATGCATAGCATGAGAATGAGATTAATTATGTGTGCAGTTGTTTTATTATTAATCCTAGGATAGAAATGTTGGTTTGTGCATGTTGTGCATGTGTTGATAGAGTTTAATTCCACTATGTATTTTAATTATGCATTGCACACATTTAAACCATTGTGAATTTCATAATATGGCCATGGGGCAAATTTATCACCCCACATATTTTTTATGTTCTCTCCATGGGTCATGTTGATGGGAGGGGATGCGATCGATGCATACTCCTTCGTTGTATTTCCGAAATTTGGACAAGGATTAGAGGCAATCCTTGTGATGTACTCAACAAGTTCCTAAGCATCTTTCAATTCTTCTAGTTGATCTATGTTTGTATGTTTAATTTTAATATTATGTGTAATGATGTCGTAAGATTTCTTAATATGTCTAGCATGTATCATAATATGTCTTATCTAGCACTTGAAAGCTTAAATAACTCTAATATTATGTAAAAGGAGTTATCCCACATGAATCATGGAGAAATATGCTCCTATTACCATTCATGATATAAAGAGGTGGAGAATAATTTATCCCACATGTATTTTGAGATGTTATTCTTCCATACCTCTTGGTATATAATAGAGGTGAAGGATAACCTTTGGGTATGTCTTATGATATTTCATGTCTTTGTATGGTAAATTTATGGAGCATATGTGGAGTGGAGCTCTCTTCTAATATTGGAGATTTATGAAGAATAAATAAGACCAAACTTTCTTGTAGATGTGGGTTTTACCACGTATATCTGGTGTATTATTCTCTTGTTCTCTTGTCTCTTATTTCTTACATGAGTTTTGTTGCTTGTATGTATAAAAGGATAGATTAGTAGATCTTTGCTATGTATTTTCATGTTAGTGTAAATGTATTGTTGTATGTTTATCCATATTCTTAATATTTTAACAATCTAGAGCTCTTTTTCAAAAATGGATTAGTACATGGGGGTTCTAACAACACCATTTTTTTTAAGATCTTAATGAAAAAAATGGACTGAAATTAACGGAAAAAATGAAAAATATGGTCAAAGCAAACTCAATCAAATTTTGGAAATGATGATTTACTTGAAGTGCCACCATGCTACTAGGATCCTACTATCAATAGGTTATCTTTTAACATATGTTAGGCTTCTCTTCTTTGATGATTCAATGTTTGGATAAAAAGAAATAAAGAAAATACATTGTACCAACATGACAAGGGATGAAAGATACTCACTAAGGTGAATGCCTCGGCCTATTACATCACATCAACTATGTAGTGATGTCAACTTTGAGTATTACCAATTATTTTCCTCAAAGTCATAAATGTTGGCATAAAAATCATATGCATAAATAAGAAGTGCTAAAGAAAAAAACATAAATACTCTAACCCATTTAGCATATCCCCAACGACGACACCAAAATAATCAGTTAATTTATATGCATAAATTTCAGACATTAAATTATCAACTCCAGGGTCCAACTTGTAAGATTGTGAAGATGCAAGAAAAATATATGCAGGATCGGAGCCTATATTATCCTAAAAAAGGGATGCTGGTAAACTACTTTAAACATGGAATCAAAACACTGAATAAAAACTCAAACTAAACCCATGCATTAGTTCCTTGGATTAAATCACATTGATTGATTATGTTACAGTCTTTGACTTGAGAGATCAAATGTTCTTGTACTAAGAAAAAATGCTTTATTTAATAAACCAATAAATTCTAATTACTATATGTGTTAACCAAGAAATAATAAGAATAAAATTATAAAAATTAAATGTAGAAACCAATTCTTATTCAAACGTTAAGCTATCAATGATTTGTTGTAAATATCTAATTAATAAAGGAAATATAGTATGCTAAATTATCAGAGTATTATGACATAAACTATACTAAATGTTCTCTTGTATAAAAACTAAATGTAATCTACAAGAATGCAACATATATTAAACAAACATGATATGATATAAAAGAACAAATATAGAAATTGATTAACTAACTAGAAATGCACACACACATTAATCCAACTAAGTAGATTACAATGATAGAAACAAAAACTAGATTGGTGGGCCCTCCCAACTAGGTGGCGAAGCTAGTTAACTCACAAACTTACAAGACATAAATGTATCACATTCAGAACTTCACTTTTGAATTAGAAAATAATAATCAAGCTACAGGAACAACATTAATTTGCTAAAGGAAATCATAGGTCAAATACAATGTATCCATCTCTCTTGAACAATAACTCACTTATTCACTACTACCACCACTTTTTTACATTACATCATAGGTATATAAAGAGATCTAGATTGTGCCTATTACATAGATAACCAAATACCATTAATTAAGTGGGGTTAACCTGAGAATGTCAAACACAATAAAAAACAATAATGTCTCATTACTATCTAGGTCAATTTACTATCAAAATAGAATGAGATCTATTTGGATGGTAATCCTCATAACTTAACACACCTAAGAATATTCTTCAATGTTGAGCTGCGCGCATCCACTTGGAATGATTTAAGAAATGGATGCAATAGGAAATGTGAAAGATTCTGTTTTGAAGAAACTCTTGTAACTTCCTCATCTTGTAGCTTTTGAGAAATTTCCCTTCCATCCAACTGATTGGGCTCATTCTGCACAAAATCTATGTTGTGGAATCTTGAGATTCATCTTCATATTCTTAGAAATCATGCTGCAAAACCACATATTCTACTTCATCATTTGTTTTACTGGGGATATTTACCACCAAATGGAGATGGCTACCTTCAACTTGGGTATGAGCCAATAAACATAAAACCTTTTAGAACACCTGTCTGCAATACCTATGTGGAAGAATTCTAGCTAGAGGTGTGCAACCATGTCAACCATGGATATATGGTACAAAAAATAAACTAAAGTACTTGTACTAAGCATAACCGTAATTAAAAAGATTAGTTCAAATCCTATCTAACTCATCGAAAACAAGGAAAACTATGAAAATGAACAAGTTTTTATCTCTTTATGCTTGGGGTGTCAGTTTAGCTCAAAAGTATGAGAATATGTTATAACAAGGGTAATAAACATGAGTATGAGAAGATGTTATAATAAGAGTAGTAAACATGTATAGGAATGGGATAGAATGGTCAAAAGAGAACCAAATAATAATGCAAAATATGTCAAAACAGTGGCCCAACATGGTCTATATCCAATACAGTTATTAGAAGGTAGTGATTTCAACTTCCACCAAAACATTCCCTTTTAATTTATGTTATGGTTATTTTTTTGCCTTCAGTTTTTGATGTTTTGTATGGGATATAAAAGGAGAATAAATAGGAAGTGCATGAGGTGGAAAATAGAGCAATAAAGTTCATTAATAAAGTTCATTGATAGTGTTAGGGAAATTTATCTAAAAGTGCAAGAGCAACACAATAATATTAAAAGACGTACAAACTTTGACATGACCAACATAGGATTGACCACAAGTTCTACGTCGACAAGAAGGCGTGGATCTATCTTAGTAAATAAAATATGCAAGGGGTAACTAGGGAGTTGAGGCTATTGAGATACTGGCCTTTCGAGATCACTATTGAAGTCAACAATAATTCATTTAAATTGAATATACATCCATACATGAAAATGTATTTAGTGGTGTATGTGGAGAAATTTGTGGCTATATAAACTGTCCTTGCTAGACATGGTCAAAGAATAAGACAAAGGTGTACTTATAGTTGAAGATTTAACATTGAATGTACTTGAGGATTTGGATGAGGATATGATGTTGCAAAAATAGTCTGTTCTAAATACTCAAAGAGGGCAACATGAACTTTGACATATTAGACTAAAAGGAAAATAATCGATAAGAGAAAAATGGTGTCAGATAATATAATTTATAGAATTGTTTCATTTGCTCTCTTCAATCACTTTTGGAGACCAAAATACTCCCATTGGGGAGATGCAATTCAAAATGGATCATTAAGAAAATTGAAATGGATTATTAATAAAATTGAAATGGATTGGCACATCGAAGGATTTTTTCTCGAAGGTTGAAGGATAGAAAACAAATCCATGAGGCTGCAAACAAATTATAGAGGCTTGCATAGAAAAAGAGAGGTAGAAGGGGAGTTGATCACCGTTTCTCTGCCACAACTTTATGAGGGTGTCCAAATAAAAGGTAAGAATCAACTACACTTACAAGGATTAGCTAATGGCTTGGTAATGGATAGAGAAGTAATGAGAGAAAAAAAGTACATAGAGAAGATGTTTGTTTGTCCCACGATAATTGTCATAGCATTTCCTTGCCTTAATGTCCCGAGTGGATCAACTTTTATGAAAAGGACTTCAAATTTCCACTATTGATTCGTTTATCTTACTTGAACCATAGTAGACTAAGGAAACTGACGATTTGTGTTGTCAAAACACAACCAATTGGAAACTTGAATGCATGGAGGATATGAGTCATCTTATTCACATGGGAGACACTTCTTATGGATAGTAGTTGACCCTTGACTATGGTAACACCACAGTGTCCATGTTGTGTCCACATTGGCATGGTTAGTTATAGAATCCTGAAATTCTATAATTTTTTCTTGGGTTTCTTGGCCTTTGTGGAAGGAAGGAGATAAATAGGCCAATGACAAACAATGAAGTGTTGGTCAGTGGAAAGTTAATTGGTTAGTTAGTTGGTTGATAAGGGTCCAATGATTTCATAGTATGGAATAAGGTAGTGTTCACTAGTTTAATCCAGTGCCCATATTTGCTTAACAAAATTGTAGAGAGAGAGGAGTTTAAGGAGGACAAAACAAGCATAAGTTTGGTTGCATAATAAGTGTAATCAAAGCAAAGGAGGCATTCAACCTATAGTTGTTGATTTTGGATACATGAGTAGAATATCTAGTTGCACCCTTTGCAACATGTGATTTGCTTCAAATGTAATAAATAGTTAAGAAATATATTTCAAGGTAGAGTATTCCCAAGCTAAGTTTCTTCAAGATAATTTATTATGTTTGAATCTACATGTGATTATGGCTGTTTACAATTAATTCTTTATTTTGGATTCCCAATTATGATTGAAACTTAATTACTCTTCATTATATCACTTGAAAAAACTATAATAACCTTGATACATTCATTTCTTGCACCATGTTGATAGAAACAACATTCATAAAAAAATATAACCTAATTCTCTTTATTTATCTCATAAACTTTAATAATCTTCAAGTAGAGTAAATATGATCATAATTATAATTTTATTATAATTTTTTATTTTTTATATTTAATTTTTCATCCCACCTTCAGAGTGGGATATTCCTCATGACTTACATAAAACCTAAGAACAAAAACATGCCACCAACTGTTATGGAGAGAAATTCCTATGGCTTGGGTATCACAACAGACAGCTTGACTCCAGAAACCAATCCTTTCCAATATGCAATAGAAATTAAATGTCTAACACTAAAGGATCAGACCTCGTACCTTATTCCAGACAGTTGAAGTAGATCCCCATTGAGCTTTCCAATATTCAGCTTGAATTGATAGATTACTTCCTCAACGACAAGTAAACAATACAAGTATTCTATATGTCATGGTGTTAGATCTATTCTAGCATATATAATCAATAATGTATAAGAATTTGACATGATCCATGGATAAAATATTCATTCAAACACACATTATTGGACAGGAAAAGATATTTCTATTAATATAAATCAGAGATTACAAGATACAACCTCTGATGACACGTCTGCGAACTGGAGAAAGTGAATCCCCCACTTGGGCCTCCACCACCTCAATCCTCCATCTCTTGATAGCAAGCTCACAAGCAAAAGGAAATCTTGGGAAGAACACACTAGTGCTCCAAGGGACAAAGGGATGCAGACTCAAGCATAAGTTCTGGCAACAATGGACTATAGTTTCTTTGCTCTCAATTCTCTCTTCTTGCCTTCAATGTACCAAGGGGTTCCTTATATATATTTTCAAAGGGGTAATGAAAGGTCAAATCTAAGCGATATGAAGGCATAGGGAAGGCCAGGAGTCAAATGAGTCAGATCCATGTCAAGGAAAACTCCAAAAGTATTTGGATTATGTACACATCCCGATGTACGCTATTTTAGTGGTCAAACTCGCGTATATAAGCGCTTATAGGTTTAAAAGTCGCGTGTATCATTTTTCACATGTTTTTAGGGATGATAAAGGAAACATCAAAGGACAAAAAATGGTCCATGGGGTCTAAGGAGTCTGCAGCGGGACAGGGGAAAGCCATACAAAGTGTGATTCACCTGAAGTGGTGAAATCAGCTATAACAGATGCCCCCTAATGTATGAGGTTAGAGGGGTCATACGATGGACGAAATACATTATAAGTCCATACCAGAAGTGGAGTGATGAAGGATCCCAAATGGAAGACCAGCCACCCAATCAGCATAGTACAATATTACAACTCTGCATATAACTGCAAATACATATATCAGTCCCGGATACATAAGAGTACAATGGCCATGAATAGTCATGATACATGATATCACATATGTGGTCATCGCCACGTACAATATACATAGATCAGAATATCCATGATGAAGATATACAAAGGACCATGATCTCCATAATGGATGAAGATATATAACAGATCAAGATCTCCATAGTGGTTGGAAATATCTGACATATACTGGAATCAAGTCACGAGAGCTGAAATCTCATGAACACTGGCATGATCAAGGAGGTAGTATATAAGAGATGCCACCAATCTGGAAAGTCTTCTACATAAACCGCTACGAGTACATGTCCTACTATGCGAATAGAGGTGTCGAGGTCGAACATAGTAGTCCATCGTCTGATTATCGATCATTAATGTATACCATTAACAGACGTGAGATCACCCATCGATGATGAAAATGGGAATCAAGGTACTAGAGTGCAAACTAACAAGTGTGAATAAATGTGTTGAGGTTGAACACTTGAGAGGATCCATTGATCAGGGAACATTGATGTATTCCCAAAAACTGTCGATGGCGAGAGAACCTGCCACTGATGACTGCAAGTCTCAAGGCACTCAAAATGACTCTAGATTCCAATCCCAGAATAAATGATCTGAAGTAGATGGGATGAAATCCACTAGAAGGAGGGAATTAAGGCATCCCTCATCATCCAACACGAGGTACTCAGCAAAGCTGTATAATGTGGAAGGACTCAATCATAAGGTGCACGAACCAGTAACTGTACTGGGAATGACCGACATGCAGAGTCAAGATAACTGAGGAATGGACAACTCAGGCTTCAACTTCCTTTGAACAAGAGCATAACAACGTATGGTGACTAAACGAAGGAAACATATACTCGATATACAAACTGGGACATCTCTGGGACACCGAAGGCATCAATAGAGGCTCCATAGGGACTGGAATCTTAACCAGTCGGTGGAGATAAACTCAGATAAATGATTACAGCTCCTAAATTCAAACTATAACCCAACCAATGGATGTGATATACAGTGCTCTGTTCAAAGGCGACACGACTCAACAGCTGCCATAGATAACATCTTTCCTTGTCCGGCTTTTTGGTTTTTTGATTTTTTTGAACTTTTTCAGTTATTTAAAAAGCTTGAAAAAAGAATAAAATAGATTTATTGTTACATACTAGGAGGAGACGAGTGTCATAAAGGTAAACAAACTAGTTCCAAGTAGTGGAACATATCTATTCTCAATGCAAGGATACATGTGTAGGATATCGACACTCGGGGGAAAATCCCCTCCTGGTAAAAAGGGAATCAAGTTGTGAAGGATATAAAAAATGGCTCTGCATGGTTAGACATGAGACAAGATTGGGCTATATGGCTGAAACTCAATGTCAGGGAAGCCAACATAAAGCTCAATAAGGCAGGAAAAGCCCATGATAATGCATTCACAACTTGACACGAGGGAGTCCTGAGGGAAATAGGCCAGCAAAAGATCAAGAGGAGTATGAGGCTATTGCGAAATTTCATGGCAGTACTATACAATGGACTCCCACACCCTAAAGGAGAAAACGTCGGCATGGGCACCAAATGCAAATAAGGCGCTAACTAGGGTACCCATGTAAGGTGAAGTTCTACCACTCATATCATGCCACTTCTAAAGCAGCAAGAAGGTTCCGTGACATAATAGAGTGGGTTTGTACCTAAGGTCATGATGAGATGGTCATAAGGTTATGCAAAATGCAAACGATGGTGAAACCTAACCCATATTCTAGTTTAGACATGATACCTGAGGTCGGCACGAACGGGTCAATCCAATGGCTGAAACGACACTGAAAAAGGTCCTCTACATCATGAATTATGTCAAAAACGGTCCAAAATGGTTAGAAAATATCGAAACTATAGGAAAGGGGGTAAAAATTTTCAAATATTTGAAAAATTTCTATAAATAGTAAACAATTCAAAATATTATAAATCATTTGAAACTTTTACCCATTTGAGCTCTGATTTTCAACAGCGAATTCCAGGAGATCCAGCCAGCGGAATCCACTACCGTTTCTTCTAGGTATTTAATCATGCTCTCCTCTTTCATTTTGATACAATTTTTATGAATTTCCGTGGTCAATTAAGCTTTCTGGGCCAACCCAAAATGTACGCTATGGACCACGCGGAAATCAAGGTTTTTTCTGCCTATAGGGCTGGATATACGCGGAAAATGCCCTCAAACCTGCGTACATACGTGGCTGTTTTGAAAACAATCGCATATGAGGCTGTGCATATGGTTTTTTCAATAAACTAATGGGAAAATTTGCAATTTATTGTGCAGGATGGTCCTAAAGTGGAGAGAGCATGAGCATGGTGAAGTAGAGGAAGTAGTAAGGGTCGATTTAATGGCTCAACAAGCTCTACGTGCATGCGGACTCTACAAGTTTTGGTGTCTTGGTGTTTTGAGGGCCAAACCAAGACTGTTACAGATGCTGGTGGACTATTGGGATCCAAACTCGGATTCCTTCCATATAGATGGGATGTCCCTCACCATAAAGGTGGAGGACATATACTTTATTACTGGGCTTTCTAGACGAGGGGAAGTGGTGAACCTTTGTTCTCATGGTGGGCCAGTAGGTGGCCTAACTATCGACGAGTACATTGCAGTGTACTATTCTCCAGACACATAGAAGGTGGAGAGTCAGGTCCCTACCAATGCTATATAGGTGCTGGGCCTAAAGGTCATATTATTGACACTAGGTAGGATAGCAGGCTTGGCATCACTCCACCAGGCCTCACGACCTCTGATGTTCTATGCAGTGGAGTGCATGAGACCCACAATCTATGACTGGAGCACTACACTATTGAGCAACATGAAACATCAGCTCTGTGAGTGTAAGGAAGGAAGATTGCGGAAATTCAGGTTCATCAGTATTTTGAGCACGTTTTTCTTTGAGCGTGTTCCAGGATTGAGCCCTAGAGTGGATGTTCCTCTTCACAGGGTTCGAGATCCGGCCCAATGGCATTGGGCAGATGCTATGTGCAGACTAGGGGGTGGTAGGGTGGCCAACCCATATCCAGCTGACTTCTTTCCGTGGTGGCGATGAGAGATAGTTGCCATCGATGACTATCCCTATGCAGGGATAGATTTTCGGGGGGACTCGGATATGCCATTACCACCAGGATCGGCATATGGCGATATAGGTAACGAATCTCGACCCTCTCTTTTTTAAATTTTGAGTTATTTAAATTTTTTTTGCATTTTCTTGATTATTTGGAATCAAAAAGACATATTTTTGGGTGATAATACATAGTGACATCTACCATTTGTGTGCAGATGTGGGACCACGACGGCCAGAAGGATTCCGTCGTCATAGACAGAGGGGAAGAGGAGATGAGATCACGGGTGTGGATGCGGAGCAGATGCTCCAGAGCATTCATACCAATTTTGTGAGATTGACACATAGAGTTCCCATGGCGCAAGTCGAGGACTTGCCTGAGGCTATGCAGCGGCAGGTGGTGGGTGTACCATGCACATGGGTGCGTTTATTTCGACGGCTAGCTAGAGCCGTAGTGACCTTCCATGATCACAACCCTCCTCCTCCTCCACAGGATTAAACACTTGGGAGTGTATACATTTTGTACTACCATGTATTATATGATGGTGGCTCGAAATCCCCATTTTTGTATCATAACACTATGTATTATCACATTTTGGATGTATATATAAAAAGTTTTATGGTGATCGATTTATTTATTTACATGTGTAAAAAAAATGTGTTTGTGTTTAATTTATTGTGAATGAAACAAATGCCAATCTAACATGTAGTTAGCATATGAGTCAGCAACTTGATTATTATTTATTGGAATATGTATATATGTTATATTGTCAAATTGCCATTCTAACAATCTCACACGTAAGAATATTCTTAATAATGTTGGATCTCTAAGATGGTACAAACCATTGAGATGTGACACTACTAACTCCGAATCAAGACATACCTCAAGAGATAGAACGCCGTGTAAAATGGCATCCCATAGAAGCTCGATAACGGCGTTGTATTCAGCAACATTGTTGGAAGATGGCTATAGACATACGCCTCCTGAAGACAGTACCTGACCCATAGGAGTATAAATCACCTAAGCAACAGAGGCTAAGTATTGAGTGTGACAGCTTGCACCATCCGCGAATCCTATGTAAGTGGAATATTCCATTGACATCTGCCAAAAGAAATGGAAACTAATCACAAACCCGATCATGATAAGAAAAAGACCTAACTATGCAAAGTTGTACAATAATATACAATAAGCAGCCTTGGCTGAAGATTATGCATAGTATTTTTTGAGATAGAGCCCATTTCTAAGCTCTGCCAAGGCCGTTCCTTCGTAATCCACTAACTCATACTCACCCTTCTCTAACACACACTTGACCACGTAAGGACCATGCCACATAGGATTAAATTTCCTTGCCCCCAAGGGTTCTTTCGGTTGATCCCACAAAAGGACCAAGTCTCCTTAACTAAACGCCCTTGGATGGATAGACTTATTGTATTGGGCCTTCACATGACGTTTATTAACTTCTAGAGCCACCAAGGCATCCCGACGCTACTCATCAAGTTGCTCAAGGTGAACCAAATGATTCTCCAATGGGGAAGTGTCTGGTAAGAGTTCTATAGCTAGATTCAACGAAGGAATTTCGCATTCAACCGGCAATATTGACTCCACTCCATGTACAAGTTAATATGGAAAAAAACTAGTGGCAGTCTTAACAATGGTTCGATATGCCCACAACGTAGGATATAACATGATGTGCTAATTGTTCTTGCTTTGTGCAATGGTTCATTGGAGAATGGATTTGAGTGATTTATTCACTACCTCTACCTGTCCATTCGCTTGAGGGTAGTAAGAAGATGAATGCTCTTACTTATACCCTAACTTGGATGCCAACTATTCCATCATACGGTTCTAAAAGTGTGAGCCATGGTCAGTGACAAGCTCTTTCGGAATCTCGAACCAAGTAATAATTTGGTTGAACACAAAGTGAGCGGCGGTCTCACCATCGAATTTTACTGTAGGCATAGCCTTAGCCCATTTCGTGAAGTAATCAACAACCACTATAATATGATGGTGTCCCCCAGCCGAAGCTGGGTTGCAATCCATAAAATCGAGCCCCCACTTAGTGAAGGGACCAACAGTGATAATGGGATGTAACAGGGTAGGTTTTGAGCGCATATTACGTGCGAACACCTGGCAAGGGTGGAACCTCTTGACCTCATCAACACAATCCTTAAAGATCGACAGCCAGAAATAACCTGCTCTTAAAATATTTTGAGCTGTAGAAATCCCAGATAAATGACCACCACACACCCCTCCGTGGCAATAATTCAGCACTACCTCAGCCTCTTCATGAGTTAAACAACATTGTAAAATGGAATCTACCCCACAGCGGTACAAAGTATTGTCCACTATGAGGTAGTTCTTAGAGACGTGACGTAATCGTCGTCGTTCATCTCGCGAGAGGTGAGTAGGGGTTTTCAGTGTTTGTAAATATACTATGATATCCCCATACCATGGGTCTAGCATTGAGATTAAGAAGATGTATTCATCGACAAACATATATTCACAAACCAACTCCTCGCCCTCGCTTGGGAAATCCAATATAAGCTCTGCAAAAATTAAAGACTTCTTCGATTTTGCCGAAACAAACTCGAGATCGAATTCTTGCAGAATGACAATCCATTTATTATATTTTCCCCCAATCGTCCTTCAGGTGAGGACGAATTGAAATGGATTGACATAGGCTACGACCAAGGTCTGGCGAAGGAGAATATAATGTATCAACCACTGAACCGCATGTACAGTAGCTAAATCAAGATTCTCGACATGAGAATAACGAATCTCTGCATCAATAAGGTTCCGGCTCAAATAATATATGACATGCTCTTGGAGCTCCTCATCCTCTTGAAACAAAACCATACCAATCATCTCTAAGGACGCGGCCACATATAATAGAAAATCAAGGCTATAATCTGGAGGACTAATCACCGAGGCCGATGCTAGGGCTTGCTTGAATGCATCGAAGGACTCCTGGGCTTGCTCATCCCAATAAAAGGGGGTGTCCTTCAAGAGACGCATGAAGCCTCTAGTCAAATTGGCAAAGTTGACAACAAATCTTCGTAAGAAGTTTTCCATGCCTTGCAAACACTGAAGATGACGAATATTCTTCGGGGGAGACAACTGAGGTATTGGCTCAACCTTCAAAGGGTCGACTCTTATACCCTCTTTAGAAACGATGAATCCTAAGAAACGCCCTGACTTCACACAAAAGATGCACTTGTGAGGATTTAATTGAACCGAATAGTGCCAGCATATTTCGAATACCAATCTCAAGTGATAGGGATGATGCATTCTCATACGAGAATGAGCAGCAAGGTCATCCAAAAATACTTCGATAATTGACTTGAGATTGTGGAAGATCAAGGTCATTGCCTGCTGAAATGTAGCTCCGATGTTTTTAAGGCTGAAAGACATTTTCCGATATGCAAATGTTCCCCAAGGACAAATAAATGTTGTCTTGTGTTGGTCCTTAGGTTTAATCTATATCTCATTATATCTGGAAAAGCCGTCCATGAAGGAGAACACCTCGCTACTCGCACACTCATCCAAAATCTGATCCATAAATGGTGTGGGGAAGTTGTCCTTAGGATAGGCACGATTCAAATCGCATAAATCAATACATATTCGGATCGCTCCCTGCTTCTTATCCATCAGAACAGGGTTTGAAACCCACTCCGTCAAGGGAACGGGATAGATGAAACCGGCTTTCAACAGCTTCTCTATCTTTGCCTTAATCGCGGGTGCTTTCCTAGGATTCACCGCACGTAAACGTTGTCAAACAGGCTTAGTGTTGGGGTAAGTATTAATCTCATGCTCGACAATACGAGGGTCAATACCGAACATCTTGTTGTAAGACCAAGCAAAAATATCACATAATTCCTTAAATATCTCAGTGTATTCAAGAATCTCAGCGTGGGAACATTCCGCCCCAATATAGACATTCTCTATCATGCCAGGATTACGAGAGATGTTGATAGGAATCATTGTAGATATATTTTCCATGTTTCCATTAGCCATTGGACTAGGAGAGCTTAATGGAACCATAGGAATACCAACTTTCTAACTAAGAACTGGCCTAAAATCCTCACGCTCCAAGCGGTCAAGCTCTGGAAGAAAGTACGATCTATGATGAAGTTCCTTCCATGGTGGCTCAACTCCTAACATAGCCTCAATAATCACTTCATCTGAAGGGAAAACCGTATCAAGGTAGTTGTGTGCGTGAGAAGACTGTACTGCCCATGCCGACAGCACATGAGGGTCCTCCTCTTCTGTCTGTGAAGAGGAAGGACTAGGCTCTGCAACACACTTGAGATTATCTTGATAAGCTATCATAGCTGCAGGCAACGACATGTTTTTCTTGATAGGCTCACTTGAAGTACTCAGTGTAGGAGGAATCCAAGGATCTTCCATATGACTTGTGCGAAAATACACCGATGTCGTAGATGTCGAAGCCTCATCGAAACTAGATCCTATCATCAGGATCGGTGCAAAACAACTAAAGCTTCCCATGAGGGATGGATACATGCCTACACCCACACTCCGAGTTGTCAGCTAAGAGTGCTCAACGATAGGGATCGAAGCCCCCGAAGATGCGGTAACAGATGAATTCTTGAATGTTGTTTGATCAATCGTTATGATCTTCCCATTATGTGGAAAGCATACAACGCGGAACAAGGAAGAGGCAACGACTTGCATACTGTACATCCAGTTCCTACCCAGCAAGAGATTGTTGTCAAGGGGCGCATCAACCACCTCGACCTCTATCGCAATGGTCTTCCCTCCCAAACGGACTTTAAGGGAAGGAAGAATGTCGTTTGTCCTAAAAGATCTCCCATCAAACATAGTTAACATGGTCGCTGATTTAGACAGCTCAGGAGAACCCAGACCCTTCCAACAGGATAAAAACATCACAGAAGTAGCAGTGCCCTTGTCAATCACAGTGTGCTTGATGGTCATATTAAGACATTCTACGTGAACCAAAAGAGACACATAGTAGGGAAAGCGAGGCTAACGTCCTGCAGTTTCAAATTTGTTCACGGAGGAAGAATCATCATCGTTCACACCAAGGGCAGAAAGCAACGCCTTCCTTTGTGAAGGACAACTTTGAAGCACTTCCAATGCAGACATCGCACAAGGAGTGTGGCCCAAATCCTCAACAACTGAATAGTTCTGGGCTGCTCGGGCATTTGGATTATGCCATGAACACTTAAGAACTCCCTTAGGAATTCGAGGTTCAGTCTCAGGTTTATCCATAGGTTTCTCAATACGCAAAGGGGACCCTGGTGGATCAGGCTCTTTTCCTGGGCTGGGTTGTGATGAACCATAATCTTTCGCACGAGTCACAACTTTCACAGCATGGACCATGTTAATGCACCCACGACCACTACCCTCTGGCGGATCATGATCATCACCAGATTGGTCATGGGACTTCAAGTTCATATTTTGATTATGTGGTAAAGGGTTAGTTAGCATAGCTGGGCCCTGTGCCAAGAATCTTGAAGCTTCTTCAACATGAGGGCACAAGTAAGTGAGGTGATCGTCCTTACACAACTTGCAAGGGAACTTAACCTTACGTTTAGATTGCTTTCCCCCCCCCAGCATTTCGACTGTTCTTGTCATTACTATTAGCATTCTCATTCTTATTCCCACCCTTTCGATTATTTTTACCCTTTTTTCTATTCCGTCCAAGCTGTTGGTTACCCTTCTGGTACGACGATTGCACAGAAAGTACACTCGTCATTTGGGTGGGTTGAGATGAAGCCGTAGCTTGTCCCAAAGTAGATTGGTTGATTGACAATTGACTAACTTGTTTTGCAACCGAATCCGTAGGTTTTGCACTTGCACAACCCATAATGCCATCGGCATGTGTTCCAGGTTTGACTTTGGGATCGAAACTGGAATGAAGAGCATTGGGAATAATCTTATACAACAAACCGGACTGAGCATAAATCAAGTCCAGTTCCTGTGCCCTAAAAATTGCTTGTTCCTCATTCTGCACTCCAGATGTGGAAACATCCTTTGCTATATATGGCAATAATGACTTGAGGAACCACTCGAGGAGGAAATCCGGCGGTATAAAGGATTTAATTAACCTCTTCCATCTATGCCACTCTTGAATATGATCTGAGATATGTGTGGCTTTATCTTATTGAAATGTCGACAAGAGTTTAATACCAACGTCATAACGCACTGGTAGCTGGAAGTGATTAAGAAAAGTCATCGCAAGTTCGTCGAACAAAGCGAAAGCTCCCCTAGGTAACTCTATATACCACTTCGCGGTAGGCCCTGTAAGGGTGCGTTGAAATAGTCTCAAACGGACTGAGTCCTGATGTAAGGAATTCGAAGAGCACCATAGGTGAAACGTAGTAACGTTTTCGCTCGGATCCTCTCTTGGTTTGCCCTCAAACTTAGGTATGCCCGAAGGAAGTTTGGTAGGGACAGCCGACCAAGCTGGGTCGTGAGCGACAGGATCGTTCGTCAGTCTTGACAAGTCAGGAAGATTAAGCGTCGTGAGGAAAGGGAGCCTAGGATGATGAGGTCGATGGACCACTCCCTGATTCATATAGGGCTGGTTACCACCATGGCCTTGGCCATAGTGCCCTCCTTTCGTATGACCCGTATAGGGTGGCGTGGAAGCGCACCATAGTGTGGTGGACCTTGACTAGTAGGAGATACAAAGCCATAATTAGGAGAGTAAGCAGGTTGTTGATACCCGCCTCCATAAGGTGAAGAACCCTGTACATACTGCATCCCATAATAGGGTCCATAAGTCATCGCATGCGATTCCCCATGAGACACTCTGTAGGTAGGAAGATAAGCTCCGGAAGTAGGGATATACACCTCGGAAGTAGAAACATGACCTCTAAAAGCATGAACATAGCCTCCCGAAGCAACGGGCGGTATGTAAACTTGAGACACAATCGGTATAGTAACCACAGTATGGACCTGACTCCTAGCCATGTGCCGGCTCGAAGGACCACGCGAATAAGACGGAGGTTGTACATTTGAAGAACTAGGGACCGAGGATGAAGGAATCTGAGTAATAATGTATGTGCTATCACCTATCGTCACTCGTCCCGGATCTGGTATCCTAATCAAATCACTAACCCTAGACTTAGGAGGGATATGTGATGTAACTTCCACCACTGGGATAGAAGGTGCAATGTGACTAGTGCTCCCAAACCTCTCTGCATGGTAAGGAATGAGAGTGCCCCCAGGCATAGTGTTAGGCTCGAATTCGGATTCGGCATGAAATGCCAAATCATGTGTAGGGAAACCAGACATAGCATAACTACCATAGCTAGTGTTGGCGGGTTCAAAATGAGTCTCGACATCCTCGGGCATTCCATACCGGTAACGCGTCAATGGGGAATCAACCCTAGAGTGAGTAGGTCTATCGTGCATGGTTCCTATCTCAGAAATCACAGGACCTAACTCAGTCAAGTCGAGTGAAGGATCGTAAGTAGGAGTAAAATCCGCATCGTCTACACGAATAGAAGAAGGTGGTTCATGAATACCTTCTAAATGGTCTCCCATGGTGTGTGAATCAATGTGCGAAATAGTTCGCCTGGACTGTCTAGGTCTCTCTCCCAAAGGAGGAGGAGAAGTAGAAGGCGGAAGTCTTGCTAAACGACGAGAACGACGAGGAGCCGCACCCGAATCCACAGTAAAACCTAGGCCAACTATCATGCATAGAGCAACCACTAATAAAATCTAAAGCCAAATGCAGGCAAACAAGGGCTGGATAAATGAGCTCCCGAATGAAGTAGGTATGTCTCACCTAGGAGAGGCTTGAGACTCCCATACACAACAAGCGGAGGTACGTAACCAATTATTGTGGCCCTCAGCTTCAACGCGTAAAGCGACTGTGCTGTTCGACCCCAACCTGGTCAGGACACCCGAAGAATAACCCCTGCAAAGTACCCCCTCTATATCCTAGGTAAGGCCACTAAGGTCACCTCAATATAATCAATGCTCAGGCAGACAGTCGCAGGCGGGATTGACCATATGGGTAGGGTAGCAAAGCCCGAAACTCTCGAAAGAGCACCCAGATATGAATACAATCCTGGAAATATCTCCGGTGCTACTCAGTTATGACTAGGGGTCATCCCAATCAATAACCGCTCACATTGCCTCATGCTTAACTCCCTTTTGAGAGGAGGATCCTGAGAAACACTGGTTATACCAAGTATTTCACACACTCACCTGGACAGACACATACATATTGTCGTTTAGTGATCTTGGAGAATTTACTTACAATGAACTATTCCAAGATCCTAAAACCTAAGCTTGTTGGTGCACCCTAGAAAAGAAAAGAGTGTAATTCAATTTAATTTAGCTTTGATTTTAATTGGCTTTATTACTCAAAAAAAAGATATGATCGTGCAACTAATGGTGTTATGACACAACATGAAGTAAAATGCACACCTAACAATCAATGCAAATGCATTGTGTCCATGAAAACAGGGTATGCTACTACGTGAAATGCACAATTTTTCTTCAAATGATGAATGAAAACTTTTTCTATATGAAGTCCTAACTAGTACTCCAAAGAAAATCTAGTGCAAGTACAATGCAAAGATGCAAAATGCAATGCATGATGATAAGCAAATGTTTTTGGATTTTTTGAAATAAAATGAGATGCAAAAAGCAAAAAAACGATTCTACGACCCCTAGACTATGCAAGGACACACAAATAGCACTCAAGAAAAGTACTAAGGTAAAAGAACTCTAATGCACTAATCTCAAACAAAAAATAGAAAATGCCATGACAAGAACCTTCTTAAAAAAAATTTAGCCTAAAAAAAACGTTTCTGGTCAGAAATAGAGGTCTAAACAGACTCAGGCAGTGCCAAAGGAGACTTAGCAAATATCAAAATTCACCCAGCAACCAATTAACTCCCACAAAAAGGAAAAATCAAGGGCATACGCGACTGTTCACAGTAAACCCGCATGTATACGCGGAAATCACAGAGAAACCCACGTGTATACGCGACTGTGAGTTAAAAAATCACGTACAGGAAGAAAGGTGCATAAACTCAAGGCAAACAGACAAGCTGAGACAAACTTCACACCAATCAGACACTACCAGGCATACATTCCCCCAGACCCGACACAGAAACAAGAGAGAAAGAACAATTCAAATTCATTGAATGCCGATAAAACAACCCCCAAAGGACAACTACTAGGAACTCCCTAGCGGAGTCACCAATTCTGTTACAGAGAGAAATTCCTATGGCTTGGGGTACCACAACAGACAGCTTGACTCCAGAAATCAATCCTTTCCAATATGCAATAGAAATTAAATGTCTAACACTAAAGGATCAAACCTTGTACCTTATTCTGGACGGTTGAAGTAGATCTCCGTTGAGCTTTCCAATCTTTAGCTTGAATTGATAGATTACTTCCTCAACAAGAAGTAAACAATACAAGCATTCTATATATCATGGTGTTAGATCTATTCTAGCATATATAATCAATAATGTATAAGCATTTGACATGATTCCATGGATAAAATATTCATTCAAACACACATTATTGGACGGGAAAAGATATTTCTATTAATATAAATCAGAGATTACAAGATACAACCTCTGATGGCACGTCTGTGAACCAGAGAAACTAAATCCCCCACTTGGGCCTCCACCACCTCAATCCTCCATCTCTCGATAGAAATCTCACAAGAAAAAGGCAAGCTTGGGAAGAACACACTAGTGCTCCAAGGGACAAAGGGATGCAGACTCAAGCATAAGTTTCGGCAACAATGGACTATAGTTTCTTTGCTCTCAATTCTCTCTTCTTTTCTTCAATGTACCGAGGGGTTCCTTATATAGTTTTTCAAAGGGGTAATGAAAGGTCGAATCCGAGCGATCTCAATGTATAGGGAAGACCAGGAGTCGAATGAGTCAGATCCATGTCAAGGAAAACTCCAAAAAGATTTGGATTATGTACACATCCCAATGTACGTGGTTTTAGTGGTCAAACCCACGTATATACATGCTTATAGGTTTAAAAGTCGCGTGTATCATTTTTCACATGTTTTTAGGGATGATCAGGGAAACATCAAAGGACAAAAAATGGTCCTTGGGGTCTAAGGAGTCTACAGTGGGACATGGGAAAGACATACAAAGTGTGATTAACCTGAAGTGGTGAAATCAGCTATAACACCAACTATATTTAAACCCTAGTGAAAATGATAACAATATATCCTATCAACTACTCAAACTAAACCAAATTTACAAAACAACATCATTATTATCAATATAACGCCAAACTACCTTTACCATTAACCTTTTAAATTTATTTTCATTATTATATATATAAAACCTCCCTAATTTTTTCTTTAAAACACACTCCTTGTACTCAATATCAACACTAAGTTCGTTACTAAACCACTTACGAAACATAACAAATACAACTAACATAACATAACATAATAAATACAACAACATAGTTGGTTAGTCTATTTGTTCTATTATGTATTATTAGTTTAAATACATATAATCAATTTTATGGTTTTCTCCATACATATAATCAATTTTATATTCTCCTTAGTCACATATCTTGCTGGGCAAATGCATAAGGCATAAGTCTGGTCCACTTTCTTCTCTTTAATTAGGAATGAACAAGCACATTGTTGGTATTTTATTCCCTCTATCTCATATAATTTATATGCAAAATTTTATTCTTCACACTATAAAAACAAAATTTGAAAAAAATTAAAGACTTTAAGCTCCTTAAATGATGATTGTTTTATGTATGGCATTGATATCATCAGCTAATTTCTTAAATATATATATTTTTTTGAAAGTGAGGCGAGATTCCATACCATGAATACCCCACCACACAGTAAGAAAGTAGGATAAGGCAACGATCTTTCTATTGCTTAACGTTCACATTCTAAAGGGAAAATTATATTAATGATTCCCCATGTGTACAAGATATTATTTTTTAATATTCGAAATAACAAAACAAATATTCTCGTGCTAAAAATAAGATCTTCCCTGTCATTCTATCCCATACAATCCTACGATCAACACCATAAAATAAAAACAAGCCCTCTTTATCCTTTTACATCACATATGGATGTTTAGAAACCCATTACTTATTGACTTTTGAAAAGAGCCTTATATAATAAACTATGGAGATATGCAATCTTATACAATATGCCTTCGACACAATCAAAGGTAATGGGCACCATCCTTTTATTCTTTCAATTTAATACTCTTGCTTCCAATTACTAGCCCCAGTTGAAATTGCATAGCTTCTATATTAAGCTAATGATAAATATAATAATTTCAAAATTTGGTCAAATAGAGATTTGATGCCTCCTTCATCTAGTTTATTAATTGTGGCTATGGTTTTATATTAAGTTAATGATAAATCTAATAATTTGAAATTTGGTGAAAGAGAGATTTATGCCTCCTTTATCTAGTTTATTAATTGCTTTAATATCATAACACTGAATTCAAATCTTACCTTTTATCTATTTTGATGATTAATTGTTGTTATGCTTTTATATTAAGTTAATGATAAATCTAATAATTTGAAAGGTAGTCAAAGAGAGATTTGATGCCTCCTTCATCTAGTTAATTGCTTTAATATCATAACACTGAATTCAAATCTTACTTATACACTTTACCCTTCATTATACACTATTGTAACAAAGTTGACACCTTTGAGTAGACTTGAAAGTGGAAACATGTATATCATCAAATGCACGAGCATTATGTGCCAAGGAATTACCTCATAATATAAGACATGGGAGCACTCTAAAATCCTTCATCTCCTTTCTTTCAAATCATTTTTTAAAACATCCACTGAAAATCCATCCCACAAATTTGAAATGTATGTCAAGTGTTCTATGTCCTTCTAGAGTTGTTGAGTGTAAGGACATTGAATGACCAATGATTATTCCAACGCCCCTTTTACATAAAACAGAAAGGCTAGGAACTTGTCTACATATTTTTTTGTAACACCTCCCAAGGCAAGGTCTTGTTCCTTAGTGCTAACCAAAGGAAAGTCCTAGTCTTCTTTGCAACCTCGATCTTCCATGTTTTTTACCACCACTACCACCCTTCATGAGTCTCAATAGAAAGTAAAAAATTGTAACCCACATGAGTACTATATAAACCTAAATATTTGTTTTTTTCTAATTCAAAGTATACAAATCTTCCCCGAACCTAATGTGTTCAATTTTTAAATAAGCCAAACAAGAATTCCAATTTTTTGCCCAATCTCCTTCTAGGTATAAATACTAGCCAATCCTCCACCATTGTTGTGATACATTAATAGTAATAGGATCCATTATTTTATTTATAGTGAATCAACTTTGTCTCGTGGGAAGTTTATCAATTAAGAATTTGTTAATTTGTTAATGGTTATATCAGATCTAATAACATCATAACATCATAACCATATACAAAAGGATCACTGAAAGAAATACAAGCACAACCACACAAAAGAACAAAAAGATTTATCCTGGGAAACCCTTATGGGGAAGAAAACCCAACAAAACTTACTCTATATAGATGTATCAAGAGTACAAAGACAAAACCCCAAACATCTGCTCCTTCTCCTAGCAGATCTCTCTCTCTCTCTCTCCTATGCACTATACACAAGTGAGTGTGTGTGTTCAAATGAGGAACACACCTCCTCTATTTATACTCTTTCTTCCACTTGAATTTTTCCCTAAAAAGTCGGCCCCAACAAACTTATTGGGCCGAATTCACCTAGGAAGACATAAAAAATATTATATTATATTCAGGAGGGTTCTATTGACTCGACTTACAACGAAGGTTTTACCTCATGAATCTATGATGACCAATTAAACTAGTAACATCCCGATGGAGGAATAAAACATCTCTGATAGGTTACATCAGTAAAATACATTTAGAATGTTCTTTGAAGTTACAATATTTCAACACTCTCCCTTAACGAGAAGAGTATTCTACAACAACAACATCAATAGTAGGAAAAAGGAAAGAGAGCATCTGCAACATCATCAAGGTGATACATCTATACATCATTAAAAATTTTCAACAATCATCATCAACTAGAACATCTTCAACATCTTCAATACTTGAACATCATCTTCTACAACTTTGAGTCTTCATCTTTGATCTTCATCTTTTACAGCACTCAATCACTCGATCCTTTGCAGCACTCGAACGCTCGATCCTTTGCAGCACTCGATCACTCGATCCTTTGCAACAACACTTGATCTCTTGATAAACATCATCATCTGCAAACATACTTGATCTTTCAATCAACATCATCGTCTGCAGTCATACTTCATCTTTCGATCATCAACAACAACATAACTTGTAGCACACATGGTCCAATTATGAAATGATCAATCCCTATCACTTTTGTAGATAGGTCCAAGGACGATGCAATCCGGAGCCACTTACGGGATGGTCAATACCTATCACTTTAGGACATATGTCCAAGGACAATGTGTTAACACTAAAAAGTGTTCACCTAGCTCTCCATGGTCTAAACCATATACATACATCATATTTCCACCATATTTCCCTTACTTTTGACCTTCACAATTGTATTTCCACAAAAATGGTCCAAAACATCATTATTCCTTCCCACAAACAAAGGAATGATGAGCATTTATTATGGTTTACCCTCACTCTCCCCCAAAAAGGGTTAAAAAACCCTAAAAAGGGCCAAAAACCCTAAAAAAGAGAAAGGGTGAAAAAACCACAGATAAATACCATGGGTCATCACCTTGGGTCAAAAAACCCTAGGACCATGCTATAAATACATTGTGAAGGGCTCTTCCAAAACACCTTTTCATTCACTTGTGGTTACGCTATGCCATTTTTCTCTCAGATATATCACATACTTTCCTACCATTATTCCCCTTGTCATGCCATTTCCCATGATGTACGTTGAGATTTCTTCATACCCACTTTGGATCCATCCCCCGCTTGACAAATTTTCATGGATAGAACTGGAGAACCAACCCGTGGAGCTATAGAACTACTTCCAAGGACGACTATGGTGGCCCATCTTGTAGAAGAAAGGTGTGTTTATTTTTTGTTTCTTGCACTAGTTAGTTGATATACATGTTAAAAACCCAAAAATATTTGCTTTCATTCGTTATCGTTGTTTCTATAGTAGGTTAGTTTTCTATTATTCCATTGAACTCTTCCTTATGCTCTGGACAAGCTAAGGTTGGTGCATTTGCATGTAGTAGGGGATAAATCCCCGCTACAATTTTGGCGACTCCACTCAGTCAATCCATATAGATATTTGTTTTTGCAGGTTGTCATTGGTTTGTTCTTATCTTCTGCCCTCATCTATCACAGATCGAACCCCTCACGGCCGATCCAAACCATTACTGCGTCACTGCCAGCCCCCCCGGCCCTAATTGACTCTATTTTTTCAAAAAAAAGATCTGTTCAGGTCGATTTGCTCTTATATGACCAGAAGCCGTGACCTAGTCGCTCCTTTCTGCCCGATAAATGTGTCCTAAGTTGCACCTTTAGCCCCGATAAGAGAGACCTGGCTTAAAAACCTAGATCGCTCTTGTCCCATATTTCGGAGCAACACTAGTCGCTAATGTGACTCAGTTTCGAGTGACCCAGTCATGTTTAACTCTCTATTTTGCATGAATTGAGTTCGTCGACTGTTTTTCTTCTTAGATCACAATTGTTCCTCTATTCCGTGCGACCCAGATCGTTCTTGCTCCACCGACAAGTGCGACCTATAGTTTTCAGTCTATTTTTGTGCTTCAGATTCATGTTTTAGACCCCTTGTCTATCCCAAACCCTGTTCCGACCTGTTTTCTGTCTAGATAAGGTCTTTTCACAGCCCTTGGTATGTTTTGAGATCCCACTTTCTTGGTTTATGAGATGTTCTAGTTGAGCTTTGTGGTTGAGACCCCATGCATGTTTCCAACGTTTGATTAAAATTCCTTTTAGTGCTCATTTGTTTCAAGTAAATTTTATTTCTGGAAGAAAATTTTATTTTGCAGCATACTTATTGTTCTTTACTGCATTATATTTGCATCCCGACAGTGAGACTGGAACATCTTCACCATGGATTGTTGGGTTTGACATACACATCAGTTGCACACATTTCACACCATATAAGTGAAAATCTCGGTTCATGACCTCGAGCAAGCCTTAAAATCAACTTAATACAACCAACATTGTAACCTCGCTTGGGGACACATTAATATTGTAGCTAAGTTAGGACTTTGGGGATAGGCATCCAAACAACACCCCTCTGTCAGGAACATCTTGAGACATAGTTATTGTCCATTAGGGGACCAAAACCCTCTTGTATTTGTTGACACGGTCAAAACCAGTTTTTTGGGAGGTTCCCTGCTCAACAGGAGTAAGCCACAAACGAAGGGCATCCAGAAGTCAGCGTGGAATACCACACTCCATGTTGCACCGAAGGCTAAGCCTTGACATCCCTCCCCATATCACCTAGCTGAGGGTCGGGGGTGAAAAAACTTGAGCGTTAGTAAACCAAACGGACATGTCATGAACGTGGTATCGTTGTGGCCATTCTTCTAGGGCTCTTTTACCCAGAGGTCCTTCTCAGTAGTGGGATTTTCTTAGCCTATATTGTTCTTCCATTTTGCATTATCTAGACTGGGATTTCATCACCTTACTGAGGATACACTTTGTGAGGGGCTTCCAGCTTGTAGTTAGGAGCTTGCTTGCACTCATACCCCATAGGTTAGTGAGTCATTTTTATTTCATAGGTAGTGCTACTTATTGGATTTCTGGCCACTTTGTTGTAGACTCTCCTTTCTGTGACCCACTGTCGCATTTTGGTTTTAGAGATTGTTGTTGGCCTGTGAGCCACCATTTCATATGCTCTCCTTCTGCACACTTGGTTGTAGTTGGTTTTTGAGCATGTGATTGATCCTCTTTAGTTTCCATTCATTACACAACACTCCAAATACTCATTATAGCTCCACCATGCTACTCACATAGGCTTAGTGGCACACCCCTCAGTTTAGTTCTTTGAATCGACACCGTCAGAGACATCTTCGATGTCACTCACCACCTTCAAAGCCACAAACAACCTATGAATATGATTCAAATTCCTACCAGTACGAACCCACCTTGTTCATTGCTCCATCTATCCCCATGGATCGTACACATCCTGACCCATTTCAAATGGGGATTTTCAGTAGTGGGATCATGGCCATTCAGCCTATCATCACAGGTATCCCTTCCACTAGGCCTATAGTCCTTGGTCCTAGTGGGCCCATTGTCACTACACACACTATTGTTGGTTGACTACCCATTAGTGGTGGTTCCATTCTAGCCACCGTTATCACTACCATTCCACCTTTTATAACTGGGGGCAGTGGCCCTTCCACATCGATTCTGACTAGCCCAACCATACCAGTGACTTTTCCTACTATTGGAAGTCAACCTCATCCACCCCCAATTATGCACGGGAACTGCATTCTTGCAGCTACCGACACCACTGCTAGTCCTTCCCAAGCAAACCTCGACTCTAGCTTACCTTTTATGGCTTGTCTCAACTTGCCATATTTGGCCAGGTTAACCAATGACCCCATTTGTCACCACCCACAATGGCCTCCTATGCCTACCAAGATTCCCTTAGACATCCCTAAGTTTGAGGGAAAGGTGGGAGAGGACCCTCAAAATCACATCATGTCATTCCACGTATGGTGTTCATCTAACAACATTGTGGATGAATTTGTTCAATTGAGGTTGTTCCAGCGCACACTTACGGGTTTTGCATCCAAATGGTATATTAAGTTGCCTCATGTAGCTACGTACCCTAAATTCTCCTCGATCGCTTCAATGTTGCTTCAGTACTTCCAGTTACCTATCCATTATGACGAGGGAATGTATATCCTATTATCTTGTCTCCAGAACACAATTACCCATATCACATATCGTATCCATTAATGGCATCGCCGCCATAGATTTTGTAAGATCCAGTTAGAAGATGGGATCTTCCTCGAGTGGTTCCTCAAAACCTTACTCCCACCCATAACCAAGGACACCACATATGAGAGACCACAAACTGAAGAAGAATCCATCCTTAAGGCTCAATGTTCAATCTGATATACACCCAAACAGGAAATTTGTATACCATCATACCTGATGCTCCCCGGGCCAACAGCTCACGTCGAGATACGCTGGGGGTGTCTCACACTACTAATGGAGTTATCGGTTCTATTACCCAGCACCCTCAGTTTTACTCAGCCTCTCCTATGATGCTACCCCATACTGGTAATACCCATAGTGTTTCCCAACTAAGTTACACCTCGATTACTCATGTATGATGGCTCAATACGAAGCTACTTCCTTCTATGCACCTCATAGTTACGCCCCTGATTATTCATGCCTAATAGCTTAGTCTAGAGCTACCCCATCATATGTGCAATTTTTGCAAACTCCTCACATTCATGGACCGACCATCTCAACACACTCTTGTTCTGGCCAAATGGCCATATTTGTAGCCCCTCCAGCTCCTCTGGTCTATTATGCACCACTTGTGCAACCCACTCCGGCTCCGACCCCAAATCCTCTGGTTTCGATGGGACAGGTCTATGCACAGCAGAACCTCCCAACCAACCCAACCCCAATAACCAACAAGGGCAGGGAAAGAACAAGAGAGATAGGAATTGAGGCAACAACCAACCCCAAGGAGGCAACCAATAGGCTAACCCTCCAAACAATAACGGTGTCGAACATACTGCATATAATCAACAACATCCCACTTGACCTAGGAAGAACCCATAGTTAGGGACTAACCGTCTATGTGCTATCTGTAACACCTATGACCATTACACCCATAGTTACAGACTAACCATCTGTGTGCTATCTGTAACACCTACGATCATTACACTCATCCGTGTCCTCACATGGATCACATCCAACAACTGATCCAAAACGATAGTCAACGTGATCCCAATGCGGCTGCTCCGGTTCCACCAAACTCGAGACCACTAGGGTCTCCACCTATGGTACTCCAAAACCCCCTGCCACTTTAAGGAATGGTTGCAAAACAACCCTTGGCCCCACCTGCTCCCACAACCGCTACTACAGCCCCACCTGCTAAGGTTGGTGTCCATCACCTTATGATGTCATCGTCTGAATTCAACCTTAAGACTTGACTAAACCAATATGGCTCCATCGCAAAAAACACTGACCCATTAGTGACATCTACCTATACTGCTCCTGATATGTCTCTGCACCTACTGAGACCCCCTAGGGATGGGACTTCCAGAGTCCCATGGTTCCCTATGCATCATGTCCCAAACAACACCACTACCAGAGCTGCCCTCAACTACAATATAGTTGACGACTTGACCCAGTATCCTACAACCATGTCCACTCTGGAAGTGCTTAAAACTTTTCCATCACAATGTAAAGCATTGTTTTCTTTGCTAGGTGTTGTTGATCCCTATGATTCTAGGTTGATCACCTTCAACCTGGATCAAGGATAACCAAGGATTCCATCCACCGTTTCATTCTAAGTTTCGGTCACAATTCATAATTTGGTCATACATCGATGCATTATTGATGAGGGGGAATCCACCTGTGTTAGGTCAACTTTCGTTTGGTAGAAAATCTGTTATTCTACCCTTCAACCTTCCATCACTGCTCTTCATGCCTACGATGGCTGCTCTACTCATCCCCAAGAGATTCTCATGAACGTTCCTATTGAGTTATTCAACAAAACGATTTTGGTTGACATTGAGGTTGTCAATTCCCAAATTGATTACAACCTCCTCCTAGGACGTAGTTACATGTATTCCATGCAAGATGTGGCCCCTACCTTCTTTTGACTTCTAATGTCCCCTCATGACAGGAAAGTCATTAGCATTGACCAAGTGACGTACTACGATCCAAAGGGGCCGGCCACACCAGAACATGTCCTTCCCACCGTCGACACTTCCATTGAAAATGTGTCTATTCCATCGTTATCTGTTGTTGGCCCGGGATTGTTTTCCAACGCTCCTATGATGGACACCTTTTTGTCCTTACCACCTCCACCTTTTCCTACTGACATATCGTATTTGTGCACTATCACATCCGATACCATCCCGACCACATTGCAACCTTAGTCGCAACCCCAACCTCGTTCATCAGGGAATTATTGGGGTTCATTCCCGATCTAGATGATTCCATTCCTTTTTCCACCATCTAGCATCATGATCAAATCTGTCATGGCTACTCTCAACTTACCTAATTTTATGCTGTGAATTCCTATGTGGTATGTCAGTCCACCCACCCCAGCCCCGACTCCCCAGGTTGTGTTGACTCCCGTCCAACCCATTGAGACGATGTCGCACCCACCTCTTGGGCCACCAAAGTCTACTCCTATCTCCACGCCTGCCCCTCCTCCCCCAAAGAAGGTTGGGGGCAAGGCTGCCAAAGTAACGACCAAACCATGTCCGACTCCTACTTGCATTGTGTGATGTCCAAGACCATGTGACACAAAAATGTCTAGAGTTGCCTCTCCTTCGCACCCACATTGACGCTATAGACGAGACTAATGGTGCTCTAGTAGTCACCATCCTATATCCACCAATGGTTAAGAACAAGTCATTGCGAACCAACCATCCTTGTGCAGTTTGTGGCTTGTATGCTAATTACTCTCACCATTTCCCATACTTTCCTGAGTATCAGTTAGCCCTTCGTGACCTTCAAAAACACTCCCATGAATCTGACATTATCGTCCTTAAGGAGATACACCCTCTAGTTTCTTCCTTTGACACAACCAACACCATATATATGATCTCTTGTTCTAGTAGTCCTTCCATCACCTCAGTAATAGAGGATCCATCTGATTTATCTACGCATATTTTTAACAATGAGGAGGAGATCCTTGAAGATTTGTCGACTGTTGAGTACCCTTGGGATGATATGAATCATCTCTCATTCTTTATTTCCGATGAACCTCTTTCATCGTTGGACCAGTACTCAGTCAAAGCCAAAGACTTCATCCATGGAAAAGTAGACTGGTTTAAGAACCCCATTCCGACACCCGACGCCTTTGGAGAGGGAAACATGGCTAACATTTCGCTAACCATCAAGGTCAATATATCAACTAAACCTGAGGTAGTTCAAGATATTACACTCGTATCATCTTGCTCCCCTGAAGAAGTTGCTTCCTACAAAGCACGTTTTTAGGAATTCCATGATATTTTTGCTTGTTTCTATACCGATATGTTTGGGATAGATCCATCTATCATTGAAAAATCGTATTGACACATGGAATGATGTTGCACCCGTACGCCAGAAGAAAAGACCTACTCACCCATCAAAGGCTCTCATCATCAAAGCTGAGACCGAGAGACGACGTAAAGTAAGTTTCATACACCCCATTTCGTATACCACTTGGGTTTCCAATCTTGTTCCCATTAACAAAAAACAAGGTACCATTCACGTCTGTACTGACTTCCATGACTTGAATTTGGCATGTCCCAAAGACAAATTCCCCACTCCATTCATTGATCAAATCATTGATGCATGTGCCAACCACAAATTCTTTTCTTTCATGGATGGTTTTTCTGGTTATAACTGGACTCAAATCCAGAAAGAGAACCACTACAAGATTGCTTTCACAACTCCCTAAGGCACGTTTGTGTATCGTGTTATTCCATTTGGCCTTAAAAATGCTGGAGCCACTTTTCAGCAGGCCATGAATTTTTGCTTTCACAAAATTATCCACATTATCTTGGTCTACCTAGACAACCTTACGACTCACTCTCGGAAGCATTCCCATCATCTGGACGACTTACGACAAGTCTTCTTACGATGTCACAAATACAACTTCTGCTTGAACCCTCTCAAGTGTGTGTTTTGTGTCCTTGTCGGGCATTTAATCAGGTTTATCATATCCCACAAAGGGATTGTGGTTGATCCTTTGAAGGTTCAAGCCATTCTAAATCTTCACCCCCCATGTACTTTGCACTAGTTGTAGAGTCTCCAAGGCAAGGCCAACTTTCTTTGTCGTTTCATTCTGGACTATATATATGAGACAAAATCCCATGGCTTCTTACGAATGCTCTGTACCAACATTCATTTTGTTTGGGATGAGAATGCGCAAGACACTTTTGATGCGTTGAAACAAGATCTAACTTCTGCTCCATTGTTGTATCCTCCCAACTTCACTAAGGAGTTCATCGTCCATGTGTCGGCATCCGAAAATTCCATCATTGGAGTCTTGGTCCAAGAATATGATGCTTTTCAAGAGCATGTGATCTATTATGTAAGTCAAAATATTTTTGGACCCCCTCTACACTACCCACATGAGGATAATATGTCCCTCGTCGTTGTATTTTCTGTTCAAAAGCTATGCCATTACATCCTATTGAGTTGCACTTGAGTCATGGACAATTCCAACCCCATGAGTTATATCTTGAGTCGCTGCCTTGTACAAGGTCATGCTTCCAAGTGGATTGTCGTTCTCCAGGAGTACGATTAGGAATTTGTTTCCCCCAAGAGCACCAAATATTTGGCATTAGCTACCTTATTGACACACCTCCCTCCTTTGTCTATTGCGTCACTGATCACAATCAACCTTCCTGACGAATTCCTATTTGTCATATCTACGGAAGAACGATGGTATGGGGGAATTCTCTTGTATCTGTGCACTTAGAAATTCAGGCCCCATTTAATTTACGAATATCATCGACGCATTCGACACCAAGCTACTTATTGAATCCACATTGGGGATGTCCTATATCGCCACATTGGGGATGTCCTATATCGTCGTGGTGTCGATACCATCTTATGCTATTGTCTCACCCACGATGACGCTGAAAAAGTCTTGAATGACTGTCACAGTGGAGCCTATGGTGGCCACCTCTCTGGTTTGGCCACCACCCAAAAGATCCTCCATTTCGATTATTTCAGGCCACCATATTTTTCGACTACATCCATGAAGTCAAACACTGTCACAATTGCTAGCTCTTTGCTCCAAAATTAAGGACACCTCCCGTTCCATTACATCATGTAGTCACAGTCGGTCCCTTCTACAAATGGGAGATTGATTTCATGACTTGTAATTCTACCTAGGACGACTGTCATAAGTACATCATTGTGGCCGTTGATTATTTCACTAAATGGGTTGAGGCCATGCCTACATTCAACTATAAGGCTGATATAATGACACGGTTCTTTTTCAACCACGTTATCACACGTTTCAGTGTCCCCCAATAGATAGTCTCAGACCATGGTTCTCATTTTGAGGACACTGTTTGGATAGATATTTATTCTTTGTTGAAGTTTGAACACCAAAACTCCTCTGCATAATACCCTCAGGGAAATGTCCAAGTTGAGGCTGTCAACAAGATCCTCAAACCCATGCTCCAATGGATGGTGGAAAAACATAAATCAAACTGCCATCATGTTGGGAAATAGGGCAGACCCGGGTTTTATACCTTTAACTTCGCACCAACAAAAGACCCACAGAGTTGGCCCTTTCAGCAACAACCTACTAACAGGATGCAGTCTCACCCGAAACTGCTATGGGGTGCCGCAGAACCAGATTTCTGCAAGCAAAGAGGGATATTACTGTACCTTTAACTTTTAACAGATTATAAACATAAATCACAGAGCTTAGCATTCACTTCTTTAGCTTTTCAGTTAGATAAACAAACAGTTCATTGTGCAACCCTTTACCGGGAATTCATAGCGAAGTTATTGTTTAGCAGTGATCTCTACTTATCAGATATATATATATAAATGCATGAAAGAACACAACATAAACAACACACAGAACCACGACACAAGATATAACATGGTTCACCCCCAGTGTAGGGGTTACGTCCACATAACTGTGTTTTATTCAATCTTTCTACAAAAACCACAGTTCTGATCTGTGCACTCAGCTGCAGATCCCTTCAGTCCTTAAAGCCATGCACATAGCTGCAGGCCTCTGCGCACACAGTTGCAGATTTCCTTATCACCCAAAACCCTCTGCGCACACAGCTGCAGAGGTCGTCCACGCACACAGCTGGGACTTAACATTTTCTTACAAAATTATCCTTAGCTTCGCATCAATTCCTTTCACACAAAAATCCTAACCTTACTTACTTACAAGAGTGCCTATTTAAACAGCGCACTGTTACAAAACCATGGACTTAAACCATGGGCACCCCGGACCCTAAACCCTGGATTTAAACCATGGGTTTATTACAACATAAGGTTTTTGACTCTGCCCCGACACCCCTAAGACTAATTTGAGCCGTATCTCCACTTACAAACTCCCAAAACCCACGGAGCTATCCACCTTAAGGACCATTAGGGTGCATGCCCCAACAGGCCCCTAAGACTCACCAGTGTCCCATCCCGGGGCACTTTGCTGTTTTCCTGGCGGACGAAGCTTCTTTGCGAGGACGGTGAACTGAGTATTGAGACTGTGCATGATGTCGTCATCGACTTCTTTCTCCTTTTCCACCAACTCCTGCAGTACGGCGGATGATGCTTCGCTGGCCTTTTCCTGTACGAATGCATCATATTCCTTCAGAATTTTGAACTGGCTATCCACCGCAGTACTTAATTCCAAAGCCTCACTGACAAGTGGCTATATAGAGTTTTACAACTCTGTTACTTTTACCCTGCACGACTCAATTTCCTGCTGGAGTTCCTTGCTGCGCTTTACTTTGAGCATTTTCTCCATCTGTGGTAGAGTCTTAATTTCCACTTTTACGGTATCCAACTCAGCCTGTCGTTGCTTGATGGTTTCTTACAACTGTCCTATTTCTGGATGTTCCTGCAGGGTGGTCCAGGCCTCGAAACTGTCTCTAAGCAACTTTGTTGCGCTACCCACAATATCTGAAATTTTTGCTGCGGATTCCTAAATGTCTGTGCAGTGCTGTTCTTTAACCTCAGGTGGAGTTTCCAGAGGGATGCACAGTTGAAGCTCCGTGATCTGAGCCTCATGTGCTGCTTTGAGTTTTTCAATTTTACTGCAAGACTGCTGTGCGTAGTCTTTTAGCCTGAATAATCTTTGTTTTGGCTCTTCCACCAGCTGCACGTCGAAGTCAAGAAGACTTCGACATGCCTCATCTAAAACTCGGACTAGTGTAATCTACTTTCTTTCGGTGTCCCTCTTTCTCTGCTCTGCTGCCTCTAGCTGCGCTGCGAAACCCTGCTGCTGACTTAAGGCCTCTTCTAACTATTTTTGGGAATATTGGTCTCGTGCCTAAATTTCTTTCATAATGGCTGACTGACAGAGATGTAGCTCTGTCATAGAGAGCTTAGTGTAGTCTATGCCAACTTTCATACTCATCACTGAGCGAGAGGCTGCATCTGTTAATATAAGAGCTGTGCTCGAAATTTTCCCTTTGTTATCTCGGGCCGGTGATTGCCTTAGGTCTGGCTACGCGCTCACTGGGGTACTGCTGGCTGCAGTGCCAGTTACTGATTTCGCTGCTAAGTCTTTAAGCTCCGAGATGTGCTTGGCTACACTGGTGATGGCATCTAGATGCACAGCTGCAAAATCTGACCATTGTTTAGTGAGAAATTCGGTGGACTTTGACAAAGCCTCATCAAGCTCTGCACTTGTCACACTGGGCACTTCATCGATATTCTTATCCTTTGATGCCTTTGCTTTCTTTCGCGGCAGCGGTTTGTCTACTTCCTCTGCATCCGGTGTCTTGTGCTTATGCTGCCTATTAGGGTCTGAGGTAGTTTTAACTGAGTCTTCTTCTTCTTCTTCTTCTTCATCTTCATTTCCACCATCTCCTCCCTGGTTGCTGGCAGTCTGCTGCGACTCAGTTTGTTCGTCACTGTCTGCGGGGGGTTCTTGCTGTTGCGCGTGACTTGGGCCTGTGCCCATATCGGTGACATGAATCTTAGGTTTTGTCCCTACGTCTTTTAACCATTCTGCCGGCCACTACTGTACTATCGTGAGGATATCATCTTTAGTTACTACATATGGCAACTTAAACCATTGATGCTTCTTATCTGTGCAAATCTGGATAAAAATATGATGCATATCGGCCCTGAAATTGACCGCTCCATCATACTGAGAGAATAACTCATTACTGAGCCATGGGGTTTTTATGATCTCATACGAGATACTCAGCATATAAAAGGAAAATACATAGTTTGTCATCTGTTGGTGGGTTTTATCCTGTGAAACCCACAGCGATGCGTACCTGGCTGCGCCAGGCATGTGCGCTGGTACAGCAGCAAACTGTGCTTCCGTAGGTTCTTGCCATCCTACCAGTGCGATGAGGATAATCAATGATGAGTAGTGGAAGGGCCTACCTTTTTCTTGTGCGTCGCGAGCGTCTTCAAGGAATTCCTTCGCAACATACGCTGCCCAGTTGTAGCTGTAGCCTTCGGCGCAGTTGATAGCAATTCAGATGACCGGGGCAGGCACTTCAGTTGGTCTACATTTCCACATAATTTTTCATGCCAAGAGATCAGCTACGAAGCGAATATTCTGCTCTTGAATCGTGAAAGTGTGATACCCACGTTTCCCCTTCGTTAGGCCAAAGTGCTCCTTCATGCTTTGTGCGAGCTTTGTATCTTCGTGCTTTGAGGGAAATTCTGTCCCTGGATCAGGCCCTGCCACTGGTAAGCTGGTAATCCTATGAATGAGCTCACCATTAATAAGGATTTTCTTGTCACCAATCCATAGGCAGTCGTCATGTACTAACGCCAGCAGCTGCTTGACCAAGATGGTGACATGTGTGCTGCAACCAAAGTGGGGAACATCGAGCATTTTCAACAAACCAGCTAGATCCAAGCCAGCAACCCACTATTTTACGTCCAATAAGGTCGCCCCAGTTTATTTATATTTAACGAAATGCAAGTATTGGGTAGGTGCGAATTGTGGAAACTTCCCACGGTCACTTGTGTCGTGGTCAGCATACTTAAGCTAGTTTATTTTCCCTGTCATTGTTCCAACCAGCTGCACACCTGAGGGCAGCGAGGGAGTGCATATAGTGAACTTAGCATTCCGCCGAGGTGGCTTAACTCCTGGTCGAATAGGCTGAATATACGGTGGCCGTTGCAGTGCAATGTTCTCCTCTTCTTCAATTAGGATCTCTGTTGAACCAGGCGGATCCATTCCAAGATCCTCCGATGTTTTCCTTGATTCCTTATGTCTGTCCTGGTTCTGCTTAGAACGAACTTCAGGTTTAAACTGTTTCCTGGCAGATCGTGTCTACATTGGAAAAGTCAGTGCTGGTAGAGTCTCTTCACGGGCTGCAGGCTCAGGTTGGGGGGCGAAGATGTGCTGCAGATCCGTCTGTTCAAATTCTCTCAATAGGTCCTGGAGATCACGATCAGCTGACATGGGTTCAATTGTGAAAATCAAAAAAATGCGGAATGCAATTTCCCTGTACCCGGGTGTCTTCATATACAATCCATCGGCCATATCTGCCATAAATGTACATTGAAGGCGCCAAATCTGACAGAGGTCCTGTTGCCATGGTGGTAGATTTCGGCTGATACCATTAGGACAAGCAATTAAGGCAAGTAAAGTACCGGTGCCGCCAAATTGGCAGTGTTCCAACAGTCGACTTTTGGGCTACAGTGCCTCCAGGTCTGCAGCTGCGTCATAATAAGGACCATCGACACCATATTGACCTTCAGCATATCCTGACAAATTCTACGACCAAGGGGTGAAATTCGATCCCACAGGTTGGTACTTGGTGGTTTCTCTGTCACCAGACCTATTAGCATGCCAAGGCTCGACCTCTGTCTCCCGGGATGTCTCCCGTGTCTGGGAATCTAGTATCTATTCTAAGAATGTCGTACTAAGCTCTTCTGGGTCTGTCGAACCATCAAAAATAGGTAGGAGTCTTGTAAGCCATCTAAGAGACTTGATAATTCTGGCACATCTGTGTCCATGGAGCTCATACAACTGGTTCTGTCAGTTCTCTAAACCATCATCTGAGTCCGTCATACAGGAGTTGTCACACTGCCAATCCATAATACCTTCGGCATTAGGATCAACATAATCTTCTTCCTTCGTTGTAATATGGTACATATGGTCCAACACGTCCCGATCTTCATCTCGGAGGGGTTCTGTGTACCTTTCTCCTTGGGAAGGATCCAAGGGGAATATGACTCTCAAATCCTTCCCTTCGAAAGTCATCTGTCTCTTCTTAAGGTTAATAACTGCAGCATTTTCTATTGCCCACTCAATACCTAATAAGGCTGGATAGGGATTGCTGTCATCAATGATCTCAATAACTTCGAAGTCTGCGATAGTACGTACGCCATCAATATCTACGGGAACATTAGGGAATCGTCCTAGGGGCACAATCTTCTGCTGATTGGATAATCTCAACTGGATAGGGGACCATTCAAGGGTAGGATTGCCCATTTGTTCCCAAGTTTGCTTGGTTAGGACATTGACTTCTGACCCTAAGTCCAAGATCACATCAGTCATCTCATACTCTCCTCTTTGAGCATTCAACCTCATTTCCCTACTAGTTCTTCTGACTCTATGAACAACTTTTGCCCGACTAGAACCTTGCTGAGGTTCGTAGGAAGCAATAACTTTCTGCAACTCACTTAAAGCATTCTTATTTCTTAAAAGTTTTAGACAACTCTGTAAAAAGGAGGACAGTGTACTTACTTTATCCGTCGAAGCTTCTTGCAGCTGCGACTGCTGCTGATGTGGCTGCGTAGGTGCTACTGCTGGGCTAGAATCCACAAAATATTTCTTGGCATCCATGAATGTCTCCTTTTCTCTTTCAATATCAAAGGTGGGGACTTTCACGGGAGCCTTACGAACCCAAGCCTCGTCAGGTTGTTTCTCAGCAAGCTATATCTGCGTCGTAGCTCCACTTCAGGTAACAACATTAATTGCTGGGGTAGGTCTTTGCTCAACGGAAATCATCTGAATATTTTGAGTGGGGCCACTGTTTCTTTCCTAAATCTTAGCTATCAGCTGCAGGCACTGCTCGATCACATGATCTACTACTCGACAATACCGACAATCACGAGCCAGATGTCCGGCCTGGTTACAGTTATAACACACCACCTGACCAAGACCTCTGCCATCCATGCCACCATGAACACGACCTCCAAAACCACCTCTACCTGATGCACCACCATGGTATCCATAGCCATCATTACTCTGTCCCTCATTTTGTACCCAATAGGCATCGTAGGTACGTTCCCTCATGAGGTCATAACTGCGACACTCATCTTCATTATGGCCTATGGACTTACAGAATTTGTAGTAAGGGTTCTTGGGGACTTGCACATACCTCTGTAGTAGATAACAATTCTCAGGTCGATGCTGGCCAGTTGTCCGATAGATCTCACAATATAGAATAGTAGGGTTGAACGGGTTTGGCGCACCAGTATTCAGGTAATTTCTTACCACAGGACACTGTTCCTTGTCGTGACCCTCTATCCAACATTGTGCGCACCAGACCTCTTCACGACTGGTTTTTCCTTTATTCATATCGCGGAGCTCCAGAGCCATCGCTGCCAACTGCACTTGGATTTGAGCGATACCAGAGTTATCTTCGACAAGGACGGTTTCAAGCTTCATCGCGATTTCCAGAGCCTCTTGCTGGTCAGCAACCTTCTGTTGCATGAGTGGAGTTCTGATATGCGGTAACAACGCTGCAATAAACCATTCCTTGTGCTGCGCAGGCCCAATGGGAAAACTGACTTGGTCTAGCAGAACTTTGAATCTTTGATCAAAGTCCCACACTGATTCTCCATGCCTCTGCTGAATCTCTTTCAATTCAGTAATATACTGTGACTCAGATTTTGGCTTCTTAAATTCCTTTATCATTGCTTCTTTTATGTCAGCCAATGCATGGTTCTAAGTGCTGGAGAACTTCATGAACCAGGTCAGAGCACGGTCTCTGAAGGAAGTAACCAGCTATGCTCTTTTTGTATCTTGATTCGTAATGGACTTAGCAGTCCACACTGCTTCACATAAAAACCAGAACTACTCTGGATCCTCAGATCCAGTTCCTTTGAAAACAGGTAGCTTAATGTCATCATGCATGTGGGCCATAGTGGATCTAGGGGGGAATGGAGGGGGACTGGAAGTAGGTGGGGGGGAACTTACTGGGTTAGAATGACTTGCGATAGAAATGCTCGGGCTAGGGTGACTTTCAGGCTGCGACAGGTTCTCAGGGATAATAGGTCTTTGTTGCGGGGTTACCCGAGGGTTTCCAACAGACATTAGAGGAAATTTCAACTCAAAATGGGCCTCCTAAAATGAATTAATAAAATAATAGTTAAAATAATAAAATAATATTTATTAATTTTGGACGAAGAAAATAAAAAAACTACTTTTTTGTTTGTATTTTTGACATATCTCCCCATGTTTTTACTCAAATTTCGATCAGGAGAGCTTGTTGGATGCAGAATTAAATTCTTCATCCAACGAGTACCCACTCGGCATACTTTTGACAGACCTCGCTACCCAAAAAAAAAGAAATACCTGAAAAATGGAATGATGATGTCATCATTCCATTTTTTCAGGTATTTCTTATTTTTGGGGTAGCAGGGTCCATCAAAAGTATGCCGAGTGGGTACTCGTTGGATGCGGAATTTAATTCCGCATCCAACGAGCTCTCCCGGTCGACATTTGAGTAAAAACACCGGGAGATATGTCAAAAATACAAACAAAAAAAGTAGTTTTTTTTATGATAGCTATCCCCAAATTTATATTAAAAAAGTGTTTAAGACCTATACGGTATTTCAAATTTAAATCAATTTCATTGGCTAACACATGATGACATGGAATTTGAATAAAAGTTAAAAGGCCCATTTTGAGTTGAAATTTCCTCTAATGAGGGGTTTCTTCGGGTTTTGAATCGACGAGACTTACAGGGGAATACTCAGTATGCTGACCCTGGGAATAGGATCCAAAATATCTCTTGTACCTTTTTCCACTTTGCAGCAAACCACTTTGCTCGTCGAAGGTATTGTCGCTTGAAAACATAGGTTAGTAATACTAAATCTAACAGTCTGATTCAATTAGCAATATACCTTTTTCAGCCAATAGCATTTTGATTCGCAAACTAAATGAATTCAAAAACTTACCCCTTGGGCCTTTGAAAAACTGCCGCTCGGCTTCACTAAAGGAGGTAATCATGTCGATGGAGAACTCCGTCACAAATGCTTCAAGGGTTTGCGTTGTCCAGAAATCAACAGCGCGGGAGATCTCGTTGTTCACCCTTTTTAGTATATTAATTCTCGCAGGGGTCCAAGCAGGAAACTGACATGCTTGGAAGTTCGTCCTTCTCTCTGCTAACCTGGATAACCACTAGTGCAACTCTATGTGGATACTACCAAAGAAAATTTCATAAATTTCACAAAAAATACCTTTGTAAAAAGTCGTTTGCACTACGACGCGAATCTTTGTTCTCGTGCTCAGCAAATTTCAGATAAGTCTCATCAAGCCAATCACCGATTTCCTTCACAGAGGGCCTCCAGAACATAGCCCTCGAGGTACAACGTAAACCCCTCTTGAGCAGATACTGATTTCAACCGGCAATGGAACCAATTTGTTGGGAAATAGGGCAGACCCGGGTTTTATACCTTTAACTTCGCACCAACAAAATACCCACAGAGTTGGCCCTTTTGGAAACAACCTACGAACAGGTTGCAGTCTCACCCAAAACTGCTATGGGGTGCCGCAGAACCAGATTTTTGCAAGCAAAGAGGGATATTACTGTACCTTTAACTTTTAATAGATTATAAACATAAATCACAGAGCTTAGCATTCACTTCTTTAGCTTCGAAGTTAGATAAACAAACAGTGCCTTGCACAACCCTTTACCGAGAATTCACAGCGAAGTTATTGTCTAGTAGTGATCTCTACTTATCAGATATATAGATATAAATGCATGAAAGAACACAACATAAACAACACACATAACCATGACACAAGATATAATGTGGTTCACCCCCAGTGTAGGGGTTACATCCACAGAACTGTGTTTTATTCAATCTTTCTACAAAAACCACAGTTCTGATCTGCGCACTCAGCTGTACATCCCTTCAGTCCTCAAAGCCATGCACATAGCTGCAGGCCTCTGCGCACACAGCTATAGATTTCCTTATCACCCAAAACCCTCTGCGCACACAGCTGCAGAGGTCGTCCATGCACACAGCTGGGACTTAACCTTTTCTTACAAAATTATCCTTAGCTTCGCATCAATTCCTTTCACACAAAAATCCTAACCTTACTTACTTACAAGAGTGCCTATTTAAATAGCGCACTGTTACAAAACCATGGACTTAAACCATGGGCACCTCGAACCCTAAACACTGGATTTAAACCATGGGTTTATTACAACATAAGGTTTTTGACTCTGCCCCGACACCCCTAAGACTAATTTGAGCCGTAGCTCCGCTTACAAACTCCCAAAACCTGCGGAGCTATCCACCTTAAGGACCATTAGGGTGCGTGCCCCAACACATCATTTTCTCTTTTCCACCCTCCAGGCTCCACAAATGATCGAAGCAGCCAAGACTCAGTCGGGAGATCTCGTCCTCGTGTATGACCAAGCCAATGATAAGTTAGGGAAGGGGAAGTTCGATTCCATGTGTTACAGCCATATGTCATCCATTACTACCTTGATAAGGGGGCATATATCCTTTCAGACTCTGACGACCACCTCTTGAAGAATCCCTGCAACGGGCTCTACCTCAAGAGGTTATTTTCCTGAAGTTGCCCACCATAAGTACACTTGTGTTATGGTTTTGTTATTTTTGTTTTACATCATTCTTGTCATGAGTCTTACAATTTTTATCCTTGGTTTCTCCAGATGGATCCTACCTTTCATCGTCACATTGGGTTCGCTGACGAAGAAAGTTGATGGTCTCCTAATCTTGCCTTGGCTATGTGGGTCATTTATTCCCCGTCACATGAGTTGACCCATATTGACGAAATATGTGTTGGTATTACTACCAACAACCAAGCTGAGTACGATGGTGTCACTATTCTTTTGACCATTTCCCTCCACTTGGGTATTCGTCACCTTGATGTCTTCCTAGATTCCCAGCTGCTTGTCTCCTAGTTGAATAAATGCTATCAGGTATGCAATCCTTATCTCTTTAGAAATTTCTTGTGCACTAGACATTTGGTTAGACTTTTTGAATCCAATACATTCATGCATGTTTCGAGAAGTCTCAATAGTGTAGCATACCAAATGGCTAATGACATTATAGAGTGGCACATCAATCATCACATATAGGAAATAAAAATACATCATGCATCATCATACAGTCATGCGTACATATGTCATATACATCATATAGTCATCATCATAAAAAAGACTCATAAAAAACATAAAAAGTGCATCCACGTGCATATATATATCATCTCATAATGTTCAATACAAAATGAGAAGCTCCACAAGCTTTCTCAGATGAGCATATATATAGTACAAAAATCCCTATGCACCACTGCACTAGGGGTAGAATCACTAGCTGTTAGTCAGAGTTAGAGTCATCCTCCTCATAATCTAGGTCTGTGTCCTCCTCCATGTCCTCCTCCTCCTCCATGGGCACATCACCCTATGCGCCGCTCTGACATACTCAGCAGGGACCTCGATCCTCCTCATAAGGGGGATCCACTTTGGAGGAGCCTTGTAACACGCAACGATCAAATACTCATCGACGTACTTCCACCCATCATCGATGAACCCATCCATCAAGCACTCAACATCAAGTCGAAGTGAGTCTAGTGTACTACGGTGCCTCCTGTTCCCATGAGAAGGTGGATCTAACCCCTCCACTTTGCCCCTTCGCCTCTGATACGTTGTTGGAGGGCATGGCCCAATGTCTGCACATGCACACAGTATATCATCAACATCCATCACACACATAAACTGGCTACCACTAATATAGTAAAATATATATGAATGCAACCACATAAAGCATCATGTATATGTACCATCAGGTCCCCAGGTTTGTCCCAGAGGTCGAGGCATGCCAGGATTCCCCTGGTAATCCATACCAGCATACACATAGTCCTCTATCAGGAATAGTAGCTTCTGCTATTATGCAAATATATCCTGGGTGAAGAATCAGACCACTAAGCCACCTCCCTCCCTGATCACCATCTCGCTCCACCTCCTCATGATAGGCTCGCGAGGTCCTACCTCACACACCGCCAAATGTGGTCGTAGAGTAGGAAGTCACTCAAAAATGAATGAGCATAAGAATGAGGGGAATCATAAATACCCTCCCACTAAACTATCATGGTTCAACGCATGTTGAACCTGAGTCAGGTACATTTGGGCCCACCCAAAATAGGTGCCCCTCAGAACATGCTCCACCATTTGGAGCTAACCGCCTGAGATCTTGTGCGGTCCTAATGATCTTGGTATCTGTAGCACCATTGCTGCCACAACATGAGTCTCAAGACACTCAATGTCACACACAAGCATGTACGATGAGTGCACCGATGCAAAGGCATATAAATTCCTCTCGCATAGGTCATCCAGTGACACCCCATGTGGGAGCTTCGACATAGTGTCATCGATCACACCCAACACAGGGAGCCTAGTCAAAAAATAGATATCGAGGAGCATGATCTTGGTTTGGTCCTCCTAGATGATAAAACACTCTGCATCCTAGTCCTGGAAGCTCACCATCTTGTCCAACAATAGTTTTGTTGAACGCATGAGCAGGATCTAGAATAAATTCCATAACCCACACCAAGCGAGGAAATCATGCACTGCTGGATGATCATGCACCTTGCCTCAGAGGTTCCCAATATCTCACTCTTGCCATGCCACCCGCGACATCTTGCACATACACACAGTCCTTGTCAGGTCCAGTCATGCACAAAAAAACTCATCTTGGGTTGAGTCGCTCCTGTTCGGCCTTTTTGTGTGACCCAAGTTGCTCAAAATCCCTGGATAGGAGCGACTGGGTCGGTTTTATCTACTGAATAGGTGTGACTTGGGTCACACCTATCTCCCCAATAGGGGAGACCAAGTCACTTCTTTCATCCCGATATGAGTGATCTGGGTCACTTCTTTTCCCTCGAAAAGCGCGACCCGACCTCGCAAACCCTCTAATATCGGCATAGGCCCTAGGATGAGCAATAATAAAAAATAAACCAGTGGAAAAGACGGGTTCGACAAGAGATCTTACCTACAAGTCACAGATCAAAAAATTGTTCAGTTGAAAGAAATCAACAGTTGAGTTCTGGGGTCCTCCACTCCAACTCAACACTAACTAGTGAAAACAACATATGTCATGTGGTCCCCCATGTTTATAGGCCTCCATTTGGCCTAGTTTTTCTTTCGTGCACCACAAATTAATCCAGAGTCCATTTGAGACATCGTTCGAACCATCGAGTTCAGTTTTCAGCCCTCTGTATTTTGATGAGACCCTTGTCTCATTCTCTCACTATGATTTTCTAGTCCATTTCCCTAAAGTCACCTTGATTTGTATACCATCACGTAAATCTCCCATTGTATGTATTGGCATGTTCACGAGCCATTCACTCCATCCATACTGCATAGTTTGCATTATTTCACCACCATCCATCATCCCGCAAAGGGGGCCTATTAGTTTTCTACATTTATTCCTCTCAACCATGTTCAGAACATAACCTATTTCCATATATCGAACACTTCCTCCTTGCTGAATTGACCATTACAGAATGTATGCTAAGCTTTTTTTTTACTCCCAAAAGAATGAAAAGATTGTCGAGCATGCTTACTTCCTTTCACGCTTGTTAAAATATTTGAAAGGGCATCTATGTAGCCTCGTTTATCTACTTTTTAGGACTATATAGAATATGATAAGAAAAGGACCACCCTGGCACATTCAAGTCAGGAACGTTTCCCTTTGTACCCTTTTATGCTTTATTGGGCATTGGAACCATAATTTATGAAAAATATCATCATAGGTTGCCTTTAAGATCTTTTCCAGCCTTCTCATCAAGAAAATATTACCGATCAAACTTGGTTTCGTTCATGCTCATAAAATTATTTGAATGATCGTCCTGTTAGTATAGGTTTTACCTTTTTTGGTATGATTGGACTACCAATGGTAAAGAAGTATCCCTTCCCCCAAAGTTCGATAGAGCTCTCCTTTGTATACTTTTATCCTTTTTCGGGCTTAGGAGACTATTAACAAAAAAGAGACCACACTGGAGTCTTCTTCCTGTTTTCAGACTCTCTAAAAATGAAAACACCATTGATCATTTACTTTCTCGGGCTCGCTAAAAATCCATGAGATCGTGTCATGTCGATATTACTTCTATCCCTTCTTCGTGCTTCTTAAACTATGAAGAAGGCCCAAATGATGTCTTTAGGAACCACCACATATGATATCGTAGTTTGGCATCTTTCCCACATTGGGTCACCTTTGTTCAGAGTATTCGACAATGAGTCTTCATTGGATTCCCTGGATATCACTAGTCTAGTTACCCCCCTCAGTATTTCCCATTTACAGTTATCTTCTCGGTATTACAACTATGATCCCTCTCCCATGAGTCAGTTTCATTTGTTGCCAGGTTATCCCTACTATCATACTCTAAATAAAGGAAGTTTGAGTCCCCCGTACTCCCCTTCCCCTAGTCACCCATTCAGTGTATCAGTCCCCAGGTTGTTCCACATATTTGGTTATCCCCCTTGCACTTCTATTCAATGATACATCATTTCCTTGGCTAGTTGCAGGTCTCCCTCTATCGACGTCAGCACATCTATTCTATAGGATAGACCCAGAGGTTCCTGTATCCTAGTTTCATCCACCTCATTGATGAGTTCCTCTAACCACTTGAAAGGAGTCATTAGCGCCTTTCAAGTTGGTTGTGTATCACGTGCTTGACTTCAGCTTCATCATTGCACCGTTGAGATTCGTACGGGGTATTGGTTCGTTCATTAATTGGTCAAAGACCTCAGTTGTCACCTTACTCTAGCACATTGGCGAGTCTACCTATGGAACCCATATAGTCGCATGTCCCTTGTGATTTCTATGCTGTGTTGGCGACAGTGTTCAGAATCTCCTAGTATTATGCTTCTATGTATCTCGAGTACTTGATCCTACATATTGCACCATAGAGATTCTGACTCTTAGTCATTGATTCCATATATATGTTCACCTCCAGATCTAGTAAAGCATCAGTTGTGATTATATTTCATTCCATGAGAATGCCATTGTTCCTATGCATCAGTTCTTCAGATCAACATTGTATTCAACCTCCCATTGAGGCCACCATTATGTATCATCATTTGTATATGTATTGATCGACACCGATTTTTTGAGCCTTGATCCCATTACTTATTATTTTGAAATTGTTATGAGCATGGGAATGCCTGCCTCATCCATATACATGTCACACATTATATGTATCTCATCCACTTTTAGAACCAATAATAAAAAACCAAAAGCCATCATAGTTCGAACGAGGAAGCTCCACTTCTCTGCTGGTCTCTCCAATCTCTCCACTATTGTCACCATTATTCCCATGATCCTATGATGTCCATCGGCCATAAGATGAGCTCCTGCCCTCACACATCAGGGGGAAATCTGTTAACACTAAAAAGTGTTCACCTAGCTCTCCACGGTCTAAACCATATACATACATCATATTCCCGTCATATTTCCCTTACTTTTGACCTTCACAATTGTATTTCCACAAAAAATGGTCCAAAACATCATTATTCCTTCCCACAAATGAAGGGATGATGAGAATTTATTATGGTTTCCCCCCTCTCTCCCAAAAAGGGTTAAAAAACCCTAAAAAGGGCCAAAAACCCTAAAAGGGGTAAAAAACCCTAAAAAAGAGAAAGTGTAAAACACCACAGATAAATACCATGGGAAATAAAATACCATGGGTCATCACCTTGGGTCAAAAAACCCTAGGACCATACTATAACTACATTGTGAAGGGATCTCCCAAAACACCTTTTCATTCACTTGTAGTTAGGCTGTGCCATTTTGCTCTCAGATATACCAAATACATTTATGCCATTATTCCCTTTTCCACGCCATTTACCATAGTGTACGTTGATATTTATCTGTACCCACTTTGGATCCATCCCCTAGTTGACACTTGTCTATGGAGACAACTGGAGAACCAACCCGTGGAGCTGCGGAACCACTTCCAAGGATGGATACGGTGGCCCATATTGTAGGAGAAAGGTGTGTTTATTTTTTGTTTCTTGCACTAGTTAGTTGATATACATGTTAAAAACCCAAAACTAATTGCTTTCATTCATTATCATTTTTGCTATAGTAGTTTAGTTTTATGTTCTTCCATTGAAATCTTCCTTATGCTCTGGATGAGCTAAGGTTGGTGCATCTGCACATAGTAGGGGATAAATCCCCACTACATGATGCAATCCTCACACATCATGAAGAAACAAGCCCACATATCCAATTACATGATTATGAATCCCTATCACTTTAGGACATAAGTCCAAGGACGCTGCAATCCTCACGCCTCACGAAGACATAAGTCCATGGATCCAATTATGGGATGATCAACCCTATCACTTTAGGAAATAATTCCAAGGATGATACAATCCTCACGCCTCATGAATACATAAATATGTAGATCCAATTACGGGATGATCAATCCCTATGAATTTAGGACATAAGTCCAAGGACAATGCAATCCTCACGCCTCACAAAGACATAAGTCCGCAGATCCAATTATAGGATGATCAATCCCTATCACTTTAGGACATAAGTCCAAGGACAATGCAATCCTCACACAACATGGAGACAAAGGTGTGTGGATCACTTTAGGACTAATGTCCAGGGATGATACAATCCTATTGCAACATCATCGACCTACTCCTCCTTTCATGGAGGGTCCAGATCATACCCTTCTCCACCTTTCCAAAAAGGGTCCATATCATCAACCTGCTCCCCCTTTTCGAGGAGGATCCATATCGTCAACCTGCTCCCCCTTTTCAAGGGGGGTTCATATCATCAAAATGCTCCCCCTTTTTGAGGAGGGTCCATATCATCGTCATTCCTCCTTGTGAGGAAATTCTGCATCATCATCATCACTGTTCCTCCTTACGAGGAAAGTCTACAACATCATCATCACTATTCCTCCTTACGAGGAAAGTCTACAACATCATCATCATTGTTCCTCCTTACTAGGAAAGTCTTTTCGAACTACACCAATCTTGTCATGGAAGTGTTCAAACTTTACTGAAGATAGAGGCTTGGTTAATAAATCAACAAATTTCTCATCAGTACTCACATACAGGAGCTTTATATCTCCCTTCTTTACAATATCAAATATATAAAAATACCATATTTATATGTGCTTCAACCTGTCATGAAACACTTGGTTCTCTGTCATCATTATACAACTATGGTTGTCACATAGAATCACCGTGGTATCCATCTCTAGGTCAAATAGACATGACATCAACTTCCAAAGCCATATGGATTCACAACTAGCAAAACAAGGTGCTATATGCTCTACTTTAGTTGTGCTGAGAGCAACACTTGATTGCTTCCTGCTAATCCATGAGATCATGGTAGATCCCAGACAATAACATCCACCTGAGGTAATCTTCCTATCTGAGGTAATTCTAGCCCAATCTACATCTGTATAACTGTACAGTCTGTAGTCATGATCTCCATCATAGTATAGTCCAAAGTCTATCATACCTTTTAGGTACCTCATCACATGCTTTGCAGCTATCAGGTGAACATGTCTAGGTTAACTAGATACTGACTACTCAGGGTGTTCACAACAATGGATATATCTATCCTAGTATTTGTCAGATACATCAACGGCCCAATAATATGTTTGTACTAAGTCACATTCACTAACTTTGATGATTCATTAGATAATAACTTTAGGTCGGTATCCATGGGTGTGATCGTGGATTTACAATCGAACATATCAAATCCTTTTAATATTTCCACAGCATACTTTCCCTGGAAATAGTTTGCGAAACCACATTTCTTCACTACAGGATGAACATGCTGCAATGTACTCAACCTCTTCATGAGATCATACATGACCCCAAACATTGTGAGGTTCTCTTTCTGTCCTTGACACTTCCTCTTTGCATCTATAATGAGTTCATCCTGTCAGGTCACTGACATATCCTAGTCTTCTGCATTCAATCTTAAAGGTTGGAACCCACTTTACTCTTTCTAAATCCTTAGTCCATCAGGAAGCTTCCCATCATGTCTTACCATGTCAAACTTGAAGATATTCTTTAGTCACTCCCCCTGAAGCAGAGCATCATCTTCCCTCTGCATTTTGTACTCTATGTATCGAAACATTCTATACTGGAGTGACAGGTAGCATCCTCTGTTGTTGATCTTCTATAATCCATCTCAGGTCACTAGATACCAAGATCCTTTATCTTAAACTTTGTTGAAAAGTTCCCCTTGCACCCATCTGTGAGCTTGTTGTCTTCTATAGGCTTCGATCTTCAACCTTGTAGCAAAGGTTAAAATATTCATCACTATAGGTGATCTTCAAGCTCATTTAACTGGATGTGCTTATCTATGGGTTCCTTTTGAGCTCGTACAAATCCTATTGTTAATGCAAAAAATTGCTTAACTTGCTGTATACAACCTATACCACATACAGACATCCATTTCCTAACCTCCTCCCCTATGTTTAACCTTACTCTCTCTCAAAAGCTTAAAAAATAATAAAAAGGGCTTAAAACCCCACAAAAGAGCTAAAAAATCTCACAAGGGGGATAAAAAGATCACAAAGGGGCTAAAGCCCCCAAAAAGGGCCTAAAAACCCCAAAAGGAGATAAAAAAATAGGAGAAATGGGCTTAAAACCCTAGGTAGGGCCCAAAAACCTAACCAGGGGCTTAAAACCCTAAATGAGAGAAAAAAACTATAAATAGAGGGGTGGAGGTCCCCATCACACATATCTTGTTTTCCTCCATAGTTATTATACTTGCATGGGTCCTTGAGAGACCATCACTCTCAAGCTACTCATCCCAACCATTCCATTTTCCCCATTTTCTCCCCCTCTTGTGTGTTGAGTCAACCTCCACACTACCCAAACCTATGGAGAGGCAGTGTTGCTTCTGAGTTAGGGAATGGTGGCCCCCTGTTCAAATAGATCTGAGGTATAAGAGTCTCACCATTTTTGTTTAGTTTGTAGTTTGTATCTATGTGTTTTGTTTGCTACTAATAGTTTATGTTGCACCTAGTTTTTCATAGTAAACTCTACCCTTTCGTCCCTTTGATGGAAGGGATGTGCATTAGCATGGGGCTAGGGTTTTTACCCAACCACAGTTTGGCGACCATGCTGGGTCAATCCCACAGGATCCCTAGTTTTTATATGTTTTTTGCAGGTTTTCTTTCATAGGTGTCTATGATTGAGCCCTACCGAGGCCGATCCGAGTCTGTTCAGCCCTAGTATCAGTTATTGTCAGTCGTTCTCGACTTTTTATTTTTTTCTTTTTTCATTTTTTGGTCGAGTCGCTGGTTTCAGGTTGAAAGGAGTGACCTAGTCACTGATTTAGGCCTGAAATGCGTGACCCAGTCGCCTATTCAGCCTCGAAAGGAGCGACCTGCCTCATCGGGAACTGTCGCTACTTTTTTTTGGCCCAAGAGCGACCCAGTCATTGATTCAAGCCCGAAAGGAGCGACCCAGATGCCTATTTAGCCTCAAAATGAGTGACCTGCCTCCCAGGGCACATTCGTTGCTTTTTTAGCCTAGGGGAATCCCAATCGCTACTGTTTGGACTATTTGTACAACTCAGTCGTCGCTTTCTAGCAGCCATAAGCGACTTTTCTATTTGTTAATAAGTTTTTACATTCGTTTTCCTGTTTGATTGACTGTTAAAATGCAAATCTTCCTACTTCTATGTTAGTTTCTGCAAGTTTAATTTCAGTATTTCATTCTCAAAACACATCGGGAATTAACCGTCTTGTTCAACCCTTCCTCCTCTACTCATTCATCACCCTTCAGGGTCTTCTGAGATAAGACGGAGGGTTGAGTAAGCTTAGTAATAAACACATGTGTTTGTCATTGTTCTTTTCCACTACAAACAAGTTCCTTGGAATCTAGAGGGGGTGGAAACCCTTGGGGGTTTCACGATGTTCGCATCCTCCCTGTTGAGCACTCGACGTTTGAGGAGTGTCCTATGGATCTATGGGTGGGCTTGTTCCCAATTTGATGAGATCCCAACACTCCTTCTTGGACTGGAGGGATACAAAAATAGGGTTCTCACACTGCTGATTAACATTTTACAGTTTGTATTTCACTTTGGCTCTGTTTATTTTACTGGTTCACATGTTACACTTTATATTGTGGCATAGCTTGATCTGTGCAGAAAATCCAGTATTAATTGAAAAAATAATAAAAAACAACAAGCTCATACACAAAGTGCACATTCACACCATATAATTCAACCAAAATCGGTTCATGACCTCGAGCGAACCATAAAAGTAACCAATTTACTTAATCAAAATATTACGGTTTGACGACATAAGTCTCAATTTCCTTAACTGTGGGAAAATATTGGGCTATGCCCTAAAACACGTTATGAGGAGTACCATAGGAACCCCAAAGTAGCTGGCCAACGAGAGGAATTTCCAACCGAAACAGGCAACGACCCCTTCTGATTGACTAGCAACACCTTTGTGATGAAAAAGCCAAGCGTTGTCTTCTGACAGTCTTGGTGGTCGAGTGACCACCTGTGAACCAATAGGAAGACTTTAAACTGGGGTCCAAAATTCATTACTGGTTACCACCAGCAAGACACCATTGATCCACCATGCTTTTCTTCATGCCTTAGGGGGGATCCCCCTCCATTTGGGTCGTTAGACCAACACTGTTGAGGCCCTCCTCAACAACCCTCCTCACCATCAGAAGGCCATACAACCTCTAATTCTCACTTGGATTCCTACCAATTAGAGCCAAACCTACTCACTGCATCATCTATCCCCATGAATGGCATAAATCCTGATCCCTTTTTCAGAGGGGTGGTTGGAAACAGACCCACTTCCATGCCTCACATCATTATCAACATCCCGCCCATCGCTCCCAGTACCACTGCACATATTGTTGTGAATCCGCTACCCATTAGTGGCGCCCCCACACCAACTCCTACAATTCCCACAATACCACCTTTCATACCTAGTGGTAGTGGCCCTTTCACGACTGTTTTGACTACTCCCATTGGGGGAAGTCAACTTTAGGTTCCCCCAGTGATGCATGGACATCATGCTTCTGCAAACTACGGTGCCATAGTTGGTCCCTCTCGCACCAATCATGGGTCTAACCTCCCATTCATGGCTTGCCTCAACTTGCCTGATTTGGCCAGGTTAAGCAATGAGCCAATCAACCATCAACCTCATTGGCTTCCTATGCCAACCAAAATCCCGTCAGACATTCCAAAGTTTCAAGGGAAGGCAGGGAGTGCCCCCAAAACCACATCATGTCGTTTCATCTATGGTGCTCTTCAAACAACATTATGGACGATTTGATCAGACTTAGGTTGTTCCAACGCACCCTCACAAGCAACCAAATGGTATATTGAGCTACCTCAAACCTCTTACCTGAACTTCAATTCCTTAGCCTTCATGTTCTTGCAATACTTCCAACTCCCCGTCAGATACGATGAGGGTGTTGAGATCTTGCTATCTTGCCGGCAAAACACTGCGACTCACATAATTGAACACATCCATGAGTGGCGGCCACATCGTAGCCTGTGCAATATTCAACTTGATGACGGGATCTTTTAGGATTGGTTCTTGAAAACCTTGCTACCACCTATAGCCAAGGATGTAGCCTCTGAACGTCCATAATCCGAGGAAGAGGCTATCTTGAAGGCCCAACAATTTGACTTTATTTATGCTAAGTCTGGATACCTCTACACATCATTCCAGCCACTCCCCATGCTGACACCTATCACCGTGATGCACGAGGGGCATCCCATGCTGTAGATGGCTTCATAGGTTCTGTCTCCCATCACCCAAAGTACTACGCGACACCTCCTAGGATTCCACCGCACCCAAGAAACACCCCTATTGTTGCACAACCAAACCAAGATCCCGACTACTCATGGTTGATGGCTCAATCCAAATCCACAACCTCCTATGCATAGCCTGCACCACAACAACACGCCCATGATCCAACTTGGTAGGAACAACCGTAATAGGGACCAATGACCAGATTCATAGCCCCTCTAGCTCCTCTAGTCTACTATGCACCACCCATGAAAGCCACTTTGTCCCCCAGCCCAGATCCTCTGATGTCCACGGTACAAGTGTTTTCTCAACAAAATAATCCCAACCAACTGACCCCCAATAACCAACAAGGGAAAGGTAAGAAAAATCGAGCTAGGAACCGGGGTAACAACCAACCACAAGGAGATGGACAACAGCCGAATCCTACCAACAACATCAATGCGAACCTGCTAGCTCAAATATCCCAACAACCTAATCCACCTAGATGAAATGCTCTGTTACAGACCAACCATCCGTGCAAACTGTGTGATGTCTATGGTCATTCCACGCATGAATTCCCCCTCATGGGTTGCGCCAAGTAGGTTCTCCAGAACGAAGCTCAACGCGGTACCAATGCGACAGCTCAAGCTCAACCCAATCCAGCACCACTAGGCCCTCCACCCATGGTGATCCTAAACCCGTTACCACTCCAAGGATTGGTAGCAACCACACCTATTCCCCCACCTGCTCCCGTAACTCCCACCATGACCCTGCCTACAGAATCAGGTGTTGATCACCTGCTGGTAATGACAACTGAAGAGGTCAACTTGCAAACTAGGAACAATTAGTACAGGTCCACTGCTGAAACCAGTGAACCATCAATGGCATCCACATCCAACACAACCAACATACAACTTCACCTACCTACACCCACCATTGATGGGGCATCCAGAGGACCATGATTGCCCGTGTGGAGGATCACCAACAATGCCATGGCTAGAGCTGCCTTGAACTATAGCATTGATGACGACTTGGCCCAGTCACCTACAAAAATGTCCACTCTAGAATAGTTGAAAACATGCCCACCATAGTGGAAAGCATTATTGTCCTCACTTGGTTCCGTAGATCCCTCCGACTCCAGATTGATCACATTCGATTTGGACAATCATAGAGCTTAGAATGACATCAACCATTTCCTTCCAGATTTTGGTATCAACTCAAAATTTGGTTGTGCATCAATGTATTGTTGACGAAGGGGCATCCACTTGTGTCATGTGATGTTGGTTTGGCAGAAACTTGGGTCCCCTACCCTCCAACTATATACCACTACACTACACGCCTATGATGGCCACCCCACCAAAAGCCAGGGCATTCTTCTGCATGTCCCCATATCACAAGCCGGTAAGATGGTCATGACTGACATAGAGGTTGTCAATGCTCAGTTGGGTTATAACCTTCTCCTTGGATGAAGTTACATTTATTCTATGACAGCCATGGCATCCACCATTTTCTGCCTTAGGATGTTCCCTCATGACAGGAAGAATGTGACGATGGACCAATTAACTTACCATGATCCGTAGGGGCCGACCGCACCAGCCAATGTCATCCCTACTGTTGATACCTTAATCGAAAATGTAACCACCCCTTCCTTGTTGGCTATAGGACCCAGATTGTTCGTCGACACTCCCATGACAGCTTCCTTCCCATTGTTACCTCCTCCACCAACATCAATAAACACTGCAGATTTGTGTATGCTTTCATCCAGCACTGTTGCACCCAAACCCCAACCACAACTGTAGCCTCAAATGCAATCACTAGGGAATTATTGGGGCTCTTTCCCAGTCCCTATGATTTCCTTCCTTTTCCCACCATCTGGAATCATAAGTAAGCTTGTTATGGCTGCTTTAAACCTACCAAACTTTATGTTGGGGATACCTGTGTGGTACCTAGAACCACCTACCTAGCCTCTGATTCCCTGGGTTGTGTTGACTCTCGTGCAACCCATTGTGGTCGATACATTCCCCCTCCTGGCCCACAAAAACCTCCTTCCATACCTGCACCAGCTCTGCATCATCCAAAGAGGGCTAGGGGAAAAAACATTAAAGTGGCAGTCGAACCCCATCAGACTCCACCGTGCGCCATGTGCGATGTACAGGGTCACACAACCATAAATTGTCTAGAAATTCCCATCCTTCTCACACACCTAGATGCCATGGATACAATAGAGAACATTTCGGTAGTCATCCTCCCGACTCAACCAACACTCAAAAATAAGTCTTTAAGGACAAACCATGCATGCGCACTTAATGGATTGTATGGACATTATTCTCACCACTGCCAAGACTTGGCCGAGTTTTGAACTGCCCTTAGAAATATTCAGAAACATTCCCTTGAATCCAAAATAACTGTTATTGACGAAATCCACCCTCCCGTTTCTTCCTAAAACACCATGACTATTTACATGGTATCCAACTCCACCAACCCTTCCACCTCCCCAACCATTGATGATCCCTCATATCTATCCAATCGTTTCTTCTGTAACGATGAGGATATACTTGAGGCCATAACCGGTCCTAAATACCCTTGGGAGGATATGCACCACCGCTTGTTCTTCATCCTTGAAGAACCTTTGTCGTTGTCAGACCAGTTTTTAGGTGAAACCAAGGATTTCATCCATGGGAAAGTTGACTGGTTTAAAAACCCCATTCCGGCACCTAATTCCTTTGAAGAGGGGAATATGGCCAATATCTCACCTACCATCAAGATCAACATCTCAACTAATGCAGATATTGTTGAAGAGATCACGTTGGGGGCATCCTGCTCCTCTGAAGAAGTCGCTTCCTACAATGCGTTTTTTCAAGAGTTCTACGACATCTTGGCTTGGTTCTACACCGAGATGTCGGGGTTAGATCTGTCCATTGTTTAATATCACATCAATAGCTGGCCTGACGTGGCACCTTTCTGTCAAAAGTAGAGACCCATCCATCCTTCCAAATCTGCTACGGTCAAAGCAGAAATCGAGAAACTATGAATAACGGGTTTCATCTACCCCATCGCATACACCATTTGGGTTTCCAACCTTGTCCCCGTGAATAAAAAACTAGGCACCATCCATGTCTGTACGAACTTTTGCGATTTGAATTTGGCTTTCCCAAAGACAACTTCCCAACCTTGTTCATTGACCAAATCATCAACACATGCGCCAGACATGAGGTCTTTTCCTTCATGGACGGTTTTTCCGGATACAACCAAATTCAGATCTAGAAGGAAGATTGATACAAAACTGTGTTTACAATCCCTTGGGCACATTTTCATATCGAGTGATTCCCTTTGGACTAAAAAATGCTGGATCCATTTCCCAATGCTCCATCACATATTGCTTCCATGAACTTGTTCACATTATATTGGTTTATCTGGATGACCTTACCGCTCAGTCACGAAAGTGTGCTCAACACTAAGACGACTTGCGACAGGGTCTTCCCGCGATGTCGCAAGAACAAAATTCACTTGAACCCTCTCAAGTCTATTTTTGTGTCCCTGCAGGACGTTTTCTTGGGTTCATTGTTCCCCACAAAGGGACACATCAGGATTTGAACCTGAAATCCGACGACATCTGACGCATCGTACGGATGTGTTGGACAACAATGATGAAAAGTATTGAGCATTTTGAATTATTTTAGAGTCGTTGAATATCCGACATTGGGGTGTAGGTTTTTCTACGTCTATAGTGTTAGATATTCGACAGTTATGTGTAGATTATTCAACGCTTATGCGTAGGATATTCGACGCTTATGCGTAGGATATTTGACGAATATGTGTTAGATGTGGGGCACTAGTTTGTGGGATTTTTCGACGGGTGTGTAGTTGGATTTTGGACACTAGTTCATAGGTTTTTTGAAATAAAAGAATGTCATATTTGAAATTGTTTGTCCCATGTCATCAACATCATCATTGTCATCATCGTCATCTACATCATTGTCGTCGTCATCTTCATCATTTCCGTCATCATCGTCATCATCATTGTCGTCGTCATCATCACACATCATCATCTTCATCATCATCGTCATCATCATCACACATCATCATCTTCATCAACATCATCATCATCATAAGGATATGGTCATCATCGTCATCATCATAAGGCTATGGTCATCATCGTCATCATCATAAGGCTATGCTCATCATCATCATCATCATTATCATCAGCACCATCATTATCATCATCATCATCATCATCATCATCATCATCATCAAGAGCGTCATCATGATCATGATCATCATTATCATGAACATCATCATTATCATGAACATCATCATTATCATGATCATGATCATGATCATCATCATTAAGAGCGCCATCATCATCATCATGATCATCATTATCATCATGATGATGATAATCATCATCAACATCATCATCACCATCACCATCATCTTCATCATCATCGTCATCATCATCATCATCATCCTCATGATGATGATAATCATCATTATCAACATCATCATCATCATCATCAACATCATAAGCATCATCAACATCATCATCATCATCATTTTCATCGTCATCCTCATGATGATGATAATCATCATCAACATCATCATCACCATCATCATCATCTTCATCATCATCCTCATCATCATCATCGTTATCCTCATGATCATGATCATCATCACCATCATCATCATCTTCATCATCATCGCCAGCATCATCATCGCCATCATTATTTCCATCATCTCCATCTTCATGATCATCATCATCATCATCATCTTCATCCTCATGATCATCGTCATCATCATCATTATCGTCACCATCAACATCATCATCATCTCCATCATTATCGTCATCATCATCATCGTCATCCTCATGATGATGATAATAATCATCATCATCATCAACATCATCATCATCATCATTGTCATCATCGTCATTAGCATCATCATCATCATCATCATCATCATCATCATCGCCATCATCATTATCATCATCATCATCATGATCATTGTCATCATCATTATCATCATCATCATCATCTTTATATTCATCAACATCATTTTCATATTCATCATCATCATCGTCATCCTCATGATGATGATAATCATCATCATCCTCATCATCATTGTTATCGTCGTCAATGACATCATCATCATCATCATCATCATCTTCATATTCATCAACATCATCATCGTCGTCATTATCATCACACATCATCATCTTCATCATCATCACCACCATCCTCATGGTGATGATAATCATCATTGTCATCATCATCCTCACACATCATCATATTCATCATCATCGTCATCATCACCATCTTCATCCTCATGATCATCGTCATCATCATCAACGTCGTCACCACCACCACCATCATCATCAAGAGCGTCATCATGATCATCATCATCTTTATCATGAACATCATCATCATCATCATCAAGAGTGTCATCATGATCATTATCATCATCATCCTCATGATGATGATAATCATCATCAACATCATCATCACCATCGTCATCATCATCATCATCATCATCATCATCATCATCATCATCATCATCATCATCATCATCGTCATCCTCATGATGATGATAATCATCATCATCATTATCATTGTCATCATCATCGTCATCAACATCATAATCATCATCAACATCATCATCATCATCATTGTCATCGTCATCCTCATGATGATGATAATCATCATCAACATCATAATCACCATCATCATCATCCTCATCATCATCATCGTTACCCCCATGATCATCATCATCATCATCATCTTCATCATCATCTCCATCATGATCATCGTCATCCTCATGATGATGATAATCATCATCAACATCATCATCGCCATCATCATCATCATCATCATCATCATCATCATCATCTTCATCCTCATGATCATCGTCATCATCATCATCGTCATCTTCATCATTATCGTCATCCTCATCATCGTCATCCTCATGATGATGATAATCATCATCATCATCATCAAAATCATCATCATCATCATCATCATCATCATCATCATCGTCATCATCATCATCATCACCATCATCATCATCATCATCTTCATATTCATCAACATCATCTTCATATTCATCATCATCATCTTCATCATTATCGTCATCATCATCATCGTCATCCTCATGATGATGATAATCATCATCATCATCATCATCATCATTGTCATCGTTGACATCATCATCATCATCATCATCATCATCATCACCATCATCATCATCATCACCATCATCATCATCATCTTAATATTCATCAACATCATCAACATCAACATCATCATCATCATCATTGTCATCGTCGTCATCATCATGATCATGATCATCTTCATATTCATCAACATCATCTTCATATTCATCATCATCATCTTCATCATTATCGTCATCATCATCATCGTCATCCTCGTGATGATGATAATCATCATCATCCTCATCAACATCATCATCACCATCATCTTCATCTTCATCCTCCTCCTCCTCCTCCTCATCGTTATCCCCATGATCATCATCATGATCATCATCATCATGATCATGATCATCATCATCATCTTCATGATCAACAAAGCTAAGGGATGGGAGGGAGGTAATTGTTTCACTTTATTTGGTTTATATTTTTAAATATCCCCAACTTTATGTGTTTTCACAAACCATCAAAAATAGGAATATTTTTGTTGCAAGAGAAGATAAGAATAATACAGTAATATGATAACTTATAATAATTATAATAGTTTTTAAGATATGATTTTATAATATTATAATGGAAAGCATTGAACTCGAACTTTTTGTGTAGCAGCTAGGTTCTACTCTAGTTGTCACTAGCTCGACTCACATGCTCAACTTTTCAATCATCCTTCAAAGCTATATTTTCATTTATCCAAGAGAGGGATGTGTCATTATGTAGATGGTTCTTCCCTCATTAATGTGAAGGTTCATTATTCAAGTTAGGATGTTTTTCTTCCTCTTAGGTTTGCATATCTCTATTGAACATATATTTGGGACCCATAGTTCTAGAAGTCGAGGAATCTATTAGATATAAGAAGTATTTCAAGGATACAAAAAATTCCTTTCATTTTATTGGCTATATTCAACAATTTCCTTCTCATCACTTTTTGATTGAAAGGTTTGCTAGTATTATGCAATTTTTTTTCGAAAATGAATATTTGAAGTAAACTAAGTTTTACTTATTCTTAATGTGGGTGGATTACAAAACAAGTATCTTTGAACTACAGTAAGTTTTACTTATTCTTAATGTTGGTGAAAAGTTCATATCACTACCTATATGTGGATATGTGTAGAAATTAACCTTCTGAAAGACTACCATAGGACTCTCTTGTTAGAAGCCATTGACTATGTTGTTGTTAGGACATGATGATGATGATGAGGAGGAGGGTCATGATGATGATGAGGAGGGTCATGATTATGAAGACAATGATGATGATGACGACGATGATGATGACGTTGATGATGATGATGATGATGACGATGATGAAGAGGATGACGATGATGATGACGATGAAGAGGATGATGATGATAATGACGAAGAGGACAATGATGATGATGATGCGTTAATGATTATGATGATGAAGACGATGACAATGATGATGACAATGATGACGACGATGAAGATGACAATGATGATGACGATGACGATGATGATGATGACGATGATGACTATGACCATGACCATGACCATGACCATGACCATGACAATGATGACGATGATGACCATCACTGTCATGATGATGATGATGATGATGATGATGACGACGACAACAACGATGATGATGATTGTAATGATGGTGATCATTGCCATCATCATCACCATTACCATCATCATGATGAGGCTGTTACTCGAGGATTGAATAAATGAATAGAGTCCTCTAAGGCTCATGGTTTCTTAATATAAGGAGACATGTCCCATACATAGTATTATTGTCACTTTTCATATATCTCTCTTTTAATAAATATTATGTTCCTTCAATTCTTCTGAGTGTTGTAGAGTGATATGCGGGGGATAGTCACCAGAATATTCTAGGAAGCAAGTCTAATGCAATAGTAAAAGGTGGGTTTCAAACTCTTATTGATGGAATAAAGGAAACTGAATAACCAAAACCATCATCATCATCATCATCATCAACATCATCATCATCATGAAGATGATGACGACGATGATGAAGACGACGATGACGATGACGATGATGATGATGAAGATGATGATGATGATGATGATGATGATGATGATGATGATGATGACGACGATGAGGGTTCCTCTTGTAGGTTGGGTGGTTGGGGAAGTATGTTGTATTTGTCCCCATCTAGATTCAAAACCCATGACCAAATGTACATGACACATACAATAGTGTCAGAATTTCAGTTAATGAAAAAAGTTACATAGATTCTTAAACATATATATTATTGTGCATAAAAGTAGATGAATAGATCATTAAATAGTTAATTACACATGCCAAAGTAGTGAGGCCTCTCATCGAAAATTTGGGGATTTTTTATTATTAACAACCTTTTCATATGAATGGTAAAGTATCATAACAAAAATACTATGATTTATTTAAATTCATTAGAAAATATTCAATCTTATTGAACATAGGTACATGTAATATTTATATGCCCAAGAATGGAAGACAAGGATTATAGTTTACCATCACCTTTAATGCATAAAGGTAAAGGGAAATTATTTGATGTTTAATTATTTTGGAAAGGTTTTAATGTAAATAGTTCCACGTCAAGTAGATGTTTGATTTTTACAATCAAGAGATAATGATTTCAAATAAATTGAAATTATGGCCTTGATTAATTATTATGAGATAACAATATACAAACACTATAATTCATTTTCTTATACTTGGTATGTTTAGATAAAAATATGTCACAACTCTCAATTTTATTATTATAATGTTTATATGGAAACTCCTAGTTAATTGTACTTAAATATATACCAAATATTAAACAATGATTGATTATGAAAGCAAGTCCTTTTTATGCCAATAGACACTTTTGATCTTAAAGCAAATCTCTATATAGTTTATTAAATGATTATGTTATAATATAGAGTTTACACTTTAATGGTTAATGAGTCTAATGCTTTAGATCTCTCACAAATGATTTGCCACAACTTATTAGGAAAAGAAATGATGTTGGAAAAATATCATATGAAATAATTACATATAATCAATAATATGAAGGACTGAGTTAATCCTGTCTTAATTAGGAAAAGACAACTCAATGATGACCACATTGGAGGTTGGTGGTTTATGTAGTTTAATTCCAAATAATCTAGAAATTTCCATTAGAGCTTTTAGAACTATGGCGCCTGCGGAAATTTCCATTACAACCTTTAGAATTCTCGGGCCCGTGGAAATTGCCATTACAACATTTAGAACTCTCCCCCCTGCATAAATTGTTGCGCGTTTGTGTCTAGAGGGAGATTGTTGCGCGTTTGTGTCCATCCTTCGGCCCTCCAACGACGAAGAAAATGAAGGTACCCCAGATGTTTGAAGGTTATTAATTCTTATAACCTAGACAATAAAGCATGGATTTCATGGCTTAGGGTTGTTACTATGGAAATAATTCATAGGACTGCAGTCTTAGTGGGAAATTTTTTATTTTCAGCTTTCATAATCAACCCTTAATTGCTTCTTATGCACCCAGAATTGAGAAAGGGTTGGTTCTTGATGGTTTTGGGTTGGTCCAGAATGCCATTTCAGGGCTAAGTTTGGGTCTAAGATATATTTGGAAAATATCTAGTTGGGTCCATACCTTATAAATAACCCCATTCATCACTGTTTACATGCCTATATTTGTGAAATATGTTGCTTTCCACCACTGTCCATGTCCATAATCACTTCAAAATGGACCGCATTTCCTTTTTTGATGCACAGAGTTCCTTCAAATATATTTTAGACTGATTCTAGGGATATTTATGCCCAATATACCGCATAATTAGACAACAACAAGACCAATGCCCTACTTCATTTCGATTTTAAAAATTTTAAAAATATTTTGCAAATATCTAGGGATTCATTACTAATTCGATCTATTAGAGCAGTTCATTGAACAAGTTTGATTTTATCTTAGTGATACTAGAATGACAAGATTTCCCTCATGGTCTAGGATCGTGGTAGTATCACTCATGCATGATGTCTCACCCTTCTTGTCTCTTTACTTCTTTTTCCGTATTGCCCTAACGCTTGCCCTACATCCCTGTTCTTCGCTTTATTTTCTTTCATGTCCTGCTCCAAATAACTTGTAGGCTCAGGTTTATTAGTTTTTATACTGCACTGTTATTATAGCTGAGTGAGATTTCTATTATAGTGATGACTGAGATATATTATGGGCTACTTGGACAATAAAGGAAAGTAATCATCATCCACATAGAGGAAATGACAATAAAGGAAATTCAAAGGCTATTAGAGGCCAATAGAGGAAAGGAAGAGGCTATTAGAGCAGGTTACCCTCATTCAACACCCACGAAAACATAGGTAATAGGGGTAAACAGAGTTTGGGGGTGTGGCATCCTACCCTTGGGTGTATATTAGATGCACCCAAGTGTGAAATCAAGGAGAAGGCACACGAACTCTAACCACTAGGGATTTTACAGAAAACTTTGAATATAATTCAATATCATTATAAAATCCCTAGGTTAGAAAGCAACTCGAACCTAACCCAATAATTTCCAAATTTTAGCGATAACAAATATTTGCTAGAGGTTATTTTGTTTGGATTTTAAAATATAAGAAAACACAGAAAAGAAATAGCTGGAAGATTAAGAAGATTAAACGTTGGAAAGGACACAACTATCATTGAATTTTTATCTCTTCTTGCTGCCACCTATATTAATTAATGAATATAATCAATATCAGCTTTAAATAACTCTTATGTCATGTTTTTAGGTTTAGGGCACATTAGTACCTTTTTCTCCGAAGTATTAGGCATCATTGTGGTGAGAAGAAAGAAGTATGTGCTCCCCTCTCAATAAAATAAAATAAAATAGAGGTTGGATGGATAGGGCATATAGAAATCCTCTGATAAATGATCACCACTTGCAGTATTTTGTAGGAGAGAAAGAACACAACTTTCCTAAAGGCCACTGAAGTAAAAAAGAAACTTGGGGGCCCGCCTTTCATAAGAGATTCAATGCTTCTAAAAAGGGAGAAAACAGATGAAGATTTGTAAGCTTAGAACCTTGTGGAGGCATTAATTTTATAACCTCTCCATTTTTTCCAAAAGAAAAATGAGAAATTGGCTAGTACTAGTATATGTGAATGATAATGAAGATGAAGTGACTAGCTCATGGAAGCAACTCTAGGATCTCTAAAAAATTGAAGAAGGGTTATTCAAAATAAGGGTTTGACAAGATATAATTGTAGTATTGATGAAAGAATACATTGAGGGGTGGTTGAGATTTTTTTTAGAAAAAAATACTTAGGCCCCTCAAACACAAAGATTTGAAAGACAGTTAAAATGGTTAGAGTTTACTAGCCATCATCTTTTCTATTTAAAGAATGACTTCATTAAGGAGTGGTGGTCCATCCACCATTTGCATCTCCCAAATTTGTAAGTATAGATGTTGAATCAATTCCCTAGTGTCTTTCATCTTATCATGTTTAATAAACCCTTAGGATATGAAGTGTTTAATTTGAACCATTGGGTGAATCTTGCCAACAAATTATACTTTAGGGACTAGGACTGCTGGTTTTAGATGAAGGGCATTTCCCACGCAATAAGGACACCAACATACTCCATTCTCTTTCCCAAATACATACGAGGAGACAGGTGTTATTTTCATGCACCCCTTTTCAGAACAATTTTAAAGATCTCTTCAATCTTTTGAGGTTGGTATGGCCCAATATTTTAGATTTGAACTCTTTTCGAGCCTTCTTCAGTCAGTTGATCAATATCATTATTGCAATTGAGAGGCATCCAAAATTAATGTACAGTGGGCATGTTCAAGACATAGTGGAGAGAATATTCTCTAAAGTGTTGGGTTATGCACTACAGAGTAGCACTGAAGAGGTTAAAACATTTGCAATTGAGTATACAACCCTTACTAGGAATCCATATATACCAATTTCTTACACCACGTTTTTGCAAGTTAAGATATATATTGAAAATATTCATCTTAATATCCTCAGGGCCACACTCAACCTTGGAAGCAATTCAATATGTAATTCAACATGAAACCTAGCAGAATCATATTTCCCATGGAATTTCGGAATGCATTCCTCCCAACTATCATTATGAAATTGCTTAGGATACCCAAAGATGTCCAAGAAAACCATTAGAATCTTCTCTGAAGTGCTGGGTTATGCACTATAGAATAGCACTGAAGAGGTTAAAACATCCACTCTACAGAATAGAACTGAAGAGGTTAAAACATCCACTCTACAGAATCTCCAAGAACTAACATCATTATTTGTCCATTACTATAAAGGAGATGTACTAGAAGATTTGCCTGGACTTGTTGATTTCACCGTTAATTTGAACCTAAATGATAAACAGAGAAGAGCACTAAGCAAGCTACAACACTTTGTAGGAAATCGAAATAGTAGAGATATAATGTCTGCAGCAGTCTACATACATCCATCACTTGAATTATGTTAGTTCTTGAAGATCCTGTAGAGTGGATGCGTGGTTTCTCTATCAGTTTCTTCTTGGATTTTATAATTTTTTGTAAAGTACTATACTTTCTCAGTAGAAAACCATTAGGATACCCCAATATGTCCAAGAAAAAAATTAGAATATTCTCTAAAGTGTTGGGTTATGCACTACAGAGTAGCATTGAAGAGGTTAAAACATCCACTCTAAAGGATCTCTAAGAACTAACATGATTATTTGTATATTACTATAAAGGATATGTACTAGAATATTTTCCTGGACTTTTTGATTTCACCGTTAAGTTGAACCTAAATGATAAACAAAGAGGAGCACCAAGCAAGCTACAACACTTTGTAGGAAATCGAATGAGTAGAGATATAATGTCTGCAGCAGTCTGCATACATCCATCACTTTAATGATGTTAGTTCTTGGAGATCTTGTAGAGTGGATGCTTGGTTTCTCTATCGGTTCCAAACATTTAGGTTCCTCATTATATGCTTCACTATATGAATCATATATGGGGTCCCCAAAACTATGATTATAGATTTCAAATATAACATCCAACTCTTCATGAAATGGATAAATATATGCATTTTCCATCTCATCATCAAACATGGGTTTTCCTACAAAATATTGCTCATCAGAATCTCAACAATATGGACCATCTAATTCAGATTCTTGGGATGAGGTAATATAATAGGAGAATGGGTTCCTTCTTAAATAGGGCCTTCTTCAAAGGAATCTTCATGGATTTTTTCAAGGTCTTTATTTTGTGGAGGTAAAATGGATCCTCAACAGATTCCTCATCGAGAATAGGATCTCATATCTTGTGTAACAACTTGAGAATATTTACAATTGAGTATACACCCTTACTAGGAATCTATATATACCAATTTCTTATGTCACGTTTTTGCAAGTTAAGATATATATTGAACATATTCATCTTAATATCCTCAGGGCCACATTCAACCTTGGAAGATATTCAATATGTAATTCAACATGAAACCTAGCAGAATCCTATTTCCCATGGAATTACAGAATGCATTCCTCCCAACTATCATTATGAAATTGATTAGGATACCCCAAGATGTCCAAGAAAACCATTAGAATGTTCTCTGAAGTGTTGGGTTATGCACTATAGAGTAACATTGAAGAGGTTACAACATCTACTCTACAAGATCTCCAAGAACTAACATCATTGTTTGTCCATTACTATAAAGGAGATGTACTAGAAGATTTGTCTAGACTTGTTGATTTCACCGTTAAGTTGAACCTAAATGAGAAATAGAGAGGAGAACTAAGCAAGCTACAACACTTTGTAGGAAATCGAATGAGTAGAGATATAATGTCTGCAGCAGTCTACATACATCCATCACTTGAATTATGTTATTTCTTGAAGATTCTGTAGAGTGGATGCTTGGTTTCTCTATCAGTTGCTTCTTGGATTTTATAATTTTTTGTAAAGTACTATACTTTCTCAGTAGAAAACCATTAGGATACCGCAATATGTCCAAGGAAACCATTAGAATCTTCTCTAAAGTGTTGGGTTATGCACTACAGAGTAGCACTAAAGAGGTTAAAACATCCACTCTACATGATCTCCAGGAACTAACATCATTATTTGTGTATTACTATAAAGGAGATGTACTAGAATATTTTTCTAGACTTGTTGATTTCACCGTTAAGTTGAACCTAAATGATAAACATAGAGGAGCACTAAGCAAGCTACAACACTTTGTAGGAAATCGAATGAGTAGAGATATAATGTCTACAGTAGTCTGCATACATCCATCACTTTAATGTTGTTAGTTCTTGGAGATCTTGTAGAGTGGATGCTTGGTTTCTCTATCAGTTGCTTCTTGGATTTTATTATTTTTTGTAAAGTACTGTACTTTCTCAGAAGAATCCTTTAAGTTTTCATCAATAGAATTCAGACATGTAGAATTCAATAGAAGTCACAACATCTTTTTGAAGCCTAATATACATAATTCCGTGGACCTTTTTGGAGATAATTTTGCACACTTTTAAATGGATAACATCAGGTTAATGATAATTCTAGGGAGTGATAAAAATGATAAGACAGAAGTAAAACTTCACCCTAAGCACTTTTAATCTAGGTCAATGATTAAGCATTTTAGGTGTGTCTGGACAGTCCATCCACCCTTTGCCCTAAGTCGTTTCCTCAAATTAATTCTCAACAAACCACAAAAAATAATTTTGGGTGCAATCTCAACATAAATAACATCAGTCCTAGGTTTGTTGCAACCGTGGAGAAGGCACCTTAGGCATAAAGAAGGGACTACTGTGCACATTTAGGCAAATTGGAGCTACATATAATGATGAATATGCATGTAAGACTATGAGCAGTAATTGGAGGCTACCCTAATCAAGTCAGTCCTTCAACAATATACCTCTGATAAGTCAGATCATTGATGTATCTCAAGATACGATCAACAACAATAACATCCACCTTCAACCCTATCACAAAGGATGGCAACCTTGTTTCAATAGTGAAAAAAAGGTAGGTAAGATTGATTCTTTTATTTTGAAAGATGGTAGGTCAGATTGATGGTTGTACTCCTAAAATTTGTTGAAGATGTTAATCCAACAAAATGGCCATTTTGATTTTTCCACCACTAAATTTGGGGTTCTTCCCCTATGCCTTTGAAATTTTTTTGATGCAATTTATGTAACTTCAATTCTTCAAATTCATGATATAGAAAGCCCTGGGCATACACATTTTGTATGTACCTCAAATGATAGATGGATAGTGTGGCCTACCCCAATACTTAGCTATGTTGAGCAAATTTATAGTAGAAAATGTGTTTTTCTCCGACAATGTGGCCCTTTTGATATTTTTGAGGTCTCTCTTGTTACTCTTACAAAAGTTGTAATAGTAATACCATAACTCGTAGGAATCCATCTACTTGAATACAAGCTTAGCCTAGTTTTATAGTATTTTAGGCTTCTAACTAGAAGGATGCCTTCCTTGTCTTCTTAGGTGTCAACAATGTTGAAATATCAATAAACAAGCTAAGGAGTTTAAGGGAGTTCATCCACTATCCATCTCTGCAAAAGTGAAACTTTATTCAATTTCAATGGTTGCAATATATATATTTTCTATCCCAACATGTTTCCATTTTAGATTCAACATGATACAAACTAGCCTTTATGTGTTTTTAGTTCCCCAATACACAACAACACCAACTAGATAAGTTGACACAAGGTTCACTACTTCTTGTTGACCTTCATAAGTATAGGTGAAGATGGTTGTGTTTGGTCAAATATAGTTCAACGAATTCTTCAATAGAAATCCTAATGACCTTCATTTCTTGTAATAAAAACCATCAAGAATTTGAAACATATCCCTAATAATAAGGTGCATAATGTTTCTTAGGGGCTAGTTTTCCATCTTGAAATTCCACAACGTTACCTTCATTTAGTGAGAGTAGTGAAAGAATCCATATTATATAAGACAATGCTATAATATTGAAAAACTTCAAGGTTGATGGCCTGTAATGAACATGTGCAAATTAATTGTGCATGGTCTAGAGATTCTTTGGTGTTTAGAGACACCTATGGGCCTATTCAAAGCTATTGCAACAAAATATGACGACTTGTTGGCTTGAATCGTTTGGGTTGTTGTAGACTTGTAGTGTTATTGGTGTGAGTGATCTTTGATGTTTCCCTGCCCTTTTTCCATCCCCTTGGCATCCAAAATCAAACAGTTCTTCATATGTTTGTAGAATATTTCTCTTGATTTGACTGAAGCTCCTAGTACATCTAATAGACTGTTCTGTTGGTAGATACTATTGAAGATTAAAAAGGTTTAATTTAAACCAAACCATTTGCTAATTTTTCTCCAAGTGGAAAGAGAGGAAAGGTCAAAAATCCATTCAAGTTTAATATGGTTGGTTGGAGAAAAAGACTTTGTCATATTGATCAAAGTAGAATGCAAGGCATTTAATGCCACCCTATTAGGAAATTGAGAAGAGAATAACACAGGATGAACACCATTAGCATCACTTGAAACACATATCATAGAAATTAATGATAAAGAGAAAAGGCAACAATCTCTTTAGGTAAGTGTTTTGAGCCTTGTCTCACTATATTTATAAGACAATTTCAAAGGATTCATCAAATCATTGAGGAAGGCATGATACAATTAATTTAAGAGCCTTTTATTTTGTGCGGAATAGTCTCTTTTGGTTCTTTATACTATGGGATTGCGTTAGGGTTTCCTTAGGGTTGAAAATTAATATGGGAAAACAAGTTAGCGTTGCCTTAGGGATGAAAATTAATATGGGAAAACAAGCATCATCATGACAAGCTTAAAGGAATAAATCAGTAAATATTACGGACTGATATAAATGTATTTAAAACATTGCTTTCATTCCTGAATGTGCCAAGTAGCAGATTTGGAAATGTCAGCTCTTCACCACCATGGATTATATATATATATATATATATATATATATATATGATTGCTGGAGGTTACCACTAGGAAATATTCCTCCAAGAATGCCTATAGCAATTGGTCTGATTTCTTCCATTATTTTGGTGGTACCTACCTGAAATCTCCCAACTCTATTCAAGTTAGCATTTCCTTAGGGTTGAAAATTAATATGTTAATGTTATACCATAAATTACTCTCCAAGATGGGAAGGGACATTGTCAAATCATATTTCCAAATCAACACTACCTTCTAGGGTTCCATATTCATCTACAAGGTAGAACTTGTGACATGAAGATACATACTATATCAACATAAAACTGTGTTGCTTTTAGCAGTATGGGTGAAAAATAGAAGACTACAAATCAATGATAAGTTGGGGATAATCTTCATTGTAAAAGGACCTTTGGGTGGAAATAACAGGGCATCAATTCATCCTCCATTGGAGTCCTTCAACCATTCATCTCTCTCCCCTTCGTTCGTACGTATCAAAATATTTACTTTGGGAACAAAGTACTTATATAGTTCGATCAAAGCCATCAGATGTGCAAGATCCTGAAAGTAAGGATATTGTTTCATGTTTCAATTTTGTTTTCAAAAGGAAGAGTGAAAAGTTAGGAAGTACCAAAGCTAGTCATTATGTGCATGTGGACTTAATGTAGGGAGAGAAGTCATGTCTAATTTTTTGTTCTTGAATGGGAGAAATGATGAAACCACAATAATGGTTTATAGATGGATATTTAATAACCATGGGAAGATTCATGAGTTAGTCATAAGACATTCCAGTGTAGTGTTGTAGGATTTCCACTATGCAAATAAGGCATTGACTTGATAGTCACAATCCCATTAGTATGATAAATTATGGGAGAGAGAAAAACATCCCTACACAAATATTAACCGATAACTATGGTTTTGGTGTATCATTTGGAGAATAACGTCCTCTAACAATAGTTGTTATTATGACTCTTAAAGGGTCCTACATGATATCTGGGCAGTTTTAGGCCCTTGAGCTTTGAAGCTTAAGAAGCCATAAACAATAGGTATGTGCACCCTAGAAATGATGGAAAAGATCATAAAACATATTAGGTAAAATGTATATTCATCTACAACATCACAACAACATTCATGGGAAAAATAAAAACCACTTACAACCATCAAAACTAAGGGTTACAACAATAATGAGTGTAGAGTAAGGAGAGAGGAGTGGCCAAGAAAGTGAATAATTGGGCCAATGTAGAGTGGAGAAGTGACCTAAAACTTTGGAAGAAGATATTAACCAAGATTCCTTGAAAAAGGAACTCATGTCAAAGATGCTTTTTGAGGGAAGTGACCAACATAACAACTCCGTATCATTTCTATCCGAAGTAAATGTAGATGAATATGAAGATATGTTCTTTCAAGGAGATAGTCCATTAAAGGAGAACCTCCAGGACCTGTACAGACATATACTAGCATAAATTGCAGTGTTATATTTGCTGCATATACATAACAGTTTGTCTCAAGCTTGACAATGTTGAAAGGCCAAAGTCCAATGGGCACAAGAATACATATGAAGTTTGTGAATGGACAAAGGGCATTTGGAACTCCTCTGAATTAAGTTTGTGTAGTGTTTGTTGTTATGGATTACAGAGACCTATGCATTGGCTCCTTGAATGTAATGAGGACCAAGAGCATTAGACATAGACTCATTAAATCTACAAATATTGTTGTTGAAAGGGGCTTAGGCCAATAGTAAGAACACCCGCAAATCCAAATACACAACCACCATATCGCTCCAACATTGTATAGGTAATCATACTTGCTATATGTGATGTTTGTTTCTAACATCTTTCCAAAGACGTGAAAGCATTGGTGACCAAGAATAGTGCCCATCCATGTATATTGCCAAATCCTTTAGGAACACACATTTATAATACATTATATAAATATTTGTGAGCATATCATAGTGCCCATGTATAACATGATATTTTGTGAGCCTACCCAATACAAGTTAGGAAAAGGCAATGCAAGCAATAAGTGAGAATGGAGACTTGTATGCAACTAAAAGAGGGGCATACATTAGAATTTTTAGGGATACCAAATGCCCACACCTATTACCCAAACTCATTCTTGAAATTTTTTTTCTTTAGGGAGTAGGAAACTTTTACAAGTTTTTTGCTGGTATTTTGCTATGTTTTTGCCAAATTGTTTCTAGCCATGGTGTAGGTAGAACCAAATAGGTATTTGTTAGACCTGTCTTCCTCCAGCGATGGGAGTTTGGGAAGGCTAGAGGAAAGTGAGACATCCAATAGGTCTATAAGGGCTAGATCAACTAGATGTCAGAAGATCAGAAGAAAATTCAATAAACGCATGGAATTTTTTCTCAAAGGAGGGGTGTCATGTTCCTATGATGATGAGACAGTGGGAGACATCGACGTTCCCTTAAGGTACAAACACCTAGTGAAAAAATGGGTTCCTAGGGATATTTCTCAAGTAAACATTGTTTTTTGTGTGAATGAGAGCATATATAGAATTGCACCATTGTCATTGCATGGATTGGGGTTGTTTTGCATGGACGACATAAAGGTCAGATATGGCAGATGTGCAGAATTGATGGAGTATGTTGGACCCTCTTACAACTACAGTGATTGGATGCGCCTGGTCCAATATACATGAAGTATCCGTAGATATGGGTTGTCAGCGAATTATATACAACTAAAAGACAAAGCTCAAAAATAAAGGAGAAACGTTGTACATGGACGAAAGGCCAAAAACAACTGGTAATATTGCGGGGTTTCTAAACAATACACAACCGAGGTCTACACTTAAGCAACACAGCTGCATATTCGAGTCGCGTGAAGGAAACCGTGTCTTTGTATGTGCAATTAAATCAATAGCTTCCGACAAAGAATTGCTTATTAATTACAATTTGAATCATGTAGATACAAACACAATTAGTATGGTTATGGTACATCCAACAATTTAACCAACATTTTATTAATTATTTTAACATCTATAGGATTTTTTGTTAGCATATAATTATAATTTTCTACTTTTCTGGTTTCGTTAGGTAATTTTTAGTGTTTTTTTGATGCAGGGTTCTCTCAGGGGCACCTCCCTCTCCGTAGATGTTTGTATACTTGAGTTAGGGTGGCAGTTATATATTGATATTTCCAATGTAATAAATTTAGGATGGATAAATAGATCTGTTGTTATGTATTTTCATTAGTATATTCAGTTTGTTTATATAATATTATCTATTTTCCATGCAGAGTGTTGATAAGGGAAGCCAATCGGCTATTGATCAGCCGACTGCAGCATCAGGGCAACATGAAAACATGAATGTAATTCTCCATTTCAAATGCTTTAAAATCATAAACATGTATATCGTGTAGCATAATGTTTATTTTGTTATGTATTTTTTCGTTTTTATGTTTGCGTTCATGATGATAATGTTGTCTACCTTTTTTGCAGGTTGACCAAGGAAAGTCCCCAACTGTTGATCAGACGACTGGAGACTCGAGGCAACCTGTAAACCTAAATGTAATTGCACATTCTAAATACTTAAAAAATGTACACATATAAAACATGTAGCATAATGTTTATTTTTGTTATGTATTTTTTAGCTTATACATATTGTGTTCATTGTGATAATGTTCTCTACTTTTTTTGTAGGTGGATGATTAGGGTAAGTCCCCAACTGTTGATCAGACCACACCCTCATATAGGCATCAGGTAATCCTAGATGTAATACTATGAATCTATCATGATAAACAATTTTTCTTAATATATTTTTTTGCGCACACTATTGCATCATAGACTAAGCAATGTTTTATATATTTCTATTGCAGATAGGCGATTCGGTTTATGGAACATCGTCTCAACACTCTTTATAGAATGAGGCCTCCCAGTTGATGAGAGATAGTGAAATTAGAGGGTCCGCAGACCCGTTGAGGGTGCTACAGAAGTCCAGGGAAAAAAAATGAGGAACTAATTCTTCTGACATTGACAGTTCCACAAACAGAAGAGATCAAAGAAAATATTCAATTGTTGTTACAAAGATGTAAAAAATTGGAAGTAATTTCTTGAACAATAATGTAAATTCATTTAGAACTTTATAATATTTAATTTTATATGCTATTGAACTTATAATACACTGGTTTGAATTTACAGCATGTTATGGAGCTTTGCAGTGGTAGTCAAGGAAATGTTGGTCCCAGTGATCAAACCACTCCATGTACACCACATACTACTCCCATATTGTCCACTAAATAGTCGGCAACACGCTCTGCAACACCCTCGAAGCCAGTAGAGGGTGCAGCCAATGATGCCCCACCCACAACAGATGCTACAGAAGAAGGGGTAAATGCAGGGTTAGATAGAGAGGTGGATGCATTTCCTGGATCTTCTCGTGTCACTAGCATTGGTTCAATAGTGTGTACATTTTTGGTGAATTAAAGAACTGGATCCAATAAATATAGAAAAGATTCCAGGTGATTATAGAATGTTCAATTTAGTTTTTATAATTTGTGTCTAATATAAGGATAATGTTTTTTAATGTTGGCTAATGATGGCATTAATTCTTTGCAGGAAATGATATATTTTATAAACACGTGAATGATATATCCTTGGAAATATTCAAGCCCACCATCCACACAATGTGAAACAAGCAGCCAAAAGATTTAAAGGATGAGTTGACTAATCGCTTGGTTGGTCTGTTCGGAAAATATACCTTCGATACATCGAAGGTCCTACAGAAGGCTGGAAAACATCTGAAGATTGTCTGAGATCAGTATAGGGTTCACCTAGAAAAGAAACCTAGGTATGAGTGCCCTCCAATGATTCCATATATGGAGTGGAAATCCCTGGTGGAAGATGGAAAAGATAAGGTTCTGAGAAAATCAAGAAAGATACCACCAGGAATAGGGACGTATGCAATACATTCCAAAATGTAATGGGAAGCCTTATTATTACTAGTTTTTATATCAAATTTGGTACACCGACTAACGTATTTCAACACTTGATTAGGCTCTTGGACACATCTAAGGCCACCAAGGCAAGAATTGAAAAAATTGGCCAACACAAGCTTGGGCCTAGTGGTTACTCGAACTTGGCGACCCGATATGTAAGTATCGCAAAACCCGAATCAAGCATCCAAATATCAAACATATAATTATTTTCGTTTTGTTCTGGAAAAAAATGTAAAATTAATGACATCATGCAAATATGAAGGCCGACCGGTTCAGAGAATTTCCTAGTGCGGATTACATGAAGCTTGGCTTCGAACAGGGCTTTAGTGCCGTTGTTGAACATTGGAGAAGCTTGTCTGGGCATACTGCACGATCTTCTGCTGATCCATCTGGTGCGCAGGTATGTAAAAAATGTATAGTTTAATGATAATTTATTAATTCTCATGCAATTTATTCCTTATAAATAAATTAGCATAAATTATTTATTCCTTTTTTAGCAGGAAAGTAATGATCCCGATCATGTCGAGGATGTACATGACCAACCAGACGAAGATCATGCTTCGATTCCTAGTAATGAATTTATTAATATGTTAATGTTTTGTATAGATAATTGCAAATGATGAACATTAATTCTAATTCTACACAATTCAACTGCAGAGCCTGTAGATGCAGATAACACTGAACAAGTTGAGCCTGTACAAGATAATGATGAACATGCTGATGTGCCCATGGCAGGTAAAAAAACATATTTGTAATCTTTTTTTAAATGAATTACTCATATTTATAAAAATATATATATATATATATATATATATTAATGTAATATTTTTACATTATTGCATAAATTTATTGCCCCTCGTCGGAAGTTCAACCTTGCGAGCAGACTAGTAGGGAGACCGAGGATCAGATTCCAGAAGATGTAACTCTAACTAAATATTTAAAGAGAAGAAAAGTAAAAAGTAAGTGACTAAACAAATTTTGAGTAATTCTTATTCATAATAAAAAAAAATTACATGTTTTTTTCCTCAGTTTCATGAATGAATGGTTAAATGAATGCTTTAATGAATGGTTTACTGATTTTTTTTATCTACCATTGACTAAATGAATGGTTTAATGAATGATTTAATGAATGGTTTAATGAATGGTTTTTTCAGCTGTTGAATGATTGAATGGTTTAATGAATGATTTAAAGAATCATTTAATGAAAGCATCTTTCAAATATTGAGTGAAATAATTTGCAGTAGATGCATTGTTATTTGCATTGTAGATGCTTGGTTATTTGGATTGTGAAATAGTGAAATAAATTGTTATTTGCAAGTAGATGGATTGGGTTTGGGGAATTGAGAGTGATGTGAGGGGGGGGAGGTGCCATAAGAGCTTCCACCTTCATGTGGTTGGTCCCATTTAGTAGAGAATATTAAATTATTCTAGAAATATAGAGGAGCTCAATGAATGGTAAGGAAGAATACATTAAAAACAACTATTTCTATAATTTTAGTGTATAATTTTCACTATTTCTATTTCACTCCTCCATTGGAACTTGTTACAGATAGCGTTGAGAAACATTTCCATAGTTAAGAGGCAAGAAATGGCGTTTTTATGTGATCGATGGCCTTATATACATAGTGTTTCTGGTTATCCATGTTTTATCAGGTGATCTATTATTAACAATCAATTTACTTGAATAGTTGAATAGTATTGTAATTTACATTGTAATAGTATTGTACTTATTTAGATTGGTTTTGTTATTTTCATAAACAAACATAAATTTATTTGATGGGTACTAACATGAAACTATTGCAACAAAAAAAAAATTGAAGTATGTTGAATGATTTGAAAAGTAAAGCAGAAGAAGATAGTGCGAAGCCCCACAAATCAAGGTATAATTATGTTTTCTTTTGTTTGATTGAGATGTGTATTGGGTATTTATGCATGTGCACACACAAACATTTAGTTGATGATGATGATTAACATAAATTCAGGTGAAATTTGTTATATCTGATCTAAAAGCTTACCTTAAATAGTTTGATTTATTAGGATAACTGGCCCCTTGGTAATACTTTACCAATTCCATATAGTTATGAATTCCATATGTACATGAAAATATATGGGAAATGGCCATTTGTCATTGGACATATGGCTATGAATTACATTTTATTCATTCGTCATATTGTTTGAACATTGAATCACCCAAGTAAAACTTATATGCATGTGCATGACATTGAATTGAAGGATCATAAGAGGGCACACTATTTTCTTTGTGGGTGAGTCCTGTTTTCTTTATTTTATTTTAAATCTAAATTCTAAATAAGGACTTATTTTTGCATTTCAAATTACACCAAGATATCTTCCACATGTAGAAACGTCCTCCATAAAGCAATGATGGTTGATGATAAGTAGAAGCAAACCCCAACCTCCAAAATCCCCTAAGATGCAATGTTTCACCTTGTCCACAAAAATGTCCAAGAGAAGGCCTCTCCAAACTGGAAGGAAACCTAAACTTATGTTGTGTCTCCCCTAAGTCACCTTCAAGAAAGATGCCCCTCCAATAATATTCATATCACAACAAAAAAAAAACTTCTAAGAGATATGAGTCTTTATATATCCAATGTACTGATCCAACACTCAATTAATATAGAAACAAGGCCTTCCTTCAGTGAAAAGTATCGTCCAAGGCCGAGGGCTTGCTGAAAGAAGACTTTCAATGGTGTACTCAATCCTATGTAGACATAGTTGAAATACCTCGTAAATGGAATTGGATTCCTCTAAGGATGGCTTATGTGGATTGGATCAACATTTTTAAGCCTCATGTGATATATAGAGGAGCCTTTATAACACAACAATGTTTCCATAATTCTTCACTGCTGAGTTTTTATTTCCTAGGTTGTACCTTCATTATGATAGGAAAGGTGCACAAAACTCTTGAAACATGAGTCAAAGGTGGATTAGCCCTCAATGAAAGTGAAGACAAGCCAGTTGGGCCAATGCTTGTGAAAACTTCACCCTATAGTGCTTAAAAATCAACATAATATGCCATGTGAGCTTCCTAGAAATGATAATGTTGAAGCGCTACTGTTGATTCGATGCCAATAGATAGTTCTTTGCTGCTACAATATGCCCAAGGACACTTTTATGCTATTATTCTTTACACATATCTCACCCAAACATGGTATTTTGAAACCTATTGTTGTGTTATACCCATTAATTTTCCCTAGATTTCAAGGTTTATAGCCATTCTCATCAATACATCTTCCCAAAACTGGATTACCGCTCACTAGAAGGTCAAATAGGGATGAGAAATGATTTTAAGGACCAGTATGTGCCCAACAACATGGATATTTAGGGTCATTATTGTTGTTCATTACACCAGACTTCCCATAGACATGGATTTACTTCTCTAATATCCGCATAGTCTGCCCAGAACAAGCTCAAAGTCATATCAGACTTTCTAGATATCATTGTTTACTACTAATACTTATTATAAAATGTTTCCAGGTCTAAGTTTTATCCACTTTACGTAGGTTTCCAACCGTGGTAATGCTACAAACATAAATATAATTAATTAGAATTAATTTAAAAGTCAATAAATTAAGCTTAGCATCAAATGGAAATTTAAGGGAAAAACCTATTAGATAGAATGGATTTGATACCAATGTAGCAACGAAAGTGCTAAATTAACATAAATTAACATATTAAGTGCCTTTTTCTCCCTTGAGATTTGTCATTTCTTTATCTTCATTTATCTTAATTAGTAGTCTAAACCTTGAGACCTACCATTTGCATGCCATTGTAGACTCTCTGAGTAGGATACCATTCTATTAGCTTTCCTAGCCTCTACTCTTGGCTACAACCATCTACCTCTCATGTAGCATTTCAATCCATTTTCCGAACACCCTCTCAAACACTATGAAACTACTTTGGCTAGATGTATATGTAAATCTTGTGTTTGTTAGTCCAAACTTAATATTTTGACAATACATGTTTGTATGTAACCACTATACTGAGTATGTGCCCTACTTGTCTCAAAGGTATTATTGGTATGCTTGATTATGAAGTGATTCCTTAATAGTTATTTAATTAACAAACATCATTTCAAGTTACTGAGTAGTTATTCATGCATATAAAGCTTCAAGATAGGAACTTGAGTTTCCTCTATTGTATCCTGCATTTATGCCAGAAACTGTACTCTTAATTTCCTATATGCAAGTTATCTTCAGTCTCAAATCACTCTCTTATTAGGGTTATAGTTTGTATGCATGGTCAAAGGCAGTTGGTTGGTCACCTCACTCACGGTCCATCCAATGAAAAACCTATGAACCGAATGGCCCAATTGAATGAATTGAAGGGACTCAAGAGTGAAATGAGTTTTCATGAATACTACAAGCTTGATTAAACTATAATATTATAATCCCTACAAAACTTTGATATTTTAGGCTTCAAACTGTAAATATTTGTGTCAAGACCTCATGCTAGCTAAATATATAGTCTTACAAGCCTCATCCTCCATAGATCCTACCAATCATTTTTCGATCAAAACTAGGCATTTTATTATCCTTTCCCAATCATCATTCGGATTCCACATGCCAAGTATTCCATTTGATTAAATATTATAGTGAGAATTTTTGAAGCTATCATAGTTAAAGACAAGAACCACTCTCAACCAATGGAAAACCTCAGAGTGGTTAGGGTATTTAAGATCTTCATTATTATTGCAGATTTATTTTTGTGCTTGTGATGAGTTGAGCTCTATTTTCATCCCCTTTTTAGACCCATAATCCACTGTTGGTATTTTTATTTAACTCTGATGTTGGAAAAGGTAAATTGAGTAGAGTTCATCACCATGAGCCTACTTCAAGTGCTTCATTGCTATCCATTTGGTGATCAAGTGTGCTCATCACCTTTATTCGTAGTTGCCCACGTGTCTGCTTAGGCTGTATGTAGTATATATTTGAAATATGAGAGAAATGTTCACAATTTATGAGATTTATATAATTCCAGAGGCCTTAAAATAACTTTCAAAATCCCTCAGTGATGTGTACCCCTTGGTAAATCAATTCCTTGATCAATCATAAACATAATGCTTGGGTACCATTTATTTAGGCCGTTTCTCGTCCTCTGCCTACAGTGGATTTTAAGCATTCCATTTTACACCTCCTAGTTGTTCTTCACATGTATAGAATTATATGGGTTTTAGTGTCTAATGCAAATAACTTGGATTGAAGGTTCTTTCCCAAGGAAAAAATGTTTTTATTGAAATAAGCCCATTTGCAGCCATGACTTTTGATAATTTTGTGAGCTATAATAGGCAATTAGCTAAAATTTTGATGTTGTACATCTATTTAAATAGAATTGTAGTCTGAATTAATTCCTTGCTTGGTTGATTTTGATATCCTTATGAGTTTATCTGCATTCCATTTTGTAGGCTTAGGAAAGACTAAGAAGGTTACATGGATTCTCATCAAATAATGATTTCTTTAGGTTTCTGACTAATTGTTCATCAGGGTAGTTTCCTGGAAGCTAACAGTAATATACACTAAACATATGAGACCATTTGTGAAATGATCTTAGTACAAGTATTTGCAGGAAGTGAAATTTCTTCCAGTGTGATGGTTTTCAGAACTGCTTGTTTCAACTATGTTGTCTAGACACTATACTGGTAACAATATTTTTATCCTTGTTTGTGATTGTAAATTAAAGTTATAATGTAGCATTTTGAACTTTTGAACATTATATACTTGTAACATAGAGTAACATCTAGTTAGTTTACCTTACAATAATGCTGAGAAGCAAGCTATCTTAGCCAATGTTTTTCCTTTGTGTAGAATTTCATGACTATTCTAAATGTTGGTATTAGGTAAAGAAAGGGATTTCATAATTTTCAACACCGTATAATTTGTGTTGAAATCCTAAGAACAAGAGGTAAACCATGCTCCTACCCTACATTACTCTAATGTTATGTCATTGGTTGTGATCTAATTAGAGATGGCAATATCAGTAATCACGTGTAATTTTCAAGTTGCAATTTAACATCCACAAAAGGTGTAACTACACAATCACTAAATGAGAATGGTTAGAAATCATGCATAACATTTAAAAATTCTGATATTATTTTCTTCCTAGTCCTAAGACCTTTTGAACTACCATTTTAGAACCTAGAAATCATGTTCAAGTTAGTGTTGAGTTATTTGAGTTGTTTGAGTTAAGATTATTCAATTCATTCATCAAGTTAGTCTATTTAAAGATTGACATAGTAAAATACCTAACAATATAAGAGATTCAATAATGTAATAGTTAAAACTTATGTTATCTAAGGTTGAATATCACATTTTGTTAGAGCCTGGCAATAAGACATTGAAATTATTAGCCAAAAAAAATTGAAATCAAAGGGTAAACTAATTGGTGAATGGCAACCTTTCAATTGAAATATTTTTTTGGTATGAACAGGGATATCAAAACTGTTAGGTTTGGAATATGCTTGTGGGAATATACACCTTTCTAAATCTCCCTAGGGTGCAAGCAAACCAATTAGTGCAATGTGCACTAACAACTTCTCTTAAATATTCATACCGTTAAAAAAGAATTGATCTCTTAGATATGTGTCATAAGGTATCTCACCACTATGCTTATGTCATTTATGCATGTATTGGTGAGGTTGTTATTCAAGAGCATATTCTAGGAAATTTTCACACTCTAGTACAGACTCTAGAGTAGTCAGTGATGCATGTGTTGTTGAGTTTGTTCTTCAGGAGATTCTTCTGGGAATCGTTGACACTCTAGTATTTTTTTTAAGGAAGAAAAAAGCCTGTCCTTGTTATTCTTATTAAGAATCAAAGGGAATCAATCCTACCATCCCAGAATGGGTTACATTTTAGAAGTATACAGCTCATATTTAATTTATTCTCCCCAAGACACTTCCAGGGGGGAAGGCAATACAAATGTGTAAAGGCTCCCACCAGAAGTACTGTCTCATCATGTATGGAGTCAGTCTTTTCATCCTCATCTATCGAGAACCAAAGGGATAATATATGCAATCTAAAAGAGGCCGCTCAATGAGCAGCATGTCAACAATCATTATAGAAGTAAGCTCCCCTATCCAAGCTCAAAAGAGATGAAAAGAACCATTTGAGAACAAATGATCCTCCATAAATTCAGAGAAACAGCCATTGCCCTGTGAAAAAGTGAGAGCAGTTTTAGAGAGATGATCAGCAATCCGATTGTGTTCTCGGTAGATGTGAGTGAAAGATAGATTCAAAAAGCTAGAAAACAACTTTTGTGTTTCTCGACACCAGTGAAAGAGATCTGGTGGGGAGAGAGCAGTCGATCCCTTTGCCCAGTTAATGATGACCTGTGAGTCATCGAATATGTGGGATAAGGGGATCCCCATCATATGGGAAGATAGCAGAAGTGCCCAAAGGACAAGTAGTTCTGCTTTTGCATTGGTACCATATCCAGCCCCCAGCGCGAACTTGAAATGATGAGACTCATTCAAATATAAGCTGTACCCAAGACCCGCTGTCTTGTTGGTTGAAGCACCATAAAAAAACCAAATGGGAAATACATACAGGGAGGTTTCCCTATTTTCCTGTATTGTTTAAATTTGACAGGCAGAGAAGAATAGGTCTGTACATGATTTGTAACTTGTTGTACTATGCTGTGAAAATTCCTTTTCTTACCTTCGAAAATGGGAAGATTACGTGCTTTCCATATGATCCACATCATATGGAATGGAATAGACTGTAGTGTCGAATTCTTTGTGAAATTACCTGCCCAATTCCTAACAAATGAAGAAGGAGAATCCGTGGGAGAAGTGTAAGGGAGCTGGAAATGATCACATAAGAGGCCAAGAACTGTTTTCTAGACTGTGCAATGAGAGTAAATATGTGCAATTGTCTCCTCATCAGAATATAGAGTAGTATTGCTTCATACATTTTGTTAGCCTATTTTCCTACAATATGACGAATTAGGTGGCACTTCATTGAATCCATAATTATCATCCTTGATTTTTTTTTCTCATATTGACCCTATCATTGGGGATTCAAGTAGGGTGCTCCTGGTGATTCAAGAAGGATGAGAGATAGTATTTGGTGGTTTTGATCATAATCACTTCAAGGGTAAACATCAATATGCTCCTGTTACTCGAAAGGGTTACTAGAAGGTATGTAATAGAATCATGTTAGTTTTCCAAGTTTAGTATTGAATGTATTTAAGGATAAACACATGCATACCATGTTCTTTGTATGATTCATTGTTACTAGTAGGTATGTCATGGGATTATTCTACTCTAATAAATCGATGTTTCTATTTCCTTCAATTTGACATGGGAGACTTCCTCATTGATGATCAATCAATAGGTCTGCATACAGTCCATCTTCTTCAATTGGGCGCATGATTGCTTCTTAAGGAATCTTATGAAAATATTGATGGCATTTTATGAACATTTAGTTGCAGGTTTTTGTGCTGGAGGTTTTGTTTCTATTGCATATTCTGTAACTTCTTTGCTAGCTGGTCCATCGGTAAAGCTTGCAAACCTTTGATCTTTTGGAAATTTCTTGTATAAGTTAGTGGTGTTTTCTAGGTATGTGCATGATAAAAGAATATAAACCACAAAGGTGTGGCACATCTAATGCTTGTATGCTCAAGCAATCAACGAATGCTCAATAATGCTCATGTGATAAATTGATATGCTATCTTTGTAGTATGAAAGATATATAGTTGAACCGATTTCAAGAATTTTCTCAGTTTCAAGGACCGAAGGGAGATAATTTCCTTTGTTTGTTTTATTACATTATTTAAGCCAAGCATGTCTAGATGCTATTGTAATTTTCTATACAAGGAGAGATATTTACTTTGTTGCTTCTATGCATTGTTTTGCTAAACTTCCACACCTAACAAATATATGCAATGCTTTATAGACCATGTGTTGCTTTTATACTGAGATTCCTCATAATATGTATTTGTGATGTGCAAATATCTGATGTTCATGATTGTTGTTCTATAATAATTGTCGATCATGTTTGCTATGATTTTCAAGGGAATTATAACTCAAATCAACAATGCTATTGGTGCCTTGGGTATTGTTAGCCAGGAATGCAAAACTGTTGTGTCACAATATGGAGATGGAATTATGGAGCTCTTAATGGCATATGTATGTCTTTAATTTATCAAAGCTTATATGAATCATTATAAGAAAATGTATAGAGGATAATTCCCAATATTTTCAAGATGCCACAAGATATGTGAATCGAACTGCACTATATATTTTTACTAAAGGAACTATGTAGGGTCCTTTTATGTGTGTCTTGCGTAGTGTGCACGTAATAACCTCCACATTGATTTTCCTGGGTACTATATTTCATGTTCTATTGATGGATAAATGAAGTAAATTTGTAAGATTGGGTCAACTGAATCTAAGGTCTCTCTTAAGCTTGTTCTAGTTAGTCTAGAAGCATGCAAAGGACAATAGGCCACCTTTTATGTATTGAATTTACCATTCATTTGGAAAAAGAGGACAATGCATAAAGTTTAAATGGTGCAACTCTGTCAGATTTGCAAATAATGGTGCAACTCTGTCAGCTTTGCAAATAATGGTGCAAATCAGCTTTAGCCATCCCCATAACCTAGTTTCTAATTTAGAAACTATCTTATAACCTAATACATTGATAATAAAAAAGGGAACATTTTTTTAAAACTAGTTAAACATATACATAATGTTTACTTAAGGCAGGGACTAGCTATCTTTAGCAACATCTCTTGTTTGATTAGGCTTCCTTGTGTATTTCTAGTCTTCCTTTGTTATTTTGTCAGAGTTTAAGGCATTGTTTCATGTTGCACTCCCTTAGACTAGTTCGTGTTCCAATATGATTGATTTAATTTGAAGGGGGGTTTATTATCAGCTTTGTGGTTCTTCCCAAGTGGCTATAGGTTCCCCTCTCTACTTTTTTTCATTTTGGAGTTGCACAATCCTTTTTACATCATAGTAAATTCTATTTAAAATCCTTGTTTTGGTAACTCGCAAGACTATAGGGAGGGTTTGATATAACCCAAGATACATACCATTATACTTGTCAATTTAGTCTCTAGTAAGAACCCTTATCCATATATATTTCATATTCATATAACTAAAATTCAAATGCTAATGGAATTCAATGTTCAGGGCTTAAGAATCTGCATTATAATTGTTTTGGCCATAACCCTTGATTTCCCTCACTTAAACTAACTATAATTTTTACCTGGTAAGTTAATATGCTACCTTTGGTTTATTCTCACATAATTTCATATTTAAGTCGTGTTTAAGGGTGAACTTATTTAATAATTATTCATTTTGTTTGTAATTTGGTAATTTTGGATTTTGACACCTCACCCAAATTTGACGGTACTAGTAATTCGATTCCAGGTATGTGTAGTTGTTGGTGCCCTGGTATGCATAATGATGTAAAGGGGGTAATATATTTTTTTAAAGGAAAAAATGATAAAAATTGAAGAAATGTAATGAATCACCTCCTTATGGTTAGGTTTTATGACTCATTTAGGTTTTTAACGATCCTATATAAGAATTCCTCAAGAAAAGATAAAGGATTATATTATGGTATCACATGTAAGATTGCACCTTTAATATGAGTAACTTCTTGGCATAAATATAACTAGACAAATGGATTGATGTATGTTAGTTAGGTAGGATTTCTTGGGAGTCAGCTGACTATAGAATTGCAGCTGCTTCTAAATTGACAAAATTAGCTGCATTGTTTACAGACAAATCCCAAGAAGATCTTCTCACAAATTGGCTTGTGCTCTTATGATGGTGCAAGAGATGTCAGGTGAGATTCCTTTATGTTGTTTTCTGTTGAAATGATTGTACATAGTCTAACTGTGTACTCATCAATAATACCTTTTTGGGATACTGTGCATGTAAATTTTTTGGACATAATCATTATTTGGATTTGCTTTAGCCTAAGAAGAACATTTGTTATGACCTAGTTTGTGAATAATTTGCATTACCCTCATCTTCCCCATATATTGATTAACAATTTGTTCTATAGTTTAAGAAAAATCATCTCCGGAATTATCTTCTACATGGACTTCTAGAGAAACCCCTCTAGAATTGTTTTGACAAGAAAAATAACTCATCTGATCAACTTGCCATGGTTTTGTTCTGTGTTTGACCATGATTATGATGATTAAATACATGCATACTAGTTTCAATCTATTTAAATGACTGTTCAAGTGTATTTACAAGAGAATTTTCCTCCTGTAGCAAAGATTGAGGTTCTAGGTCAATTCCTTTTCTACTCTCATTAACCAACGAAGTACAATCTTGAACAATTGCTATAGATTCACCACTATGGGCTATCAAAAATTTGTTCACCTTAAATTCTAAATCCCCATTGTGACCCATCTCACCATTAATGTTTGAGAAAATGCAACACCAATATTCTTGTGATGACCATGGAATTTGTAAATAAAATTCACCCAACCTATATTCTGAAATTGTTGCAAAACATCTTGGTAAGTATCAATTAACTCTGAACTATTATGTTTTTTCCTATGTATCATCCCCATGAGCACGAAGAGCATTAAAAATACTGGTAAATTATACACCTAAGGGTTTGGGGAAATACTGAGGTAAACCCTTACTAAAAATGGGGATTATGAGAACCCTCATGAAACAACATGAAACCCTCAAGAATGATTGAAAGGTATCACACATAAAAACAAATCTCTTAGTATCTTTGTTTTGATCAACCATATCCTTTCATGAATGTATGGAAAGGGAATTACAGATAAGGGAGTTAATGGAAAGAATCATGACTCGATAAGTGTTGAAAGAGTATGGTGTAGTGACCAAGTTCATTACCATGGCTATCATACTCCACAATAAATAGATGACATGAATCCTGCCATGTCAACTCGCACTAGGTGATAGCCATCATGGTGATACAATGTACGAGCTTACTAAGAGATGGTTAATCCAAGCCAATTGATAAAACCATGGTAATATAAGTTATGCATTAACTTGAGTTTAAATCCATGGCTAGGATTCTTGTATATTAGGATTATATTAGACATTAACCCACATGTGTAATTTTGAGTGTTCATGTTATATGACAAGGTATCGTCATGTACATTTTGAAAGTAGGTGTGTAAAAAATGCCAACGAAAACAATATATACCCAAAGTACATTAATTTCATAAGAATGAATATAGTTAAACATATAAATTTTAATTCTTTAAACATTACTTAATCTAGAAAATCAAAGATCCTTGGTAAATAACACAACTGCTACACTTATGCAAATAAGAGATCACCTTGCCACCATACAACATTATTGTAGCCATATGCCTTTAGTAGATTTCAGATTTTGAATAATGCATACATGTGAAATAATCTTTGTTGAAAATTGAACAATATTCAAAACCTCAGTCAATAAAAAGACTATTGTGTCTTTATAAATGAGAATTCAAACCTTCTCAAAAGGATTTGATGGCAACATGTAAAATAGTAGAATGCCACCTTATGAATGATGAGTTTGGCTATATAATTAAGCCAAGATCATAGTCCACAATTATGTAATGTATGTAATAATGAATAGTCATGAACTTTATTAGCTGCAAAATTAAGTTCACTTATAATATGAAAATAGGTCACAAGGAAAAGGATCGTCATGGAATCATCATAAAATAATGTATCTAGACATGTCTGAAAATAAAACTGTTTGGGATACTCATGCCAACTGTTTCGTTTTCAATTGGAAATAAAGCATTCAGACTTACTCCAGATTAGGTTTGGTTTAGTCCCAAACAAACAAATTCTATTTGTTGTCCGATTCACCCTGCAGTATTGATGTCTTGTCTATCATCTATGGTTTGATGTATATAATCTCAATTTGTATTAAAATAGGTTGTTGGGAATTCAGCATTGTAGGAGATATGTATAAGAAAGGCATTTATGTTAGAAATGTGCATTTGAATATAAGTTGCATATAACTTTCTGTAGAGAACATACGACTATTTAGTAATTTTATCTTACTTTTTTTCTATACTTTGATTCCTAAATTTGCATTGTACTTTCTTGAATTGTAAGTAAACAAATCAAATATCCTTATTACATAATAACATGAGAATAGGTTGTTAATAGATTTCAAATTAATTTTAAACCTAATTTAAGTTGTCATGTGATCCATTGTTTTCAGATGAGGTTTTGATTATCATAAAATAATCCTAAAGATAATTTGCATAACTGCAGTTTTGAAGCAGAAGAAACATTGTGTTTTGCAATCTTCGTGGGTATCCATTGGTGGAAATCCGTAAGTGGAATTGCTCTTGTTCCCATTTGGAGTTGTATAATACACAGTGATCTGAAATGGATCTATGTTTGTTTTTCAAGCTAGAGTGAATTTTTTTTGCTTGCAATTAAAACACAGTTGAGGGTTTGTTTATATAATGTTAGGGTTTAAATCATGAAGATACTACTATATTTTGGACTTGAATAATAAGTTCTTTGCATGGGATTTGAACATATATTTAAGGGTTGGAAATGGAAACCAACTTGTTAGGGATCCAAAGACAATAAGTCGTGCCCTAGCTAGTGAGAAAGTTAGATGGAGTTTACAGACTACCAGATGTCGTTTGGATAAAAAAACCAGTATTTCTAGTTTTTTACAAGATTTGGCAAATGCAATAAGGAGGGAGTTAAATGTCCTTACATTCATGATTGAGAAAAGGTAGATATATACACTAAGTTCCTAAAGGGATTAAAACATTGACTCCATACACTAGACATGGAGATGTCTAGATACAACAAAAATGATGCAGTTTCCAGGATCTTATGGTAGGATTGATTATGTTTTATCTTACTTTTTCTGTTTATTTTTGTGCACAAATTACTCCAGAGTGCATGTAATATTTCTCATATTTTCTACAGGGTGAGTTAATCTGACATTTTCTGTATTATGCTATTAGAATTTGTTGAATCCTGGTAGCCTAGATAATCTATTATTGTTTTCTTTTGACATGTTATTACACCTAGGAGAATTTCCCTTATAAGCATGTGAATGTTCACCCAAAAGCTTCAGTTTTTTATGGATTTATCAAAGTCTATTGTGTTGAAGGTGATAAGGTATTGTCTGTTTCATAGTGGAAATTGCATTTTGTAATTTTTTTGATATGTTTATTTCTATTCTTGTTGTATGTAGTCCTTGTGTGTTATATCAAATATGTAGTGTATGTTTGTGTATTGAAATTTACTATGTATGGTTTTTGGAAATGCAAGGATGAGTTAAGATGAAAAGTGTATGAAAATTTAATTAAATGATCAAAAAATATATGTCAAAGTACAAAGAATCATCCAAATTTTCTAATAAATTGAAGCATGCCACTTTAAAGTTATTGCAGGCTAACTCCAAGGTGGCACCCTTCATAAATGACACTTCTAGATTTGAAATCAAAGAGTAAATTAACTGGTGAATGGAAACCTTTCAATTTTTTTTTTGTTAATTACACAACTACCTGTCGCATTTTTGATGACCATTGGAGGATGTCCGTGAGGTTGTTGAAGATCCAACACTATTAGTCATCGGTTGGTCGATGCATTCTTGTTACATCTTTGACTTCCTCCCAATGACGTCCGACATGACTGCCATGGCTTCTACAATTGAGCCCGTTGGATAGCCATTGCAAAACCTACAGCCTTGGATCGGACTTCCAAAGCCACATCCATCGCAAAACCTACGGAGACATGTCAGAAATTTGACATTTAGACGTCTGAAATTCAACTATATATGCATTTGTTTTGCAGCACATCTGAGTGACATTTGACAAGGCTCCATCGGCTTTCCGACAACATAATGTAGAATATTCGACGTAGTGGTGTCAGACTTTCGATGGCATAATCATAATTTTTTTTAGCAGAATTGGCTGACATTCAATGATGGTGTAGTCGGATCTTCGACGGGTATTGGTAGGACACCGAATATCCGACGTTATTCCACCAATGGGAAAAAAATGCATATGTCGAATAATTGAAAGGTCATTGTCAAATTTTTGACATGGAATCCATTGTATTTTGGGCTCAATTTCTATTGTGGGATTATAGTCTACCCTCTTAAATTTCAAGCCATTCTTGACCTCCCCTCACCAAGAACTCTGAGCCAATTGCAGAGTTTCCAAGGCAAGGCTAACTTCCTTCATTGCTTTATACCGACATACGCAATGAAAGCCCATGGATTCTATTTGTTTGGGATCAACAGGCACAAGATGTGTTCGACACGCTAAAGCAATATATGGCTTCCGCACCATTAGTATCTGCACCTGGATTCACCTGGGACTTCACCCTCTACATGTTGGCCTCAGAAAATACCATCCCTGGACATTTTTCCCAGGAATATGATGCTCATCAAGAACACATTATTTACTATGTTATCTAGAAGCTGACCAGTCCCCCCCACTGATATTCACCCGAAGAGAAGATGGCCCTCACCATCATATTCTCGGTCCAAAAATTGTGCCATTACATCATCGCAAACCATACTCGAGTAGTGGTTGATTCCAACCCCATGCGGTACCTCTTGAGCAGTCGACTCCTACAAGTTCACGCAGCCAGGTGGGTAGTCATCCTCCAAGAATTTGACTTGGAATTCATTACCCCGAAAAGCACCAAGGTGTTGGCACTAGCTTCACTAATGAAAGACCTGCCCCCATTTTTCGCACCACCACCACTCACGATCGATCTTCTCAATGAATCCTTATTTGTCATCTCCACGAAATATCCTTGGTATGGGGGCATTCTCCTGTACTTACGCACTCATATTTTCAAGGCTCACTTAAGCTGTGAAGACAGATGGTGCATCCGACACCAAGCCGCTCGCCATATCCTTATTGGATATGTTCTTTATCATCGAGGCATTGAAACCATATTGCATCATTGCCTCACCCATGACGAGGCTGAATAGGTCCTCAATGACTATCATAGAGGAGCTTGCGGTGGCCACATCTCTGATTTGGCGACTGCTCAAATGATTCTATGTGTCGACTATTTTTGGCCTTCCATTTTCATTGATTGCATCAAGGCAGTCAAACACTATCGCAGTTGTCATCTCCTTTCCCCAAAAGCAAGGACTCCCCTTGCACCACTGCACCCTGTGGTCATAGTTGGTCCCTTCTGCAAGTGGGAGATCGATTCCATGAAAATCACTCCTACCTCATCTGATGGACATAAGTACATTATCATGGCTGTTGATTACTTCACCAAGTGGGTCGAGGCCATGCCCACCTTCGATTGCAAAGGTGAAACGACAATGTGATTTTTCTTCAACCATGTCATTACATGTTTTGGTGTTCCCCAAAAAATCATCTCAAACCATGGTAAACATTTTGAAGATGTTGTTTGAACAAAACTTTCAACCATGTTTAAGTTTGAACACCAGTTCTCATCCTCCTACTACCCCCAGGGAAATGGCCAAGTCGAAGCGGTCAATAAAATCATCAAGACCATGCTCTAGAGGATGGTTGGAAACCACAAAACCAACTTGCACCACATGCTCATTTCCACCCTTTGGGCTTACCGCACATCCATGAAGACCGCCACTGGCTTCACCCCGTTCCATTTAGCACATGATGTTGAATCGGTACTCCCCATAGAGTGCCAGATCCTGTCACTTCAACTCACCGTGGAACTCCTTCCCGAAACTTCACCTCTAGAAGAACACCTCCTCCAATTTAAAAAAACCAACGAGGCCCATCGCCCTGCTATCTAATCCATCAAAGCAGCCAAAACCTGGTCGAAGTAACATTTTGACTCCCATGTCCACCCTCGCACCTTTAGCGAAGGCGATATGGTCCTTATCTACGACCAAACTAATGACAAGTTGGGCTAAGGGAAGTTTGAATCTATGTGGTAAGACCCATATGTTGTTTTCCACTACCTCGGTAAGGGGGCATAAATTCTGGCTGACTTTGATGGACAACTCTTGAAGAATTCCTACAATGGGATCTACCTCAAGAGATTTTATGCCTAACATCACCACAATGAGTCACTTGTAGCATAGTTTTCTCTTTTTTGTTTTACATAGTTATTGAAGTGAGTCTTACACTTTGCTTCCTTTATTGCTCTAGATGGATCCTACCTTGTGTCGCTACACTAGATTTGCTGATGGAGCAAGCATATGGTCCCAAAATCTCACCTCGGCTGAATGGGTTCTCTATTCCCCATCACATGAGTTGATCCACATCAACAGAATGCATGTGGGCATCACAACCAACAACCAGGCTGAGTATGATGTTCTCACTGGCATCTTGGATGCCGCCGTCCAGTTGGGTATTCGTCGCCTTGATGTCTTCTTAGACTCCCAAATTCTTGTCTCCTAGTTGAATAACCGCTACTGGGTATGTGATCCTTTCCTTTTTAGAAATTTCCTGTCACTAAACAAATGGTTAGAGCATTTGAATTCATTACATTCACACATGTTCCCATAAACCTCAATAGTATAGCATATAAAATGGATAAATATATTCTAGAATGGCATATTCATCACCTCATATAGGAAGCATATAAAAAATGGCATCATGCATCAACATATAATTATGCATACATATGTAACATACATCATCTAGGAATTTTTTCATCATAAAAAGACTCACACATAAAACCACAAAAAGTGCATCCACGTGCATGAAAAATATATATATATATATATATATATATAAATATATAAATATCGCATGTCATAACATGTCCAGTACAAAATGAAAATCTACACAAGCTTTCTCAGCAGAGTATACATAGCGGTACAAAAATCTTAAGCGCACCAACGCACTAGGGGTAGATCCATAGGCTGCTAATCAGAGCCAGACTCATCATCCTGCTCCTCTGACTCGGTATCCTCCTGGGATTCTTCCTCTTCCTCCTCCTCTTCCTCGGAGTTGTCATCATCATCCATGGGCACATCTCCCCGCATTGTTGCTCGTACATAGCAGGAACAACAATCCTCTTCATCAGAGGAATCCACTCGCGGGGAGCATGGTAATAGGCGGAAATAAGGTCATCATCTAGATGCTTTGAACCATCATCTGTCACTCCCTCCAGTAGGTGCTCCACATGCTTTCGAAGCTCATTAATAGTCTTTCTCTCCTTCTTGCATCCCGTTTCGGGTGGATCGAGCCCCTCCACTACACCCATCCAACGCTGGTAACCTGCTGGCGGATGAGGCCCAATATTTGCACATGCACACAAGGATATCATCAGTCCTTGTATATCAACTAAATACCAATAAGATAAAACTAATATATATATGAATGTAAACACATACAACATCATGTATATGTACCATCTGGTCCCCAGGCTTGGCCCAGAGGTCGGGGCATCTCTGGGTCCCCTTGGTAATCCATCTCAGCATATGGGTAGTCCTCAACAACTACTGAGAGCTGTCTCCATTGAGCTAGAAGCTCTTGAGTGAGAAAAATTCCCACCATGCCACCTCCCTCATGCACCATCATCTCACACCACCTGGGCATCTGAGGCTCTTGAGGCCCACCATCCCACATTGCTAAGTACGACCAAAGGGTTGGAACTCTCTCAAAGAAGAAAGAGAATAGGAAGGAACAAAAAAAAAAGTCCCCACCAACCATCTTGGCATGGTTTAGTGCACATCGAACCACAAACAAGTACATCTGGGCCATCCAAATTATGTGGCCCCCATCACACTCTCCAATATCTGGAGCTGCCCCCCGGATACCTTATGGTTTCCAAGTGAACCCAAAATATGTGGCACCATTGTTGCAACTGCTCGAGTTGAAAGTCTCTCAATGTCACCCAACAAGATATATGAGCCATGCACATGCACAAAGGAATAGCAATGCCTCTCACAGAGCTCATTTAGATTCTCCCTGTGTGATATCTTTGGCACCATATCGCTAATCACTCCCGACATCGAGATATCGGTTAGGAAGGACACATCTCGCAGTGTAATCTCAAGATGCTGTCGCTGTATGATAAAGCAATCCCCATCAACATCCCAAAAACTCACCAAGGTATCAAGTAGCAGCCGCAGGGTCTTCAACAAAGGAACCTGCATGAACTTGAGCAATCCATAGTGGGCTAGTAAATTTCGTACACCTGCATTTCAGAGAGCATCTCTCCATAGGTCTTTGTAATCCCGCTCCCACCACAAAGTTCGAGCCATCCTGCATAGTCACCAAACCCCTGTTATCCACAACCATAAAAAAAAAAACCCATCCCAGGGTATGGTCGCTCCTTGTTGACCAAAACTTGCGACCAAGTCACTCCTTTGGGCCAAACAGGTGTGATTGAGTCACACCTTCAGGAAAAACAGAAGTGACCTCAAGTCATACCTTTCTCCCCGACAGAAGCAACTAAGTTGCTTCTGTACGACCAAGAAGAGTGACCTTGTCATGGGTTTGGACTCGAAAGTTATGACCTGAAATGGATAAGCCCTAGCAGGGAAACCTAGGCCCCTGGGTGAGTAAAAAAACAAACCAAACCACTAAAAGAGATGGTTTTTGCATGTAATCTTACCTACAAGTCACGGATCAGAAAATCACTAGTCGAAACATGAGAAATCAACAAAATAATTATGGGGTCCTCCTCTCCAACTCAGTGTTGAATAATAAAAATGACACTTTTCATGTGGTCCCCCCTATTTATAGGCCTCATAGGTCTATTTTTTTTTAGGGCACTGCAGAGCCACCTGGAGTCCATATGAGACGTCGTTCACACCATTGGTTTCAGTTTTCTTCCCTCTCTCTTTTGATGAGACCCTCGTCTCATGTTTAACCCATGATTTTTCATACCATTTCCTAAAATTCACCTTGATTTATGTGCCTCCATGTGGGTCTTCCTCTGTAGGTATTGGCATGTTCACGAGCCATCCACTCCATCCATATAGCACAGATGACCACTGTCCATTGTCCCATAATGGGGAACCATTAGTGCCCCCTTGCTTGGTTGAACATTACAAAGTTTTTGTTAAGCTCTTTTCTGATTCCTAAACGAATGAAAATATTGTCGAGAATACTTGCTTCCTTTCTCGCTCGTTAAAGTATTCAAAAGGGTGCCTACATAGCCTTGTTTATCTCATTTTGCGGACCATGTAGACTACCACAAGAAAAGGATCACCTCGGCACACTCAATCCAGGAATGTTTCCCTTTGCATCCTTTTATGATTTCTCGGGCATTGGGACCGAACTTTACAAAAAATCTCATTATGGGTTGTCTTTAAGCTCTTTTCCATCCTTCTCATTGAGAAAATATTACCGAGCAAACTTGGATTCCTTCATGCTCGTAAAAGTGTTTGAATAAGCATCCATTCAGTACAGGTTTAACCTTTTATGTCCTGATTGGACTACCAACGGTAAATAAGTCTCCCATCCCATAAAAAGGATGGGAGACCTCTCCTATGTACACTTTTATCCTTTTTCAGGAATAGGAGACTATCAAGGAAAAAGAGACCTCACTAGAGTCTTCTTCATGTTTTCAGACTCTCTAAAATTGAAAGCATCACCAAGCATTTACTTTCTTGGGCTTGTTAAAAATCCATGAGATCGTGCCATAATGGTGTCTTTAGACACCACCCCATATGTTACAGTTCGACAACATTCCCCCATTGGGTTGTCTTTGTTTAGAGTATTCTACGATGAGTCTTCCTTGGATCCCCTGGATATCAAAAGTCTAAGTTTCCTCCCTCCAAGTATTTCCCATCTGTAGTTACATTCTCGGTATCATAGCCATGATCACTCTTCCATGAGTCTATTTCATTTGCTACCAGGTCTGCCCTATCGTCATACTCTGAACAAAGGAAGTTTGAGTCCTTCGCACTCCCCCTGCCCCTATTTCCCCACTTAGTGTACTAGTCCCCAAATTGTCCCACAGCTTTTGTTATCCCCCTCACGCTTCCTGTCAAGGAGACCCTATTGCCTTGATAAGTTGCAGGTTTCCCTCTATCGATGACAACACATGTATTCCAAAGGATAGAACCAGAGGTCCCTACATCCGAGTTTCATTAACCTTATTGATGAGTTCCTTGGACCACTTGATAGGAGTCCTTAGTTTCTCTCGAGATGGTTGTGTCTCACGTGCTCGACTTCAGCTACATCATCGCACTGTTGAGATTCATACACGGTCTTGGTCCATGCAGTATTTGTTCAAAGACCTCGGTTTCCACCTGACTCTAGCACAATGGTGGGTCTATTAAGGGACCCAAGTAGGTTCATGTCCCTTGTGATTTCTAGGTTGCGTTGGAAACAATGGTCAGAATCCCCCAGAATAGTGCTTCTGAATAGATTCATGATTGATGTGGAATATTGTACCACATAGAATTTGACTCTCCGTTAGTGAGTCCCTACAGTTATGTAAGGCTCTTGATCTAGGAGGTCATCAGTTGTGAAGATATACCATTCCATGAGAATGTCATGGGTCCTATGTCTTAGTTCTTTAGATTAGTATTGCATTCAGCCTCTCATTTGAGGCCACCATTATGTAACAATAGTTTATGATCAACTCTTGCATTTTGGAGCCTTGATCGCATTATTCTTTTGACATTTTTACGAGCATGAGAATGCCTACCTCGTCCATATACATGTCACATATTTGTTGTATCTCACCCATTGATGAGAACCAACATTAATACAAAACCAAAAGCCACCATGTCTCAAACAAGGAAGCACCGCTTCTCCGCAGGTCTCTCCACTATCCCTAAGATACTATGATGTCCATCGACCATACGATGAGCTCTTGGCCTCACACATTAGGGCGTGACATGTTAACTAAAAAAATGTCTTAACTTGCTCTATACAACCTACACCACATATAGACATCCATTTCCTAACCTCCTCCCCTATGTTTAACCTTACTCTCTCTTAAAAGCTCAAAAAATAATAAAAACAGGCTTAAAAACCCACAAAAAGAGCTAAAAACGCTCACAAGGGAGCTAAAAAACTCACAAAGGGGCTAAAGCTCCCAAAAAGGGCAGAAAAACCCTAAAAGGACCTAAAAACCCTAAAAGGAGCTAAAAAACAAGAGAAATGGGCTTAAAACATTAGGTAGGGCCCAAAACCCTAACCAGGGGCTTAAAATCCTAAATGAGACAAAAAACTATAAATAAAGGGGTGGAGGTCCCCATAACACATGACTTTTTTGCCTCTGTCATTATTATACTTGCATGAGTCCTTGAGAGACCATCACTCTCAAGCTACTCATCCCAACCATTCCATTTTCCCCATTTACTCCCCCTTTTGTGTGTTGAGTCAACCTCCACACTACCCAAACCTGTGGAGAGACAGTGCTGCTTCTAAGCTAGGGCATGGTGGCCCCTTGTTCAAACAAATCTGAGGTATAATAGTCTCACCATTTTTTGTTAGTTTGTAGTTTGTATGTATGTGTTTTTTTTGCTACTAACAGTTTTTGTTGTAGCTAGTTTTCCATTGCAGACTCTACCCTTTCGTCCCTTTGATGGAACAGAGGTGCATTAGCACATAGCCAGGGTTTTTACCCAGCCACACCTATTCTGCACATATGGTTCTTTGATCAATATATACTACTACTTCACTGGAGAAGTGTGTCTGGTCAATGGAGTATGTCATGGCATAGTCTACTCCCTATTTATGAGAGAAACCATGAACCTTGCTTTCTATACTTGTTCTTGTAGATCCACATGGAAGACACTACAAACTTCCCTTCAGGTCTCAGAAACACATCCTAGACATCATTCCCCATGATGAACTGGTACTCTTTTGATCATAGTTTCTTCCATTTCTCCTTGGATACTTCTTCATATTTGGAAGGGTCTGCATCAATGATGTCACTCAATTGTGCCACATAACTAGAGTGTATATGAGGCCTCTTACTTTAGTTGGAAGTCCTGTCATAGTTTTCTTCATCTTGAATTATCTCTCGTGCCCAAGGTGGTCTTCATTTCTCGAGGTGGATCTACCACTATCTTATATTCTTCTGAAGCTCTTTCTTCCGTCATGGTGTTTCTGACCCTGGGAGATTCAGGTTCATCTTCATGTATGTTTATTGGAGTGAATCTTGAAATGTCGTCACTTGTTCTTCGAAACAAGTCTCATCCTTCTTTTCTTGTAGGTGATTGTACGTGATCTTTCCTACAATTCAAATGCACTAGTTTCATGGTTAGAAACATTTCATAAGACATATTTATAATGACAAATTCTTATGCATAAATATATAATCATGCAACTATTTTAGCCAATACAACATTCATCCATATCCCGTATATACACAAAAACTTTCCATATGCCTCTCATCTCTACCATAACATTATTGAGATTGTGCACTAATCCCAATATGTCAGCAAAGTGGTTTCATTATAGATAAGTAGCAATGGAGTGTTGTATAGCACCATAGGATACTTACCCATAACATACATATTAGTAGTATATTGTTCATTAATGAAAACATTCTATCATGAATAATACATTTCATAAATATGTACACAACTAAACAGTGTCACATAAGCAACTAGATATACAGGAAAAGACAATTCAAATACTTATATTTGTTTGTTTGGTAGATTTCTTCTTGATCCTTATGTCTTGGAGCCTTCTACTGATTCTAGGAACCTGTATACTAGTTCTGAGTGTCACTAATTTCATTATTTCTTATCCAAATATTGAAATGGAGAAGAGTATGATCTTTGTATTCACCAGTTGAATTCATATTCCTCATCACTTGAGAAATCTTCAGTGGTGTGAGCATGATGTCTTTTCTTATTTGACTTCTTCTTGAAGAAGCCTCTATTTCTGGGACAATCTCTGGAGTAGTGTCCCTTATCATCACGAGTGTAGCATCGAATGTTGGAAGGATCTCTTCTAAATTCCTTTTGTCTTATGTTGTGATGATGGTTATCCTTCTTTCTATGATTTTTTCTAGAGTGAACTATGAGATCTTTATCTATAGTTGTTCCCATCTTCTCCTCTCTTTTTATGAGTCGAGCTTCTTTAGGTGTGCATTCTTTCCATGGTGGACTAAAATAGCTCATCTTCTTTCTTGCACATAATCCTTGAATGAATGAGTTCCATGATCTTGGGAGGCCATTCAAGGTGGTCATAACAATATCCTTTCTCTTTGAATGCTTCAAGTTGTTCTTTGATTTGAGAAACCCTTGTGAAGTGGGGTTGCATTCTTCAAGTGGTTCCTTAATGTCACCTTCCTGTTAATATTATTTCCTTCATACCGAACATATCCTTGGGAGTTTAAAAGGATGATACATGTGAGATCCAATGGAGGCAGAAATAACCTTCTTGGCTTTGACTAATTCATTCTTGTGTTTGTCTTCATCTCCCTCTAGATCTGCAACTTATTCTTTGACATAGTTCTCTAGGTCATGCTTCTTCAGGTATGAGAAGCACTCTATACTTCCATGCTCAGAGGTTATCGCTCCCTTCAAGCTTGTTCTCAAGATTGGTATTGTTTGTCATCATGATAAAAAATGAGAACCTCAAATGGAAATAGAGAGGATAGAACTTACCAATGAGATTGCTTCAACTTGATGCTTGCTTGAAATATTTTTTGGAATACTGCTTCTAGTGAATCTAGGGTTTGACAGAGAAACACTAATTTTCAATGTAGGCATATTTCATATATGATTAGATACAAATATTACCTTCTCAAGGAAAGATGAGCATCATACTCATTTTCCCAAAATTGTGAATATAACTGCAAAATATTTGATGCCCTAGTTTTGCCCAACATCAGTATTAGGTCAAAAATTGAAAATCCAAATAATGATAAACTTTTTTCATATAAATATTCTCCCTCCTAGGGCGAGTTTGATGGTACTCCCTTTTTAACTGATTAGCAGAGGGAAGTACCCAAAACAGAAAGCCTTGATTTTTCTCTAGTTTCTTCTGCAGAATTAACTGATTTTTGTTATAGATCCAAAGTTTCTACTCCTCAAGGTCTAAAACTTCATCCTAAAGTAGCCTGGTCTGTCTTATTTCCAAACCCACAGGTTATAGTAGAATTGGTTTCACCAAGTGGGACTTATGCGAAGTTTCCCAAGGTGACTTATTTCAGGACTGTTCAACATAGCAAGCTTGTACTGACTTCCACGTGTCATTGTTTCATCTTCGAGATCTGAAAATTTTACCACATAAACTATAGTCCATGCCCTATCTGTAAAATATTTATAAATTTCATTTGGACCTTCCTATTCCTAGATATAGCGATTACCCCTAGGATGTTTAAGGATGAATTCTAGGAGAGGATGGAACCTTGAGTTAGAGGAATCATATCTTTTATATTATAGCAAATTTGAGGCTGAAAATTTTACATATGGTAGAGAAATATTTAATATTCAACCTGTCAAATTTTTAGCTTCTGATCCTTCTCCAATCTCACGTTATATTGAAAATAGAAACATGACTATATTTTGTCTTCTAGGGTTTTCAAGAATGAAACCCTAATCTGTAGTAGTTGTACATGTAGTAGTGTTTCAGCTCCACAAATACTTCTTTCAGGGTATCTGTGATACCATGTTAAGTTTTTAATGGTTATACCAGATCTAAAAACATCATAATATCATAACCATATACAAATGGATCACTGAAAGAAAGACAAGTAAAACCACATAAAATAACACATAGATTTATCTTGGGAAACCTTCATGGGGAATAAAACCCAGCAAAACTTCCTCTATATAGATGTATCAAAAGTACAAAGACAAAAAATCAAACAAGTGCTCCTTCTCCTAGCATATATTTATCCCTCTCTCTCTCCTATGCACTATACACAAGTGAGTGTGTGTGTTTAAAAATGAGGAACACACCTCCTCAATTTATACTCTTTCTTCCACTTGAATTTTTCCCTAACAAGTCAGCCCCAACAAACTTATTGGGTTGACTTCACCTAGGAAGACACAAAACAATATTATATTATATTCAGGAGGGTTCTATTAACCCGACTTACAACTAAGGTTTTACCTCATGACTCTATGATGACCAAATACAATAGTAACATCCCGACGAAGGAATAAAACATATCTAATAGTTTACATCAATAAAATACATTTAGAATATTCTTCGAATTTACAATATTTCAACAAAATTTATGAAAATCGGTACACCACACCCCATAATTGAGTCAACCCCAATTATCACGTTCTCCCCATTCCAAACCTTCCATGTTTGATGGTTCCCAATAACTGAAAATGCTAAAACTAATACATTCTATTTGCTAGATACCATTTCTATTCTCTTTCTTTGACTTCTAAGGATATTTATTAACGGAACCGATACTATATCTTCAAGATTTATTATTCTTTTTCCATAAAAAATGTTTGAAATTAGATTCCAAAGTCTTTTTGATACTAAATATTTACCAAATATATGTATATTTCTTAAGAACCATTCACCAACCTTTGTAGGTTTAGCAAATAATTTTGAATTGGTCAATGAGATACCTCTACTATCACTCTATCCTCCCCATAAAAATTTAAAACATGTATGTTCTTGATCTTCTCTAATACCTATTTTGGTATATATTCTAGGGAATACAATTGTACATAAATAAATTCTAGTATTAATTTGAGAAGGGTTGATCCCCCCCTCTAGAAATCCATCTATTAAACGAATTGAATATCCTACTCTCAATCTTTCCCAACAACCAACCTCGGTCTCTTTTCCCATATCCATTAGGATTAAGAATAAATCCTACATACTTAAAAACTTCCTATATATTAAATTATTTGAAATGAAATAAATCTTTCAATCTCATCTCTAACTCATCCCTCAAACCATTGGAACTAATAGTTTATTTGTGAAATTTCACCTCCCTTCCTATAGCTATAATTTAGATATCTAAAATTTCCTACAATTTCCTTCTCTCTTCGAACCATTTGAGAGTAGCAATATCGATCTACATTAGTTCCTAATTATTTCAACACTTCATTAATATGAACAAGGAAACCTTTGCAAACTTTGTGTACACTATGCTTGGATTGCATATGTTATATTTTTCCAATTTTTCTTACTATTACTAGATTTTTATTCCCTTGGATACTTATATCTATGCCTTGTATGTTAGAATTGATATTCCATTTATATCATCAAGAAATGATTCCAAATTATTGATGTAGTGTGTTATAGCTCAAAATGACACATCTTTTCCTGTGACCACTTTCCCATGATTCTGTCGCATGTCGACACTTCCATGACGACACTTTATGAAAGTCACTAAAAGTCACTGAAAAAACACCTAACTTGGAGGACCCATATCTTGAGATTTGTAACTTTGTTTGACCTCATCTCTACATCGTTGGAAATATATTTCAGTTAGCTAAAACTTTCCAAAAGACACCAAAGTCTAAAAAATGCCCAGCAATACCTTAGAAATGAGTTTTTTTTTATGTACGTGAGTTTCCTTAAGGAAAATGGCATACGTACGTGACTTGCTCTATATAATACCTTCATACATACGTGAGTTTCTATATATAATAGTTTCTTATGCATTATATATGCAAATTTATGTATTGCAACCCGCATATACCTCATCGTTTACGCGATTGTTGTCTCTGCAACTCACGTATGCCTCCTGAAAATGTTAAAAAATACGTATTTTGAATTTCAGGTAGTTTGGGTAGTTATGCAACTAACTCCTTTAGTTGTAACTACTTTGTCTTCACCCCTAACTCTTCCTTAACCATATAAATAGAGGTAGGGAGGTCCATGAGAGGAGACTTGAATATTTGCATCATTATGTTGGAGGAATCGGGACTCTCTTTGTCCACACCTTTTCCCTAGTGAGCATTCTCCTTGTGTTGCAGAGCTTGGAGGCTGAGTTCCTTGGAGAAGAGAAGCAGCAGAACCAGATTAAGGTTTCATGAGGTGCCGAACTTGAAGAGAAGGTATATTTGTACTTGTTTTCAAGATTAATAAAGATGTGATGTTCTTCTTCTTCCCAAATCATTGTTCAATGTGTGATTGAATCTTTGTTTATGATTAGATTATTCTTTCATGTTTATTTGATTACCATTTCTTTATATGTGGTCATATTGGTTTGAGGAAGGTATAACTTGTTTTCCAGGTCTCTTGGAGGAAGAGGAGCAAGAGAAGTAAGAAGAGGATTGAAGGGCTGCTTGGATCAACATTCGTTTGGCTAAGGTATGAACCATTCTTATCTCTAATCTTGCTTGTAGAACCATTTGCATCCACCTTTCAACCCCAGTATGTTGATGGCCTCTTAAACCCTAGCCATAGGATACTTTCCTTTACAACAAGTTCTATTGTAAAGGAAAGTATCCTATGGCTAGGGTTTAAAAGGCCATCAACGTACTAGGGTTGAAAGGTGGATGAAAATGGTTCTGCAAGTATATACAAGCAATATCAGAGATTAGAATGGTTCATACCTTAGCCAAACGAAGGTTGATCCAAGCAGCCCTTCAATCCTCTTCTTGCTCCTCTTGCTCCTCTTGCTCCAAGAGACCTGCAAAACAAGTTATACCTTCCTCAAACCAATATCACCACATATAAAGAAATGGTAATCAAATAAACATGAAATAATAATCGGATTAACATCAAAATCTGATCATAAACAAAGATTCAATCACACATTGAACAATGATTTGGGAAGAAGAAGAACATCACAACTTTATTAATCTTGAAAACAAGTACAAATATAACTTCTCTTCAAGTTCAGCACCTCATGAAACCTTGATCTGGTTCTGCTGCTTCTCTTCTCCAAGGAACTCAGCCTCCAAGCTCTGCAACACAAGGAGAATGCTCACTAGGGCAAAGGTGTGGGCAAAGAGAGTCCCGATTCCTCCAGTATAATGATGAAAATATTCAAGTATCCTCTCATGGACCTCCCTACCTCTATTTATATGCTTAAGGAAGAGTTAGGGGTGAAGACAAAGTAGTTACAACTGAAGGAGTTAGTTGCATAACTACCCAAACTACTTGAAATTCAAAATACATATTTTTTGACATTTTCAGTAGGCGTACGCGGGTTGCAGAGACAACAGTCGTGTACACGAGGAGGTATATGCAAGTTGAAATGCAGAAATTTGCATATATAAGGCATATGTGACTATTATATATAGCAACTCGCGTACGTATGTGGGTATTATATAGAGCAAGTCGCATACGTACGTGGGTATTATATAGAGCAAGTCACGTACATCAAAAAAACTCATTTTTAGGGTATTTTTGGGCATTTTCAGACTTTAGTGTCTTTTAGAAATTTTTAGCTCACTGAAATATATTTCCAACAGTGCAAAGATGAGGTCAAACAGAGTTACAAAACTCAATATATGGGTCCTTCAAGTTAGGTGTTTTTTCAGTGACTTTTAGTGACTTTCATGAAGTGTCGTCATGGAAGTGTCGACATGCGACGGAATCATGGGAAAGTGGTCACAGGAAGAGATGTGTCATTTTGAGCTATAACACAGTGAATAGGAATGAATTATACAAACTGAACAAATATAATCTCACAGGAAACATACAAGTATTGCTCAGAGAATTACAATATTATCTTCATTACATAATCCGGTGTTACAATAGTCTTACATAGGAAAGAATTCGAATAATTAGGGATGAATTCGAATCTACAAACTGGATGTGAATGTATCTGACTACATGGCTAACTAAATATGTATAAATCACTATTGGATTCCAAGTGGTTAACTCTAGATGTCTAATTCATTCAATCCATCAGTTAAGACAGTCTAACTGAAGTGGTAGGTGAGAATTAGGTGAGAATTAGCGCCTTCCCACATGCATCCATGCACAACTGGCACTAACTAAAATGGATATGAAATAATTGAATGTAAATAAAGAGTAAGTAAGATAAAATAGTTACCAACTCCCAACAACTGAAGGAGGTTGGTGCCGGGACTCCTAGTGGCTCCTAAAATGTAGGGATTGGCCTAGGAGGTGCCTAAACAGATGAGTGCAAATGTAGTTAGTCTCAGTTAGCCTCTAATGGTGTTCCCTACACTCTAGTGACTAGTCCATGTGGCCCCATTAGGGAAAGTGGACCCAATGGTACTAGTGTACCCAATAATGAATAAAAGACTCCTAATTTAGGCTAAAATAATCTAATAGATAGTTTGGTCAAGAGAGGAATATAAATCCTAACACCCCCCCCAAATCCTAACTTGGACAACTATGGGCCCTAGAAACAAGGCCAAAATTCACCAATATACAATTTAAAATATAAAAAATGTTCCTTAATAAACCAAGGAAATAGGGTAAAACCTCATAGGAACCCCCCCTCAAGATAAGCAGGAATCAGGAAATACAAGTTAAAAACTTGCAAAATCTTTTGCTGCAATTTGCAGCACTATGCATCAACAAAGAAATATTTTGGTTCTTCTGTGCAACAGCATCCTAAATCTGTGCATGTCAACCTCTTAAGCCAAACTGAATGATTATGTCTGGAGGAATCTTGCTCTTTGGCAGAAGAAGAATATGCTCAACTAAATCAGAAATATCAGACAGTTGCTGGATGAAAACTAGACCCATGTAGAGAAACTGAAATCAACTGATGAGAGAACAAAGGTGCTTGAGAATTCAAACCATGTGAGGAACACCCAAAAAATTGATATATTGCAGCCTTGAACATCAAACCATGTGATGTAAAATCAGCCCCAAGTGCTCGGAGCAAGTGTCCAGGCAAATGCATAATGTCTCCCTCTTTACTAGTTTTGTGAGGAGATGAGCATGTGATATAGGTAGAGAATCCCTGGGACTTTGGAGAGAGAATTATTGATCTCCATAATATTATATAGCTTAAAAAATAATCAATGATTCATAAAATATAATATCAGCAAACTCACAATAGAAAACTAACATCAAATCCCCAACAACAAGTTTGAAGAAGACTTGCGGTACTTGATTTGTCACGCCAAAATTGATGAGAGCAGCTACAAGCATTACTAAAATCTCTTGAAATTTAAAAACTGAACCAAATAATATCAGATCAGATACAAATAATATCATATCAGATCCAAATATTCTCATATCATATCCAATAGTGTTCTCCACCGAGATGGTAGATGCACATTTTTCTCCTTCTTCAAAATTCTGAATATTGGCGCATGCAATCATGTAGGAATTTACTGGAAGCTCTAGATCAATGAGAGTGAATGGATCAATCTGAAAATATGATATTGTTTCCAAAATATCCAAAGATTCATAAAATATAATATCAGCAAACTCATAAAATAATATTGACATCAAATCACCAGCAACAATTTTGAAAGAGACTTTTGGTACTTAATTCTTCACACCAAAATTGATGAGACCAGCTACAAGCATCACTCGAATCTTTTGAAACTTAAAAATTGAACCAATTAATACCGTATAAGATCCAAATAATACCATATCATATCCAAATAGGTTCATATAAGATCCAAGAGTGTTCTCCACCGAGATGGTAGATGCACAACTTTGTCCTTCTTCAAAATTCCGAGTATTGGTGCATGCAATCATGTAGGAATTTGCTGGAAGATGTAGATAAATGAGAGTGAATGAATCACTCCTACAATATGATATTATTTCAAAAATATCAAAATTATTACTTATATGGACACCAACAACATCATTAGAGATAGAGAAATCAAATTCCTCTTTGTTTTCATAAACAATCACTGGTAAACTATGCACGGAATTTAAAATAGAAAAATCATTAGAGAATGTTTGCATAGAATGGAAGGATATTTTTTCTTCAATAAAATAGATTCAAATTTCTTATTCTATATCATCCATATCAGAATATGAGATATCCTATATCTCATAAAATTCCAGAGCAATAGGAGAAGGAGAACTCCAAGGAAACTTTCTTCAATTTGAATTGATTGTGTGGAAGATTCCGCTTCTTCTTCATATTGAACAACTTCATCAAAGAGAATATAGGCCAAGAATTTTGAATAAATAAATCTTGTGGTCCTCGGTGTGCTCTCCAAATTTCTATAATGATACTCATTGTTCTTTCCAAAGGTTCTATCCAATTTTGTCCAGAGATCCTTTGGGTATTCAACATAATCAATAAGGTAGCGCAAGCTAGGAGAAACAGCCATACTTATTCTTCCAAAATCTCTATCACCGTCATTTATCTAGTCATTCTCATATTTATAAGACTCTTTACCAAGTCCAATAGATACCTTATAGAGACCTTGTCTCTTTAGATATGAAATCATCTTTAATTTCCATTCTGAATATCTTGTGGATGGAGTAATAAGATGAACTAGTAATATTGAATCCATATGAAGTTGAACCTGTAAAATATCACTGCAAAACCAAAAATAACTCACACTATGTTAGAATCAAGACTTCCCTCTTGACATGAAAACTTTCTCAGGATTCGTCATGCCCGCACCGCCACTCTGAATAAATTTAGAGGAAGCAAGTCCCTATTTGCGGGATGTCTATGGAAACCCAACTGCTTCGGGTGTTCAATGGAGAGTAGACAAGCTTAAATGTTTCTTTAGATGGCTCTAATACCATTTTAAAATTGTTGTGCCATTTAAATCATCAAGAAATGGGTCCAAATTATTGATGCAGTGAATATGAATGAATTACACAAACTGAACAAATCTAATCTCATAGAAAACAAGCAAGTATTGCCGCAGAGAATTACAGTATTATCTTCATTACATAGTCCAGTGTTACAATAGTGTTACATAGGAAATAATTTGAATCATTAGGGATGAATTTGAATATATTAAATGGATGTGACTGTATCTGATTGCATGGCTAACCAAAGATGTCTAAATCACTATCAGAGTCCAAGTGGTTAACTCTAGATGTCTAATTCAGTCAATCCATTAGTTAAACCATTCTAAATGAAGTGGTAGGTGATAATTATGTGAGAACTATCACCTTCCCACATGCATCCATGCATAACCGGTGCTAACTGAAATCGAGATGAACTAACTAAATGTAACAGAAGAGTAACTAAGCTAAACTAGTTACCAAGTCCCAACAACTGAAGGAGGTTGGTGTTGGGACTCTTAGTGGCTCCTAAAATGTAAGGATTGGACTAGGAGACACATAAACTAATGCATTCAAGTTTAGTTAGTCTCAGTTAGCCTCTATCGATGTTTCCCACACTCTAGTGATTGGTACATGTGGCCCCATTAGCCCAAGTGGACCCAATAATTAATAAAATACTCCTAATTTAGGCTAAAATAATCTAATAGACAGTTTGGTCAAGGGAGCATTATAAATCCTAACATTCTATGCCTTTATTATTTAAAAAATCATCTCATTCCGATAATTATCCACTTTGTCTTTTTGGATCTCTAAACAATCTTATCCAATTATAATTTCATAAGATCCTAAATCCAATTCATGAAAATAAATGGCACTCTTTCAACCATCAAAATATACAATTCATTGATCCTATTCTTCATACTATTAACGATCATGGATAATTTAGGGGCTATATATAGCCCATGGGATATATTAAGGGGGTTACAAAAATTTAGTGGGTTATTTTCTTATATGGAAAAGGTTTTTTCTGCTAAAATATATTTTCCCATTTTTATTAGAAAAAAAATAAATCCAAAATGAATAGCCTCCTGTATATTAACGAGAAAAGTGAAAAAAAAACTATTTTCGCCCTAGCAAAATGTCCCTTCAATCCATCTTTTGCCCCCAATTTCTAGATAAAATCTCGTGAAATCACTCCTTCACCCCTAATTTTTAGTAATGGAGGCTCCCAAGGGGTATTTCGCCCTCCATTTTCCTTGTAATTTAGGAACATGGTTGCATTCACTTTTATTTGTAGTTATTTTCATGTGATACCTTCTTTGAGCCCTTGATTTCCAGTATTGGAGTAAAAATCAAGGGCTATTTTGTTCTATATAAAGGCTACAGTGATTCTTGGTTCACCAACATTGGATTGCATTTGCAGGGTCAAGGTTCTGGTTGATGTGATTTTGTTTTTCATTCTTAGTTTTCTTGGCATTTTAATATTTTCATAACATCTCCATTGTCGAAAGCTCAGACGTTGAAGGGGCATGCTGGACATGCAATTTAAGAGAGAATACAAACTCACGCCATGTTTTTTTATCCAATAATTAAAGTGGTATGATTTTTATCATGTTTTTTATTCTTTTTATTCACAGTTACAATAGATTATTATATTGTAAATTTACCTTTTATCTTTCCTTTTATCATGGATTCTTTATTAGGCATGTTGAATTCTAGGGCACTCTCGATTCAGTGAAATATTTGCCAAGATTTTAATATCTTATAATTTAGTGAAAGATTCACCAATTTTACAATTTCTATAATAGAATTAAATATTAGCCAAAAATTGTATACATATTATATTATTAATAAAATAGCCTTCAAATTTTCCTATATATTAGGGAGATTCTCCCATTTATTATACATATAAATTTTGGGGGTGTTCTTACAATGATCCCTGTTAACCATATGCTATTTTCAAGGTTTTTGGATATTTTCACAACAATATTATAACTAGCAACCACTTTATGGGAATTAAACTTGTGAGTGATACCTTTGTCTATTAGAAACGTATACATTTGTCCAAAAAATTGATACTTTTCTTGTCTGTCATCCACAACTACATATACTTTACCTTTGATTGTCTCTCTCACTATATATTCAAATTCCAAATTTTCACCATGCCTTTGATATGATTCTTTCTTTTAGGAATCTTATAAGATTTATGTCCCATATATCCACATTTGTAACACTTAATACTAAAATGGTGAATCCAAATTTTCATCCTAGCGCCTTCTCTTTTGAATCCAAGTTGTGGCACTGGATTAATTTCTTTTGATCAAATATTCTTCTCATCCTAGTGCCTTCTCTTTTGAATCCAAGTTGTGGCACTGAATTAATTTCTTTTGATCAAATATTCTTCTCTATGTCTTCTAGTTGTTGATTATTTGGTTGAGTCTTTATCTCAACTCCACTATGCCTCTGCTCCACATAATTGGATCCTCAACCTCACATCCATTAAGATCTTAATAATAGAGGCCCTAATTGTATCCTTGCATGATCTCCCATTCCCCTCATAAATAGGGTGACTCAAGACTCCTTATTGATTCAATGGACATACTTATCCAATTCCATGAACACCCATTTGTATACTTCATTAGTCATATTTCCCTTGTTGGATATGCACCGCTCATCTTGCTTTTCTCAATAATCCATTTCACCAAAGTTCTTGTTTGTAAAGTGATTTTTGAAGGCACTCTGCTCTAAATTCTCTTCATCATGTTTCCCCATCTTCTTCAAATTATAACACCAAATATTTTGCATCATCCATCAATTGATAACTAGATAAATTGTTCTTATCCAAAGAATTAAAATTCTACAACATCATATGCCTCACAATGCTAACCAATCAAGTTTCTACTTCACTTCCACTTTTGATATATCCATTAAAAGTGGGAGTCTTATGCTCCCTCAATTCATACCCTAATTTTTTATAATTGAGTGAATCTTCTTGACTAGGGTGTTCTTTTATAGCGGACATATTTTATTTGTTATTTGATTTAAAACTTGAAGATTAAAACATCCCTTTAATCTCATAAATATAAAAGGACTTATCATTGACTTGGTTCTTCAATATTTTCACTTCTCAATCTCTCATTAGGATGCTTGTGACTACAATGAGAAGGGTTATCCTAACTAGGTTCCATATCCTCAATCTAAGTATCTGAACTGGAGGTATCCATGATCAATTCCCTACTTGTAATTTCAAAAATAAAAGTTTTCCAGTCCCAATTATATGGAAGGTTATGTATTGCTTACATGCACCATGTTATGTGTGTTTGGGGACAATGCATAAATTAAAAAGAAACACTTAATGTTCATAAAATAGTATAAGGTCAATTAGTTTTTCTTTTAACTTTAAATGAATAGTTATTCTCTAATCTCTACAATAACAAAATGCACTCTCTCAAGATAATGATGTAATAGTATTATATGTTTAACCAATTCCTAACTGATTAGACTTACAATTTTCCACTGAATTCCACAATCTCTAATCTAGGGATATACTTGGACAATATCCATTCCAATGGTCACACAAATTGTTATGATAACTTTAAAGTGTTGTTACACCCTTGTCTAGTATACTTGGATTGCACTGGGTCTAGTCCTTAGAAGGAGACCAACAACTCACCCACTAACAACGGGCAACAATGAATATATATTTGAGGGATTTTTAACTAAATTAACCACAAATGAGTTATCCTTATTTATTTAACTAGTAATTTGGTCTCCTTATCATAGTGATTCCCCAAAACTACTAATATACCCAAAGGTAGGTGTAATTTGCATCAACAATGTTTTTCTTCCTTATATGGGTGAAACTAAGAAAAATAACAACAAAGAAGGAAAAATAAGGAACTCCATCATTCAGAACATTTCAAATTATATTTTCAAATCTCGACCCTCAAAATGACCACAAGATCTTTCATGTGCGATGATCCAACAACTATTTAGCAGACTAGATGGGAAATGAGGTAGTGTATCTAGACAAGGGGGTCATGGTTAAAAGTGGGAAACCCCCATAGAGGTTATAACACCCTTGAAATTATTATGATACCCACTCTCATGAATTTACTTAATTTCATTTCAAACTTTCATGGCCTAGGTGGAACAACATACATTTGGAATAACAGGAAGGATGACGATCTTGCAAGTCTTATCACCTATATTGGGAGCAAGGAAGTACTAAGACTCCCTCGTGCCTTCCATTCCTTCAGCGTGTTGTGTAAGACTCAAGGTGTGTTATCTCTTATAAATAAGTTACTCATCAAAACTTATGTTGATGGGAATATCTTAGCCTTTGGAGGGATGCTTTTGTTCATGGTCTTCTATTATGGTTTGACTACAATAGAGTTTCATGAGAATATATTCTCTTAGAAGATGCTAGATGGTGATTGTATTTCGAGAGGGAAATGTATGTAGTGTTTGGTTTAGTTTCCTTTACTTCATTTCTTGTTGTTTCAATATTGAATATTAGAGCCTCATAGAATTCTAGTTATGTTACATATACCTATTGCTAGGGGTATTTGTGGTGGTGACTCATTTTTGTTATTAAAGGCATAAAATCCTCTATTGCTCAATTATCATGGTGTATAAATAATTTTTTTATATCATGGGGATTAGTGTCTTCGGGATTCTAGGTGCATCCCATTTTATTCTTTATGGTTTGGCTCCTTTAGTTATGGTTTTTTTGTTTATTTTCATTGCATTCTTTCAGGTCCTTGTTCATTAACCTCTTGGGGAGTCCCACGGTTTAAAACTCATAAGTTAGGAAAATAATAGAGGCAAAATTTGGTAGTCCCACCTTGGTTCTTTAGAATGGATTTAGGAGGGTTCAAAGGAGATGGGAATGTGGAGGTTTATAAAAGACTTAAAATAATGATGGGGAAATTAGAGGGAATGGGATAAGCGATAGAGTAGCTCAATACTCACATGGAGAAACAAGAGTTCAAACATGAAACAATGGAATTGAAGTTGAACGACTATGGATTGAAATGTGATAAAATTAGTAGATATTCCAAAATGATTTTTAATATAATTTTAGAGTTAATGAGAGCTTCCCAACCAATGGTTGGTCATCCTAATGTATCCATTAGTTTATTAAGGAAAGAAAAGTTGAGAAACAAATAGTTGTTGCAAAGTGTTATAGCATATACAGACCAACTATATATTCATGGAAAACATGGAATTGATTGGGATGATGTCTCTATGGAACAATCCCATAGTGGGAACAAATTTGGCTCAAACTAATTTTTATTTATTATTTTTATATTTTTTTTTCCTCGGCTAGTTTGTAAGACTTTACAACTTTATATTTTGGAGACAATAGTATAAGTAACCTCTTTGTTCTTTGATTAAGAAATTTGTGTGTTGGTTCAACTTGACAAAGAACTCTTTTTGAAATTTTGAACCTATGCAATGTTTGGTTGTTTGGTTGATGTGTAACCCTTTTAATATAAAAGAATAACCATTTATGTAAATATAAATAAATAATAATATTTTTGTTAAGAATATACACAACAAATATTTTATGTCTAGCTAATCAACTATAGAAAAAACTGATGTAGGTACTATCTATAGTTAATTAATCATACCGATGTAGGTACTCTCTCTTGAAGTAGGTGGAAATACAGGTCCTAAACTTGAATTATCCGTATGGCTATGTAGACAGAGACATCCAACATTGCATTGTCATAAGGAACATTTGAGCCTATCCAAATCTTATCTCACTTATCACCTGATTAATACTTGTCATATGACCACCTATAATCCTATGGGGTACCCTATACCCCAACACCAAAAATTCTCCTACTACTACTGTGTGAATATACAATAGATCTATTTACTCCATGCATATGGAGGAGTCATGTAGTGTTGATTCCTTTTTGTAGTGGGACTTTAGGTAGTCCTCTATAGCTACATCATGGGGTTGGGTTTGCTACGCGAGACCTACCATCCATACATCAATAGTCTAGTCATGAAGTACACATCTATAAGGTTGATATTGATTCACCTACCCTACACAATGAATGCCCTTGCATTTGCATCCCAATACTGGATGATCTTTGTGAGAAGAAGACCGCCTACCTGCATGAGTGGTTTCTCAAGGAACTTGAGAAGCCTATATTGTGAAAGTGTCTGTTACACATCTACACTATTTTGGATCTACCCCTAGATAGTCTAAATGTCTCTCTCTCACCATCTCACCCTCATGGCTACATTTTTTCCAAAAAAATTAAAGGTCAATTCACTCTTTTTCATAAAAAAAAGTGACTTAAAATCACATATTTTTAGGAAAAAACTATGATGGCATGTCGTAGTTGTTCACAATGATTGCTGATTTCATGGGACCCACCTTATTTACAAGGATTTCATTTATTTTTGTTTTCTTTATACAACCTCATACGACATCCATTTGACACATCATTCACACTATTGAACTCCTTGTCTCGTGTTCTTCTCAATCACATTGCCATTATTTTATGATTTATTTTTTTAGGAAGCCCCCATTTCTTAGTTACTATTCCAATACATGTAATTTAAGAATTATTCCTATCTTATATTATACTTGTACTATTGATTATCTCTCCAAAAACATTTATAATTTGTTTTTTTTCATGTGTAGGTATAGGTTACACTTGGATCACGATGTTTTTCTACACGTGACCTTTGTTATAGGTATATTTATTCAAACTGGCATATAGATACTTTATCTCTACAAAAATATTATGCATTGAACCTATTTGATCTCATTTATGCATACATGGTTGTCTACTTCTTGGGAAAGTGGCTTAGACCAGCCACCATTTCATTCATTCATGCTAACCTAATAGTAGAGACTTACCTTCACATGTTACCATTTAATTAGTACCCTGAGTGAATTTTTATACACATGTCATTTATCCTCTATAGGGATGAGATTCTATATAGTTTGTGATAGTTAATTTAGCCTCATATGCTTCTTCATTTCACTCATCAGCCTACCCTTAAGCTCCTACATCATGGCATGCTTTGATTCATTTTACATATCATAAGCCCATCACTACATCCATATTGTAAAAAGTTTCATTATAATGCCACCATTCATATACCCCAAAGGAGATTACCATTAGTGTATTATAATTGGTATCTTCCATTTGGTATCACACACCCCATTGATTCATTTGCTTGCATTATGGACATATATCTCCTTGCCTCTATTCTTTATTAGGTACCTTTCTTACTTGGGAAATAATTTCTATAGTGTACCCTAGCACTAATACAAACTATATGATCTTGTATTGCATCATCCTTCATAACCTTTGTTCATATAATTTTGCAATGAGTCACCCATGGAACCTTTTTGATGTTAGTATCCACATATCCCTTTGTTATAGCTGATTTTACCACTCTAGGTGAATCACACTTGTATGGCCTTCCCCTGTCCATGTGCAGACTCCTTAGACCCCTTGGACCATTTTTTGTCCTTTGATGTTTCCTTGAACATCCCTAAAAACATGTGTAAATTAATACACATGACTTTTAAACCTATAATCACGTATATACGCGGGTTTGACCCCTAAAACCGCATACATCGGGATGTGTGCATAATCCAAATCCTTTTGGAGTTTTCCTTGACATGGATCCGACTCACTTGACTCCTGGCCTTCCATATGCCTTGAGATCACTTGGATTCGACCTTTCATTACCCCTTTGAAAAGCTATATAAGGAACTCTTTGGTACATTGAAGGCATAAGAGAGAATTGAGAGCAAAGAAACTATAGTCCATTGTTGCCAGAACTTGTGCTTGAGTCTGCATCCCTTTGTCCCTTGGAGCACTTTTGTGTTCATCCCAAGCTTGTATTTTGCTTGTGAGCTTGCTATCAAGAGATCAAGGATTGAGGTGGTGGAGGCCCAAGTGGGGGATTCAGTTTCTCCGATTCGCAGACGTGTCGACAGAGGTTGTATTCATTGTAATCTCTGATTTTATATTAATAGAAATATCTTTTCCTGTCCAATAATGTATGTTTGAATGAATATTTTATCCATGGACGATTTCAAATGCTTATACATTATTGATTATATATGCTAGAATAGATCTAACACCGATATATATAGTATGCTTGTCTTGTTTACTTGTTGTTGAGGAAGTGATTCATCAATTCAAGCTGAAGTTCGAAAGCTCAACGGGGATCTACTTCAACCGTCCAGAATAAGGTATGAGGTCTGATCCTTTAGTGTTAGATATTTAATTGCTATTGCATATTGGAAAGGATTGATTTCTAGAGTCAAGCTATCTGTTGTGGTACCCCAAGCCATAGGAATTTCTCTTCGTAACAGAATTGGCGACTCCGTTGGGGAGTTCCTAGTAGTTGTCCTTTGGGGGTTTTCTATCAGCATTTAATGACTTTGAATTGCTCTTTTTCTCTTGTTTCTGTGTCGAGTCTAGGGGCATGTTTTCCTGGTAGTGTCTGATTGGTGTGAAGTTTGTCTCAGCTTCTCTGTTTTCCTTTATTTTTATGCACCTTTCTTCCTGTACATGATTTTTGACCTCACAGTCACGTATATATGCGGGTTTCACTACTATTTCTACGTACACACGCATGTTTACTGCGAACAGTCGTGTATGCCCTTAGTTTTGCCTTCTAGAGGAAGATGGATGGTTTCTGGGTGAATTTTGATGATTGTTGAGTCTCTGATACTGTTAGAGTCTGTGTACACCTTTATTTCTGACCAGAGACGTTTTTTTAGGGTAAATTTCCTTTTTAAGAATGTTCTTGTCATTTCATTTTCGATTTTTTGTTTTGGGACAAGTGCATTAGATTTATTTTACCTTATTACTTTGCTTGAGTGCTTCTTGAGTGTGCTTGCAGAGTCTGGGGGTTGTAGAGCCATTCTTTTGCTTTTATATCTCATTTTTATTTCAAAAAATCCAAAAATATTTGCTTATCATCATGCATTGCATTTTTCATTTTGCATAGTACTTGCACTAGATTTGCTTTGGAGTATTAGTCAGGATTTCATATAGGAAAGCTTGCATTTATCATTTGAAGAAAATTGTGCATTTCACATAGTAGCATACCCTATTTTTCATGGACACAATGCATTTGCATTGATTGTTAGGTGTGCATTTTGCTTCATGTTGTGTCATAACACCATTAGTTGCATGGCCATATACCTCTTTTTGAGTAATATAGCCAATTAAAATCAATGCTTAATTAAAATGAACTACACTATTTTATTTGATAGGGTTCACCAACAAGATTAGGTTTTAGGGTCTTGGAATAGTTTATTGTGAGTAAATTCTCCAAGACCACTAAACAACAACATGTATGTGTCTGTCCAGGTGAGCATGTGAAATTCCTTGGTATAACCAATGTTTCTCATGATCCTCCTCTCAAAAGGGAGTTAAGCATGAGGTAGTGTGAGCGGTTATTGATTGGGATGACCCCTAGTCATAACTGAGTGGCACCGGAGATATTTACAGGATTGTATTCATATCTGGGGGCTCTTTCAAGAGTTTCGGGCTTTGCTACCCTACCCATACGGTCAATCCCGCCTACGACTTTCTGCCTGAGCATTGATTATATTGAGGTGACCTTAGTGGCCTTACCTAGGATATCGAGGGGGTACTTTGCAGGGGTTATTCTGTGGGTGTCCCGACCAGGTTGGGGTCCGAAAACACAGTCGCTTTATGCGTTGAAGCTGAGGGCCACAATAATTGGTTATGTACCTACGCTTGTTGTGTATGGGAGTCTCAATCCTCTCCTAGGTGAGACATACCTGCTTCATTCGGGAGCTCACTTATCCTACCCTTGATTGCTTGTGGTTGGATTTAGATTTTCTTGGTGATTTCTCTGTGCACGTTAGCTTGCCTAGGGTTTGTGTAGATAGAGAGTCTTTGATATTTTTTCAGTCATTGTGGATTTGGGTACGGCTCCTCGCCATTCTCATCATTTAGCAGGACTTCCACCTTCTACATCTCCTCCTCCTTTGGGAGAGAGAAATAGATAGTACAAGCGGATTACTTCGCACATTGATTCACACACCATGGGAGACCATATAGAAGGTATTCCTGAACCACCTTCTCCCATTCATGTAGAAGATGGGGAGTTTACTCCTAACTATGATCCTTCACCCTACTTGACTGAGTTAAGTCATGTGATTTCTAAGATAGGAACCTTTCATGATAGACCTACTTACTCTAGGGTTGATTCCCCATTGACGCATCACTGGTATGGAATGCCGGAGGATGATGAGACTCATTTTGAACCCGCAAGCACTAGTTATGGTAGTTATGGTATGTCTAGTTTTCCCACACATGATTTGGCATTCCATGTTGAATCTGAGTTTGAGCCTAACACTATGCCTCGGGGCACTGTCATTCCTTACCATGCGGAGAGGTTTGGGAGCACAAGTCACATTACACCTTCCATCCCAGTGGTGGAAGATACATCACACATTCCTCCTAGGTCTAGGGTTAGTGATCCTATTAGGATACCAGATCCGAGACGAGTGACTATAGGGAATAGCACGTACATAATTACACAGATCCCTTCGTCCTCTGTCCCTAGTTCTTCAAATGTTCACCCTCCACCTCATTCACGTGGTCCTTCGGGATGAAATGTTGCTACAAGTCATGTCCGTACTGCGGTTACTAGACCAGTTGTGTCTCAGGTACATGCACCGCCTGTTGTTTCAGGAGGTCATGGTCATACTTCTAGAGGTCATATTCCTACTTCCAGAATGTATATTCCTACTTTCACAGCGTATGTTCCTACTTACAGAGTGTCTCATGGGACATCTCATGTGATGACTTATGGACCCTATTATGGGACACAGTATGGAAAGGGTTCTTCACCTTATGGGTGTGGATATCAACAACCTACTTACTCTCCAAATTATGGCTTTGTAGCTTCGAATAGTCAAGGTACACCACACTATGGTGCTTCCATGCCACCCTATATGGGTCAAATGGGAGGAGGGCACTATGGCCAAGGCCATGGTGGTTATGTTAATTAGACCTATGTGAATTAGAACTATCAGGGAGTGGTCAATCAACCTAATCATCCTAGGCTCCCTTTCCTCGCAAAGCTGAATCTTCCTGACTTGTCGAGATTGACGAACGATCCTGTAGCTCATGAACCGACTTGGTCGACTGTCCCTACTAAGCTTCCCTCAGACATACCCAAATTCAAGGGCAAACTGGGAGAGGATCCGAGTGAACATGTTACTACCTTTCACCTATGGTGCTCTTTGAATTCCTTACACCAGGACTCAATCCGTTTAAGGCTGTTTCAATGCACCCTGATAGGGCCTACCGCGAAATAGTATATAGAGCTACCTAGGGGGGCATTCGCTTTGTTCGATGACCTCACGATGAATTTTATTAACCACTTCCAGCTACCAGTGCGTTATGATGTTGGTACTGAACTCTTGTCAACATTTTGGTAGGATAAATCCACACATATCTTGGACCACATCCAAGAGTGGCGTAGAAGGAACAGGTTAATTAAAGCCTTTATACCGCCAGAATTCCTCCTCGAATGGTTCCTTAAGTCGTTATTATCGTATATATCGAAGGATGTTTCTACATCCGAAGTGAAAAATGAGGAACAAGCCATTTTTAGGGTGCAGGAACTGGATTTGATTTATGCTCAGTCCGGTTTGTTATATGAGATCATTCCCAATGCTCTGTGTTCTAGTTTTGACCCCAAAGTTAAACCTGGACCACATGCCAATGGCATTGTGGGTTGTACGAGTTCTAAACCTACGGATTCTGTTGAAAAACAAGTCAGTCAATTTTCAATCAACCAATCTGCTTCAGGACAAGCCACAGCTTCGTCTCAACCTGCCCAAACGGTGAGTGTGCTTTCAGTGCAATCGTTGGACCAGAAGGGTAACTAGCAGCCTAGACAGATTAAAAAAAAGGGTAAGAATAATCATAAGGGTGGTAATAGGAATTAGAATGCTAATAATAATGTCAAGAACACCCGTAATGCTGGGGGGGAAAAGCAAGCTAAACGTAAGGTTAAGTTTCCTTGCAGGTTGTGTAAGGACGATCACCTCACTTACTTGTGCCCTCGTATCGATGAAGCCTCAAGATTATTGGCACAAGGCCCAGCTGTGCTGAATAACCCTTTACCTCACAATCAAAATATGAACTCAAGGACCCATGATCAGTCTGGTGGTGATCAAGATCCGCCGGAGGGTAGTGGTCATGGTTGCATTAACATGGTACATGTTGCGAAAGTTGTGACCCGTGCGAAAGACTATGGTTCGTCATAACCTAGCCCAGAAAAGGAGCCTGATCCACCAGGGACTCCTTTGTGTATTGAAAAACCTATGGATAAACCTGAAGCTGCACCTCACATTCCTAAGGGAGTCCTTAAGTGTTTGGGGCACAATCCTAATGCCCGAGCCACCTAGAAGTATTCAGTTGTTGAGGATTTGGGCCACACTCCTTGTGCGATGTTTGCACTAGAAGTGCTTCAGAGTTGTCCTTCACAAAGGAAGGATTTGTTTTCTGTCCTTGGTGTGAATGATGATAATTCTTCCTCCGTGATTAAATTTGAAACCGCAAGACTTCAGCCTCGCTTGCCTTACTATGTGTCTCTTTTGATTCACGTAGAATGTCTTAACATGACCGTCAAGCGCACTGTGATTGACGAAGGCGTTGCTGCTTCTGTGATGTCTTTATCATGTTGGAAGGGTTCCCCTGAGTTGTCCAAATCAGCGACCATGTTAACTGAGTTCGATGGGAGATCGTTTAGGCCACACGGGATCCTTCCTTTCCTTAAGGTCCATTTGGGAGGAAAGACCGTTGCGATAGAGGTCGAGGTGGTTGATGCACCCCTTGACTACAATCTCTTGTTGGGTAGGAATTGGATGTATAGTATGCAAGCCGTAGCTTCTTCCCTATTACATGTTGTATGCTTTATATTTAACGGGAAGATAGTCATGATTGATCAAACGTCATTCAAGAATCTGTTAGTTACCACATCTTCGGTAGCTTTGATCCTGATCGTAGAGCACTCTCAGCCGGCAACTGGGAGTGTGGGTGTGGGCATGTATCCATCCCTCATGGGAAGTTTTAGTTGTCATGCACCGATCATTATGATAGGGTCTAGTTTCGGTGAGGCTTCGACATCTATGAGATCGGTGTATTTTTGCACAATTCATATGGAAGATCCTTGGATTCTTCCTACACCAAGTAATCCAAGTGATCCCATCGTGACGGATGTGTCGTTTCCTGCAACTATGGTAGCTTATCAAGCTAATCTTGAGTGTGTTGCAGAGCCCAGTCCTTCCTCTTCGCGGATGAAGCAGGAGGACCCTTATGTGCTGCCTGCATGGGCAGTACAGTATTCTCATGTGCACGACTGCCTTGATAGTGTTCTCCCTTCAAATGAAGCGATTATTGGGGCCATGTCGGGAGTTGAGTCACCATGGGAAGAACTCCATCATAGATCTTACTTTCTTCTTGAGCTTAACCACTTGGAACGTGAGGAATTTAGGGAGGTTCTTAGTGAGAGAATTGGTAGTCCTATGGTTCCATTAATCTCTCCAGGTCTGATGGCTGATGGAAACATGGAAAATATATCTCCAATGATTCCTATCAATATCTCTCGCGATCCTGGTAGGATAGAGAATGTCTATATTGGGGTAGAATGTTCCCATGCTGAGATTAAAGAATACATCGAGCTGTTTAAAGAATTCAGTGATATCTTTGCTTGGTCTTATATAATGAAATGCCAGGTATCGACCCTTGTATTGTCGAACACGAGATTAAGACTTATCCCAATGCTAAGCCTGTTCGGCAACGCTTGCGTGCGGTGAATCCTAGGAAAGCACCCACGATTAAGGCAGAGATAGAGAAACTGTTGAAAGTCGATTTTATCTATCTCGTTCCCTTGATGGAGTGGGTTTCAAACCCCATTCCGGTGGATAAGAAGTAGGGAGCAATCCACATATGTACTGATTTCCATGATTTGAATCATGCATGTCCTAAGGACAATTTCCCCACACCATTTATTGATCATATTTTGGATGAGTGTGTGGGTAGCGAGGTTTTTTCCTTCATGGATGACTTTTCTGAATATAATCAGATACAAATTAAACCTAAGGACCAACACAAGACTGCATTTATTTGTCCTTGGGGAACTTTTGCATATTGGAAAATGCCTTTTGGCCTTAAGAACGCCTAAGCTACTTTTCAACGAGCCATGACCTTGATCTTCCATGATCTCAAATCGATTATCGAAGTATTTTTGGATGACCTTGCTGCTCATTCTCATATGAGAATGCATCATTCCTATCATTTGAGATTTGGTCAGGTTAAATCCTCACAAGTGCATCTTTTGTGTGAAGTCAGGTCGCTTGTTAGGATTCATCGTTTCTAAAGAGGGTATAAGAGTCGACCCTTTGAAGGTTGAGGCAATACTTCAGTTGTCTCCCCTGAAAAATATTCGTCATCTTCAATGTTTGCAAGGCATGGCAAAATTCTTACGAAGATTCATTGTCAATTTTGCCAAATTGACTAGAGGCTTCACGCGTCTTTTGAAGAATGACACCACCTTTTGTTGGGATGAGCGAGCCCAGGAGTCCTTTGACGCGCTCAAGCAAGCCCTAGCATTGGCCCCGATGATTAGTCCCCGAGACTATTTCCGTGATTTTCTACTTTATGTGGCGACGTCCATGGACACGATTGGTATGGTTTTGGTTCAAGAGGATGAGGATCTTCAAGAGAATGTCATATTCTATCTGAGTCGAAATCTTATTGACACAGAGATCCATTATTCTCATGTTGAGAAGCTTGCTTTAGCTACCGTACATGCGGTTCAACAGTTGAGACATTATATTCTCCTTCACCAGACCTTGGTTGTATCCCATGTCAATCTGTTTCAATTTGACCTCACTCAAAGGATGATTGGGGGAAAATATAATAAATGGATTGTCATCCTACAAGAATTCAAGCTCGAGTTTGTTTTGGCAAAATTGAAGAAATCGTTAATTTTTGCAGAGCTTATATCGGATTTCCCAAGCGAGGCCGAGGAGTTGGTTTGTGAAGATACGTTTATCAATGAAAACATCTTCTTAATATCAACTTTAGACCCATGGTATGGGGATATCATTATATATTTACAAACATTGAAGGTTCCTACTCACCTCTCATGGGATGAATGATGACGATTACATCACGTGTCTAAGAATTACCTCATAGTGGATAACACTTTGTACCGCCATGGGGTAGATTCCATTTTACAACATTGTTTAACTCATGAGGAGGCTAAGGTATTGTTGAATGATTTCCACGGAGGGGCGTGTGGTGGTTGTTTATCTGGGATTTCTACAGCCCAAAAAATCTTAAGAGCGGGTTATTTCTGGTCATCGATCTTTAAGGATTGTGTAGATGCGGTCAAGAGGTGCCACCCTTGCCAGGTGTTTGCACGTAATATGCGCTCTAAACTTGCCCCGTTACATCCCATCATCACCGCCGGTCCCTTCACTAAGTGGGGGCTTGATTTTATGGATTGCAACCCAGTTTTAGCTGGGGGGGCATCATCATATCATAGTGGCTGTTGATTACTTCACAAAATGGGCTGAGGCTATGCCTATAGTTAAATCCGATGGTGAGAAAACCGTGCACTTCGTATTCAACCAGATTATTACTCGGTTCGGGATTCCGAAAGAGCTTGTCACTGGCCATGGATCACACTTTCAGAACCGTATGATGGAAGAGTTGGCATCAAAGTTAGGGTACAAACAAGAGCATTCCTCCTCTTACTACCCTCAATCGAATGGACAGGTAGAAGCAGTGAACAAATCACTCAAATCCATTCTCCAACGAACCATCGCACAAAGCAAGAATAATTGGCACATTATGATATATCCTACTTTGTGGGCATATAGAACCGCTGTTAAGACTGCCATGGGTTTTTCTCCATATCAACTTGTACATGGAGTGGAGTTGGTATTGCCGGTTGAATGCAAGATTCCTTCTTTGAAGCTAGACACTTCCCCATTGGAGGAGGGTTTGGTCCACCTTGAGCAACTTGATGAGCAGCGTTGAGATGGCTTGGTGGCTCTAGAAGTAAATAAACATCGTGTAAAGGTCTAGTACGATAAGTCTGTTCATCCAAGGAGGTTTAGTGAGGGAGACTTGGTCCTTTTTTGGGATCAACCGAAAGAACCCTTGGGGGCAGGAAAGTTTAACCCCATGTGGCATGATCCTTACGTCGTCAAACGTGTGTTATAGAAGGGCGCTTATGAGTTAGTGGATTATGAGGGAACGGCCTTGGCGGAGCCTAGGAATGGGCTCTATCTCAAGAAGTACTATGCATGATTTTCAGCCAAGGCTAGTTATTGTATATTATTGTACAGTTTTGCATAGTTAGGTCTTTTTCTTATAGTGATCGGGTTTGTGATTAGTTTCCATTTCTTTTGGTAAATGTCAATGGAATTTTCCACCTACATAGGATTCATGGATGGTGCGAGCCATCACAATCAACACTCAGCCTCTACTGCTTGGGTGATTTATACTCCTATGGGTCAGGTATTGTCTTCAGGAGGCGTATGTTTATGGCCATCTTCAAACAATGTTGTTGAATATAGTTCCATTATTGAGCTTCTACGGGATGCCATTTTATATGGCGTTCTCTCTCTTGAGGTATGTCTTGATTCGGAGTTAGTAGTGTCACAACTTAATGGTTTGTACCATGTTAGAGATCTGATGTTATTAAGAAGATTCTTACGTGTGAGATTATTAGAATGGCAATTTGACAATATAACATACATACATATTCCAAGAATTAATAATCAAGTTGCTGACTCATATGCTAACTACGTGTTAGATTGGCATTTGTTTCATACACAATAAATTCATCACAAACACCAATTTTTTACACATGTAAATAAATAAACCGATCATCATAATTTTTTTATAAACATCCAAAATGTGGTAATACATAGTGTCATGATACAAAAATGGGGCTCTCAAGCCACCAAAATATAATACACGGTAATACAAAATGTATCACTCCCAGGTATATAAGCCTATGGAGGAGGAGGGGGGTTGTGATCATGGAATGTCACTATGGCTCTAGCTAGCCGTCGGAATAATTGCACCCATGCTCGTGGTACACCCACCACCTGGCACTGCATGGCCTCAGGCAAGTCCTCGACTTGCGCCATGGGAACTCTGTGTGTTAGCCTAACAAAGTTGGTATGAATGCTCTGGAGCACCCGCTCCGCATCCACACCCGTGATATCGTCTCCTCTTCCCCTCCGTCTATGGTGAGGGAAGCCTTCAAGGCTTCCATGGTCCCACATCTGCATGCATATGGTAGATTTCACTATGTATTGTCACCCAAAAACATGTCTTTTGATTCCATATAATCAGAAAACACAAAAAAATTAAATAACTCAAAAATTTAAACAGAGGGTCGAGATTCGTTACCTATGTCACCATATGCCGATCCTGGTGGTAGCGACATGTCCAGGTCCCCCTGAAAATATATCCCCGCATAGGGGTAGTCATCGATGGCAACTATTTGTCATTGCCACCATGAAAAGAACTCAGCTGGATAGGGGTTGGACACCCTACCTCCACCCAATCTACGCATTGCATCCGCCCAATGCCGTTGGGCCGGATCTTGAACCCCGTGTAGAGGAACGTCAACTTTGGGGCTCAATCCTGGAACACGCTCGAAGAAAAACATGCTTAGTATGCTGCTGAAATCGAAGTTTCGCACTCTACCCATCTTACACTCACTAAGCTAGTGTTTCATGTTGCCTAGTGGTGTAGTGTTCCAATCATATACTGTGGGTCTCATGCACTCCACTGCATAGAACATCAGAGGCTGCGAGGCCTGGTGGAGTGAAGCCAAGCCTGCTATCCTACCCAGTGTCAGTAGGATGGCCTTTAGGCCCAGCACCTATATGGAGTTAGTAGGGATCTGACTCCCCACCTTCTCTGTGTTCGGATAGCAGTACACCGCAATGTACTCATCTATATTCAGGCCACCTCTAGGCCCACGAGAACGTAGGTTCACTACTTCCCCCCATCGGGAAAGTCCAGTAATAAAGTATATGTCCTCCACCTCTATGGTGAGGGACATCCCATCTATCTGGAATGACTTTGAGTCTGGATCCCAGTAATCCACCAGCATCTGCAATAGTCCTGGTTTGGCCCTTAAGCCACCAAGACACCAAAATTTGTAGAGCCCACATGCATGTAGCTCTTTTCGAGCCATTAGATCGGCCCCTATTGCCTCTTCTACATCACCATGTTCATGTTCTCTCCATTCTAGGACCATCCTGCACAAAAAATTGGAAGTTTTCCCATTAGAATACTTAAAAAACCTCATGCGCGGCCGCATACATGACTATTTTCCAAACAGCTGTGTATGTACACGACTATGAGGGCATTTTCTGTGTATATCCATCCCTATATGTGGAAAAACCCTCGATTTCTGCATGGGCCGCAGCGCCTATTTTGGATTGGCCTAGAAATCCCAAATCACCATGGAATTTGATAAAAATTACATCAAAATGGAAGAGTAGAACATGGGTAAGTACCTGGAAGAAACGGTAGTGGATTCCACCGGCTAGATCTCCTGGAATTCGCTATTGAAAATCTGAGCTCAAATGGGAAAAAATTTCAAATGTTTTATAATGTTTTGAATTTTTTACTATTTATAGAAATTTTTCAAAATTTTGAAATTTTTTACCCCCTTTCCTATAGTTTGGACCATTTCTAATCCTTTTGGACCATTTTTGGACTAATTTATGATGTAGGAGACCTTTTTGAGTGCTGTTTCAGCCATTGGATTGACCCATTCGTGCCGATCTCAGGTATCATGTCTAAATTGGCATATAGGTTAGGTTTCATCACCATTTTCATTTTGCATGACCTTATGACCATTTCATTATAGCCTTAGGTACAAACCCACTCTATTATGTCACGGAACCTTCTTGTTGTTTTAGAAGTGGCATGATATGAGTGGTAGAGCTTGACCTTACATGGGTACCCTAGTTAGCGCCTTATTTGCATTTGGGGCCCATGCTGACGTTTTGTCCCTTAGGGTGTGGGAGTCCGTTGTATAGTATTGCCATGACATTTTGCAAGAACCTCATACTCCTATTGATATTTTGTTGGCCTATTTCCCTCAGGACTCCCTTATGTCAAGTTGTAATGGAATTATCATGAGCTTTTCCTACCTTATTGAGCTTTATGCCGGCTTCCTTGACATTGCGTTTCAGCCATATAGCCTGAGATTGTCTCATGTCTAGCCATGCAAAGCCATTTTATATATCCTTTGTAGCTTGATTCCCTTTTTACCGAGAGGGAATTTTCCCCCAAGTGTCGCTATCCCACACATGTATCCTTGCATTGAGCATACGTATGTTCCACTGCTTGGAACTAGTTTGTTTTCCCCTATGACACTCATCTCCTCTTAGTCTATAACTATAAAGCAGTTTTATTCTTTTTCAAGATTTTAAATATTTGAAAAAGTCCAAAAAAATCAAAAAACCAAAAAGCTGGACAAGGAAAGATGTTATCTTTGGCAGCTTTAGAGTCGTGTCGCCTTCAAATAGAGCACTGTATGTCACATCCGTTGGTTGGGTTTATAGTTTGACTTTAGGAGCTGTACTCATTTATCTGAGTTTATCTCCACCGACTGGTTAAGCTTCTAGTCCCCATGGAGCCTCTGTCGATGCCTCTTGTGTCGCAAAGATGTCCTAGTTTTGTATATCGAGTCTGTGTTGCCTTTATTTAGTCACCATTCACCTTTATGCTCTTGTTCGAAGGAAGTTGAAACCTGAGTCGGCCATTCCTTAGTTATCTTGACTTTTCATGTCAGCCATTCCCGGTACAGTTACTGGTTCGTGCACCTTATGATCAAGTCCTTCCACATCATATAGCTTTGTTGAGTACCTCATGTTGGATGATGGGGGATGCCTTAATGCCCTCCTTCCAGTGGATTTCATCCCATTGACTTCAGATCATTTATTCTGGGATTGGAATCTAGAGTCATTTTGAGTTCCTTGAGACTTGCAGTCATTAGTGGCAGGTTCTCTCGCCATCGACAGTCTTTGGGAATACGTCAATGTCCCTTGATCGATGGATCCTCTCAAGTGTTCGACCTCAACACATTTATTCACACTTGTTAGTTTGCACTCTAGTACCTTGATTCCCATTTTCATTATCGGTGGGCGATCTCACGTCTGTTAACGGTATACATCAATGACCGGTAATCAGACGATGGACTACTATGTTCGACCTCGACACCTCTATTCACATAGTAGGACATGTACTCGTAGCGGTTTGTGTAGAAGACCTTACAGATTGGTGGCATCTCTTATATGCTACCTCCTTTATTGTGCCAGTGTTCATGAGATTTCAGCTCTCGTGACTTGATTCCAGTATATGTCAGACATTTCCAGCTATTATGGAGATTTTGATCCATTGTATATCTTCAGCCATTATGGAGGTCATGATCCTTTGTATATCTTCATCATGGAGATTCTGATCTATGTATATTGTACGTGGTGATGACCACTTATGTGATATCTTGTATCATGCCTATTTATGGCCATTGTACTATGTATCCGGGACTGCTATATGTATTTGCAGTTATGTGCAGAGTTGTATCATTGTACTATGCAGATTAGTTGGCTGGTCTTCCATTTGGGATCCTTCATCACTCCACTTCTGGGATGGACTTATAATGTATTTTGGCCATCGTATGACCCCTCTAACCTCACACATTAGGGGGCATCTGTTATATCTGATTTTACCACTCCAAGTGAATCACACTTGTATGGCCTTCCCCTATCCCTCTGCAGACTCCTTAGACCCCTTGGACCATTTTTTGTCCTTTGATGTTTCCTTGAACATCCCTAAAAACATGTGTAAATTAATGCACGCAAATTTTAAACCTATAATCACGTATATACATGGGTTTGACCCTTAAAACCGCACACATCGGGATGTGTGCATAATCCAAATCCTTTTGTAGTTTTCCTTGACATGGATCCGACTCACTTGACTCCTGGCCTTCCATATTCCTTGAGATCGCTCGGATTCGACCTTTCATTACCCCTTTGAAAAGCTATATAAGGAACTCTTTGGTACATTGAAGGCATAAGAGAGAATTGAGAGCAAAGAAACTATAGTCCATTGTTGCCGGAACTTGTGCTTGAGTCTGCATCCCTTTGTCCCTTGGAGCACTTTTGTGTTCTTCCCAAGCTTACCTTTTGCTTATGAGCTTGCTATCGAGAGATGGAGGATTGAGGTGGTGGAGGCCCAAGTGGGGGATTCATTTTCTCTGATTCGCAGACGTGCCGACAGAGGTTGTATTCATTGTAATCTTTGATTTTATATTAATAGAAATATCTTTTCTTGTCCAATAATGTATGTTTGAATGAATATTTTATCCATGGACGATTTCAAATGCTTATACATTATTGATTATATATGCTAGAATAGATCTAACACCAATATATATAGTATGATTGTCTTGTTTACTTGTTTACTTGTTGTTGAGGAAGTGATTCATCAATTCAAGTTGAAGTTGGAAATCTCAATGGGGATCTACTTCAACGGTCCGGAATAAGGTACGAGGTCTGATCCTTTAGTGTTAGATATTTAATTTCTATTGCATATTGGAAAGGATTGATTTATGGAGTCAAGGTGTCTGTTGTGGTACCCCAAGCCATAGGAATTTCTCTCCGTAACACCCTTAACCTAGGTATCACCCTGCTTTCCATGGGTATTTCCCATTGTAGTTTTGTTCCTTGTTTATCCCATCATACCCCTTCTTTGATGTAATAAAGATTCATACAGATGGTGCCAAGTAAACCATGCCTTCATGCTCTAAATTTTGAGTTTATTTCTCTATAACCATCTATTCTCCCTTGCGTCTTAGTCCAAATAACTCTCACATCTTTGTATCATTCCTTGTGTCGATCAAAAAAATACCTCACCATTGATTTGTTTTTAGTGGATCAATCCATCTATCAACTTCAACACCTATATTCTAGAGGATATGTCTAGAAGCATTCTATGCATTGGCCCCATTTCCCTTATTGATAGGTTATCTTGGACCAACTAAGGGGAGACCTCATTTCCCCTTAGATTGGCTAGTTTTCACATGCTTGAATTCAACGCATTATCACACCATGAGATGTTGGAGCAGAGTTCCGCAGCTACAGGAAAAGCTGCCATTTTGGCGGATAGACAGTTTGGCGAAGACGAAGAGATAAGGTGAAGCTACGATGCTGTAGCATGTTTCTAGCTGTAGAGAAGAGCCGAAAACCGTGACTGTTGGAACAGAAAAGTCAAGGAAGACGACAGTACCTGAGCGGATGAGAAGAGAGAGCTCAACCACTACATTGAAGGTAGCGGCGAAGACAGGAGGGCTCAGCTACCCTCATAAAGGAAAAGGAGCAACGAGGCCGAGGTATTGAAGATGAAGGACAGAAGACGGGAAGCGGTGCATAGTACCCATGGTCAGTGTCGGGAAGCATGGAAGACTGCAGAGAGCAGTGGTGTGACGGAAAGTGGCTACCCCAAGTACATATATGCTGACTGTCACTAGTTAGGGTTTGGGGCACTGTTGGGACAGGCCCACAGTGTTGTAATGGCGAGACCTTCGGGCCGCCTATAAAGGGATGTATTTTGTATTGTAAAAGGTTGGCATTTTGGGCATTTTAGGCCATCCAGCTAGTCAGATTATCAGTAGTCTGTTAGCTTACTGTTATTTTGTATTGTAACAATCCATAGGGATTGATAGACAGAGAGAGAGACTGAGAGTATATTGTAAGAAGGCAATATAGAGATAGAGAAGAGATCCAGGAGAGAAGGGCTCCAGGATGTGTGCGGAGTTACCCAGAAGATCTCTAGCTGCATATGTACCTCTCTCAAGTTATAATATAGAAACACAGTTCTGTGGACGTAACTTCTACCCTGGAAGTGAACCACGTAAAATCAGAGTGTTATGTGTTTGATTCATGTGATTGTAGTTACTTGTTATATCTGTCATTCATTACATGAACGTTGCTTACAGTAAATGTATGTGTATGTTATTCAGTTCACGGCATATTACAAGATAAATGCAAGTTGAAGTCTTTAGGTATTTTGTATAAGGATTTTTCTAAGTTTCACCTAAGACAGTTAAGTGTCGTAGTATAAAACAGCTTTGCGCATCGTGTTCGGTAAGTTAACACTAGTAAGATAAGTACACTGAGTCGCAGTGGTAGGATATCGCAGGGAGGTGATATTGCACCAGCAGAGGAGCTGCGGTGCACGATACCGTGGGTTGAGGAGCGAGCGTAGGACAGAGTTAGGTGTTACCCCGGGTGCGGTGATGCGATAGAGGTTGGAGTCATTGCGAGCAAGAGGAAACTGCACATCGCGTCGCAGAGAGGAAAGAGCAGTCTTGCGAGCTAAGAAGGGCTGCGAGACACACATAGGATTCCCTACAGAACCTGGTCAAGACACTTGAGTCCTTGACCAACCCATTAGGATCACTTCGGGTGAGACTTCAGGCCGCTCCGCAGTCTGTCTCCGAAAGGGCCGGTGAGCTAGGGGTGTTTTTGGTTCATTATAGTAAACCCGGGTCTGCCCAGACGACCAACAAATGGTTCCGTTGCTGGTTTTGAACAAACTGAGCACAGATGTTCTGTTGGCATCCTACTAGAGATAAACTCAATGAGTGGGTTGTGTCTAACGAGAAAGAGTTTTCTGAACGAGAGAACAAGAGTCCTAGACTGAGTACAGAGGACTGGTTACAAAAACATAGCATTACAGACCTGCATGCGATATTTTTTGCGACCTTTGGAAACGAGCTTTACGACTGGTTATCAAAGTTGACTGATAAGAACATATTCAAGAAGAAAAGAAACATCGTCTGGACACCGGAGCTGATTCAGACCGTGAAGAACCTTGATAATCCCATTACGAGGACAATAGACTTCTGGCTTGCGAGTGTGCTATAAGGCTTCGTCATAGAGTTTGTAGTTGACCAGAGAAAAATCTTCAGCAAGGCTGAGCGGTACTTCTTCAAAGGATATCGTGGCAAGTACCTAAAATCTTTAAACTTGTCCATTAAGATGCTATTATATGAAAAAGGAAGAATGGATCTAGTTTTAGATGAATAAGTAAAGATAGTAATGTCACAAGAGTTTGAAATTGATTTTGATGACATTGGACGTACACGTAGTGGAAATAAATACAAAGTAGATTTCAGCTCTCCCATATTTGAAGATAGTTCAGATAATACTACACAACAGAGTCACAGTACCACAGACAAAACAGAAGGGGGTATCCCTTACCACCCTTATACCCCACAGAAACAGATCGGGACTCAGAACAATCCCGTAGGAACTCCATCTAGTAGCTCGCAGACAGTACATACTACCGCTACATCACCTCCACCTACACCGCCGAGTGGTAGTAACATAGCAAATCAACATCCACCACGTAGAAATAGAATGGGGGATGATATGAAGCTACCTATATTTAAGGGTACAGGGGCAGAGGACCCAGAGCAGCATTGGTTTCTATGTGAATCCATGTGGACCATTAAAGCAATCAATGATGATAATAGTAAACTTGTACAGTTGGTCACCACACTGAGAGAACGAGCATTAACATGGTATATAAAGTATACCTCAGCGGTACCCAAAACACTTGTCTAGGTCAGGACTACCATGATTAAAGAGTTTAAGAAACCTAAGTCTGAGTCACAGTGCATTACAGAGCTCAAAGACATCAAATAGTTACCTACAGAGTTAGTGTGTGACTTTGATCAGAAATTTAAAGCATTGGAGATGGCGATGAAACTAGAGGCTTCACCTCTAGCTGAAACTAGCACAGGTATGACAAATATGCAAAACTAGTTGGCTAATCTCACGATACAAATGCATGAACTTAAGAAAGGGAAAGAGGTTGCGCAAGACATTTGGTGCGTAAAGTGTAAAGCACAAGGCCATACTAAAGATAACTGTCCAGTCTTTATAGAATATCTAGCAACTGGGGCTCCTAACCCCTTACCATAGACCAATGGGCCGTGGTGTGAAATATGCAAAACAAGAGGACATATACCTCACCAGTTCCCTCTACTTCAGAAGTACGTGCAGACACCTAAGAACTTATACTGCGTCTTCTGCAAGTCTGTAGGCCATGATGAACACGATTTTCGAGCCTATGATCTCATGGTCGGGAGCAAGCAAGACCTGTACAGAGTCCAATCAGAAACACAGGGTCAAGCAGTAGGGCCACAGCATGATCCGGCTTATGTTGGCTGTGGAGGAGGATTCAGAGGACGAGGAGGATTCAGAGGCTTTGGCCGTGGTCGCGGACCAGTCACTTGTTACAACTGTGGAGTTGTAGGACATTATGCTAGGGACTGTCAGAGCCCTACCACCACATGTAACTATTGCAAATCTTACGATCACGCTATAGAAGACTGTCCTACCTTGATAGCTAAGATTAGAGAACCTAAGCCAGCAGTACACCAGAACATCTAGTTTATTACTGCTGAGTAGGAAGAACCAGAACTAAGAGTCAACATTATGACTCGCAATGGTGTTTCCACCAATGAGATATCGTAGGTTACTGAAACGACCACAGGTCAGGAGTGGGTGCGGAAAGCTCCTAACAAAGCAACACCACTTGACCTACAGAAGAACAAACAGACATTTCAGGAAGCTAAGAATTTCTTTGATAACCCTATGCAATCAGGATCGTAGGTACCACCATCTAGGGGTGTATCACAGCAAGCACCTTGTGGCGTTAGCCTTGACCAGACATCACAGTCTACCACATCAAGTGCTTGCGACGAAGACGAGTTAGCAGGAAGTGTACAATCCTTCCTGCGCAGTTGTTTAAAACTCATGAGAAATGAGCAAGCTATTGGAGAACTCTAGCGCATCATAGATCAGTGTCAACCATCTTCTCCCATGAGCATTGCATAGCGCGCTGTTCATAGTATTAGGGGACATACAAGAATAGGAAGAGAGATGCGACTCACAGCACAGGTTGGAGAATTTGAAATGGACGAGGTGATCCTAGATCTGGGATCAGAGGTAAATGTTCTAACTAAGCAGACATGGGAATAGATGGGTAGCCCTAAGTTAGTCAGATCACCTATCCATCTGTGATTAGCTAATCAACAGCGGGTATCACCCCTGGGTCGATTATCGCAGGTGCCAGTTGACATTGACGGAGTTCTCGGCTCTGCGGACTTTGAAGTTATAGAAATTATTGGCGATAGTATACCATATCCAACACTACTAGGCATTGATTGGGTGATGGGTAACATGTTCGTTATCGACTTAAAGAGAAGACAAATGACCTTTGAGGATGTGCAGATCCGGGTCATCGCACCGTTAGATCCTCTTCAAGGTCCTAGATACATTGAACCTATTTGAGCAGAGGAAGAGGAACGTAACATGGACAACCTCTATCAGATGACTGTGAACCAGAGCAGCTACATCAATCCAACCATAGAAGGGAACATTAGTTGGCGATGTGACAGCTCATGCACATCAGATTCGGATGTTGGTCTAGAGAACTGACAGAACAGACTTTACGAAGTCTCAGCGCACAGATGTGCATACATGACTAAGTTACTGCGATGGATTGGTGCAGAGATCAACGAGATTCCATCATTTCATGGTATAACATACATCCAGGACTTTCTCATGCAGTTTGAACAATAAATCCCTCACGAGCAGATAATTGCAGCTATGGACCTTGAGCCACACCTGCAAGATGGTGGTATGCACATAAAGAGAATATCACATCATGGGATGATCTTAAAAGATTGATGGCGATCAGATTCTCTACCGACAGAGAGCATATCTAGCAGAGATACACAGGAGAAAGTGACCCCAGGACACACATTCAGACATGTGAATAGAATTGGTCGGACATTCCAGCGGATGAATGGGTTCACCGATTCATTCACACTTTAGACCCAGTTCCACGGAACTGGTACACAGAGACTGAATTGCGTAAGGGAACGATTACATGGCCACTTCTAATAGACAGCTTTCTACTCACCTTCGCTTTTGAATCTGAGCATCCAAATGTTGATCAGGCCCTAGATGTAATAAATATTAAGATATTTGAGGATTGTACACTATCAGTACAAACTCAACCTGAGTGGGCCATCCAGTTAGAAGAGGCGCTAGAGTGCTACAATTTTGCATCAAAACCAGAGGAGGAGGATGAGGACCCTCGCAACATCAAAATTCTGGAGTCAGAAGGGACTCGTGATGTTGATGGACCGAAGCTACAAACTCCAGAAATCATAGAGCTGCTCAAGATTAAAAATATCAATATTGGCACAGACACAGAACCAAAGTTTGCCTCTATTGGAGACTACTGGACCGATGAAATAGTTGGACAGATTGCAAACTTGTTACATGACTATCAGGACCTATTTCCCGCTAAGTTCACAGAGATGAAGGGAATAGTCGGAGACCTGGGAGTAATGAGGATACCACTGAAAGAGGATGCTAGACTAGTCAAGCAACGTCCATATAGATTGAATCCACACTACAAAGAAAAATTTAAGGATGAGATCGATAAGATGCTAGCAGCGGGCATCATTGAGCCCGTGGAAGAGAGCGAATGGGTTAGTCCCATGGTCGTGCAAGAGAATAAAACCAAAGGAGACATCAGGATCTGTGTCGACTTACGTAAACTCAACGACGCATCGCTTCATGATCCATTCCCGACACCTTTCACTGATGAAGTATTAGACAATGTGGGAGGACAGGAGGTCTACTCCTTCACTGATGGCTTTTCAGGCTATCACTAGATCAGGATCCACCCAGAAGATCACCATAAGACCACGTTTGCAATAGAATGGGGCTCATTCTAGTATACGGTAATGCCCTTTGGTCTTAAGAATGCAACAACTATCTTTTCTAGAGTAGTAGTTGTTGTATTTAAATAATACATCCATAAATTCCTAGAAGTTTATTTTGATGATTGGACTGTATTTGGATCAATTAACAAGCACATAGGATATTTAAGACTGATGTTAGAGAAATGTAGACAGTACCATATTTCTCTAAACTTGAAAAAATGTATATTCTGTGCACCATTTGGTATTTTGTTGGGTCACATTGTTTGCAGGCAAGGCTTGATGGTAGATCCCACAAAGATTTCCATCATTGTAAATATTCCAGCACCCAACTCAGTCAAAAAATTGAGAACAGTACTTGGTCATACCGGGTACTACAGAAAATTCATCAAGGGATACGCAAAGATTACAGCACCGATGGAAAAACTGTTAAAGAAAGATGTAAAATTCCTATGGAATGAAGCATGCCAGCAGAGTCTAAACACACTTAAAGAGAAGATGGTTACAACACCCATCTTAGTATTCCCAGACTGGACTAAGCCGTTTCATGTACATGTGGATGCATTTGGCATCGCACTAGGGGTTGTTTTAACGCAACCAGGAGAAGGAGGTATCGATCATCCTATCGCATACTCCAGCAGAAAGCTATCGACAGCAGAAAAGAACTACACCATGACAGAAAGAGAAGGCTTAGCTATGGTGTATGTGCTACAGAAGTTCAGGCACTACTTGTTGGGTGCCTCGTTCAAGATGTTTACTGACCATTCCGCATTGAAGTATCTAATCAATAAGCCAGTGTTAGGGGGAAGATTCTGCAGATGGTTACTCCTCTTTCAGGAGTATGATTTTGAAATCATTGTCAAACCAGGAAGATTGAATGCTGGACCTGATCATCTATCGCGAATAGACTCAGGAGAAGAGCCAAGTAATCTAGAGGACAATTTACCAGATGCGCAATTATTTTCTATCCAGATCGCAGATGAGTACTATGCTGATATCATTCACTTTCTCACTACAGGAAGGGCACCTGAGGAGTTTACCAAGCATCAAAAGAGGCAGTTGGTTGTTAAAGCAGTAGAATTCACCTTGATTGCAGGACAGCTATATAAGTTAGGTCCAGATGAAGTCCTGCGCAGATGTGTGATGGCGCATGAAAAAGAGGCTATTATCAGAGAAGCACATTCAGGTACCGCAGGAGGTCATTTCGCAGGAAATCCAACTGCGCAGAAAATCCTAACCGCAGGATTATGGTGGCCCACGTTACACAAAGACACTAAGGACTTTTGTAGATGCTGCGATATCTGCCAGAGGGTAGGAAAACCTTCACGACGAGATGAAATGCCGCTGCGACCGTAGGTTATGTTGCGCGCATTTGACAAGTGGGATATAGATTTTGTGGGTCCTATCAACCCACTGGGAAAACGAACTGGTGCGAGATATATCATCACTAAAACAAAGTACCTCACCAGGTGGGCAGAGGCCAAAGCAGTAAGAAATTGTGATGCTGCTACAGCCGCACAGTTCATTTTTGAAAAAATCATCACTAGATTTGGATGCCCAGTAATTTTGATGAGCGATCAAGGAACACACTTCTTGAACCGCACCATTGAGGCCTTGACGGAAGAATTCCAGACACAGCACCATAAGAGCACTCCCTACCACCCGCAAGCTAATGGCACGGTGGAGGCCTTTAACAAGATTTTAGAAAATGCTCTTACTAAGATATGCAACAGCCAAAGGAATGATTGGGACCTCAGAGTTAATGTTGTATTATGGGCATATAGGACTACATGCAAGAAACTTACAAGACACACACCTTTCAGCTTGGTGTATGGATAGGAGGCTATTATGCCTATGGAGTATATTCTTCCCAGTTTAAGAATTGCTCAGATCACTGAAATGGCTGATATAGACACGATGCATGAGAGGCTAGCACAGCTGCTTGCCTTAGAGGAAGACAGATTCCATCAGAAAGTGCAGAAGGCATGAGAAAAAGCTTGGCATGACAGGCACATTAAGAGTAAGACTCTTCAGATTGGAGACCTAGTACTCCTCTATGACAGTA